>OZ007577.1:11021357-11163857 GCA_963931925.1 Onchidella celtica
CACCTATCTATTTCAAGTCAGTAAAAGGAAACGGCTGTAAAGAGTTGGCTAATTCTTTTTTTTTTTTCTGTAGAGAACAATTCTTAGATCGTAACTATTACTGTATGCATTTGTGGCAGACTTTAAATGCTTGCCTCCTTGTTTGTAGTCACAGAATTGTTTTGTTTACACTATGAGCAATTTATTTTGAAATTATTGTGAAGAACAGGTACAATCATGTCACCAGGGGTGGGGGTGGGGGGGGGGCTATCATACTAAGCCCAGAACGTCAGTTGCCGCCAGCAAAATGTACACCCAAGAAATAATGGTGGAAGCTGACTGTGTCTGATTGGGCTCAGTATGATAGGGTTTTTCCCGGATTTACTAAGAGAGTAGGGGAAATTATGGTGTGCATTTCTTGTCTGCCAGCAGCTAACAGTGCCGTTCCGGGCTGGGTACGATACCCCTTTACTCAGTAATTTTACCTCTGGGGGCGCCAAATCCTTTCATTCATTTTTCTTAGTAGTTGTCAGCTATGATGAATTATTCTCTAAAGACCTTACTTCACATCAATGTCAAAATTCACGATTATTATATTATTATATCCCTAGTTGGCGAAGGAACTTTCCGCTAAGTCTAACAGCCCTGTTCAGTCTGATTATTATCATCTTGACCATTGTCTTCTCTGTGTCCATTCCTTCTGATGTAAGTCAAGTAGTCTGTAATATGACGTCGTTATCTCGACAATTGTGTTTGTTGTTTCCCTTTGTTTTGAAATGGGTTATGCCGTCTATAATATGGCGGCATTATCTCGACATATTGGTTGTTTCTTCTAAGTCTAAAATGGGTCATATCGTATGATCATCATTTTTTTTCGGAACTGTATTCGTTGTTTCTGCTAGTTTTGGAGCGGCTTATATAGTTTGTTGCGTGATGATCATTGCCTTGACTTCTGTGCACATTTTTTAAACGTGAACTGAGCAGAATATTTTAATGATAAAGCTAAAAGTAGTTGAAACTAACATTCAGTGTTTTGTCAATTAGTTGTTCTTTTATTTTTTTCGTGTCATCACCGGTTGAAGAATAGCGCTGCTGTATGACGCGGCATTATATAACAATGGGAAGGTGAAGCCATGAAAGAATGTACACACTTGTGTAGAAAATAATCAGGTTTCCAACAATAATATCAAATTTCAGGGTGGATGAAAATGTTGATAATCGATTTTTTTTTAATTACAAACATTGCACACATTTTTCGTGAGACTAAAGATTGAGACGAAGAAATTAGAAAGAAAAGTCCGGTAAGTCTCATTTTGATGGTTTTTGGATTTTGGTGAAAGTCTATCATGTCATATTTAAACATTTGCACGCACCAGTATCTATGTTTGCGGAATACTCCAAGCACAATCTTCTGTATCTCAAATTACATGAAGACTATTATGTGTCTGCCCTTCAATTCATTTGCAGACGTTCCACCCATATCATTATACTGCTTTTGCCATTATCTCTCTTCCACTGTATATTAATATATTATCCGTACATCTACGTATCCTGACAATCAGCTTATTTGCACCAGGTAATGTGCCAGTTTTCTCCTCCTCAGTCATCATCTTTCATCAACCCTGTCCCAGCCAACTTCTCTCCCATATGCATCTCCTGTCTGAAGCTTATCAAGAATCCCAACAACCTCTATGGATCTGATCCGTTAATGGACAAACTGACCAGACGCATGGACCATGGCGTCCCGGTATGCTGTGCCGACAATCCAGTACAATTGGCAGCTATGTTGGAAATGGTAAGCTGCGCTACTGAGCAAAACTACAGGATTATTGTCAAATCTACATAGTTATGAACCTTTCACATAACTGAAAATTCATCTGGGAGGAAAAACGAACATAACAGAAATGTTAGCTGGGACCTTGAGTAAACCTGTGTGTACGCCTACTTGTTATCTACACGAGCTTTTACATTTTTACTGCAAAACTGACAAACCATTTGATATTGTTTTTTGCAACTACATTGACATCAATGATTTAGTTACTTAAATGACAACACTAGAGGTATTTTACAGATGTGTACATGTTATTGACGTAACCTTGTAATAACCAATATAAAATAAGTGGTTCTAAAATGATAGTTTTCTTTAAGTCAGCCATTTCCATTTCCATTCTCAATAGGTGCAAGAACATGTATTATTTGGTTTCTATACTTTCCTGTACTTAAAAGTTTTTTGTGTGAAATTTTCGGGAGCGCATTACTTCAACACAAAAGAAACGTTAAAACAATCTCCATAGTTGTCCAGGTTTTGTAGTTCATTTCTGTATTGTTGTTTGACACAAATGATAATCGTTTTGTATTTTAAATGATATTTTATGTTTATCATCATTTCATGGTCTACAGTCACAAAAATCTTCTCCATGTAAGTTTCTTATAAATTTTACTATTAACATGTTGTAAGTTAACGGTTTACCCTGTGTTTACCCTGTGTTTACCCGATGTTATCCTTTTCTTCTTGCAATCTATCAGCCAAAAATCCAGAATTATAAAACACATCTAAACATGATTATGGTGCCATACTCTGTTTGGGCTATATTATAATCTCGTGTTACACTAGGTGAAAAGATGGAGCTAGCGATTAATAATAATAATAATACATAGCATTTATAATAGCGCTTCATCCCCTTAGCAACCAGGCTCAGAGCGCTTTACAGCATTTGTATCGTGTAAATCACACACACAATATGCAAGTATACTCAGGAAAAAACAAAAAATGGACCTTCAGAATGAAAAGAATGATTCTTCAGCTGATGTTTAAAAGCCATAATATATTCAGTCTCTTTCAAAGACAGAGACAGAAAATTGCAAATCTGAGGCACTTGATAAGAAAAAAAATTTTCACCCATGGTCTTTGGGGACATCTTAGGAGGAATTTTAAACTTTCTAGTGTCTGCAGATGATCTAAGATGCTGTGATGGTAAATAGTCAGTCAAAAGATCACTTAAATAAGTTGGTGCGTATTTACTGGCTACCTTGAGTCACAATTAATTTGTACATACATTTGTGACTCACGGTAGCCAGCTTATACATTGCTCATTTCTCCACCGGTGCCAGATGTGCGGTGGAAGTGATGCATGATCTCTTATCCTTCTCTTAAACGTTTAAAAAGGATTATTGGTGCTGCATTATTCTGTATTATTTGCAGTATGTTTTTTTTTTTTTAATTTTTGGCTGCGGTAGTCCAACCAGTAGTGAGTTACATTAGTTTAATTTTGACAACACGAGTCAATTTACCAACAAGGTTGTACCGTCAGTCGAAACAGTGTGCCCTACTTTACTTATTTTCTTGATTTCTAGATACATTCTTCGAATCAGGTGAAGGACATCACTGGTCATGGATAAATCATTATTATTATGCTGTTGTGTTACTTTAGGGCTCCTGCTCAAACAGCAATGGAGTGGACTAGAATTTATTCGTCCTTTTCCGTCGGTATTGATAGATGAGAAGATGTTAGTCTGTTGTGGCCAAAACGTATTCAATGGAAAATGGCTCGTTCATAAGTTTAATGTACTTAATAATAATAATTAACAAGACTTGTCTTCGTGATGTATCTGTAGCTGTTTCATCTTTTTTTTTTTTGCTTTTTGGTCGCGCTATTGCTCCAGTGCTTTAAGCTTCTAGTTCTTTCTATCAAAACGTCATGGAAGAGGTTGAAAAAAAAAAAGCCCCAGAAAATCTGCAGGGTCATGGCAGGGCTTGAAACAGTCAAAATGGCAAAAGAGGAGATTGTGATTTAAATCTCGCTTTAATAACAAATAATAAAAAGAAACCGTACAATAAGTCACCAAGAAATCAATAAACAACAGAGAAACGATACAGTAAAACCACAATGGAATTAACAAACAACAAAGACAGCAAATCCCAAAACAAAGAAACATTAAATAAATCAGAAAAGAATTAACAAGTAGTAAAGAAGACTTTGCAATAACTCACAAAAGAATCTGATGTGTGATTAATTTCATAGTTTTACAACAATTTCTTATGCACCAGATTTGCGATTTATTATAACGTTTCTATTATTTGTTTCTAAATGCTCGGTTTTACAACATGTAGAATTTTTTTCTTTGGCCATTTCAACTTTGTAAAAGAGAAGACCTCTCTGTTTTGATTGGGTGTTTGCAAACCTAAATGCCTCTGGCACTTAAGTAAAATTGCAAGATTTTTAAATTATTTTTTTTTGGACAGTCTTATTTATTGTAATAAATTTACAGATTGTAAATACTTGTTTTAGTCCCTTCTTTGATAACTGTCATTGTTATTGCAATTTATTTGTCTTTGCGCGAAGTTTTGTCAGATCACATTATTTCCTTTAACGTCTTGCACAACAATCTCACGTTTCTTGTTGTAACAGTTGTTCCGGATGGAGGACAACACTTCAAGTTTACTCCTGCTTCAGCCCACAAAAGTTTATTGCCGCCACACTGGGAAAAAGGGAATGTGAGTGGTTCATGGACGTTGGGCTGGATTATACATTTTACTCTCTCTTTCTCTCTCTCTTTTTCATCTGCCACTGCTTCCTTCTAGACTCCTTCTCTTTCATGCCATGAGAAGATTTTGACATTCACGGGAAAGACAGAATCTAGCCAAGAGATTTTCACATTTAAACTGTGAGAATACAATGTACATTATTTCTCAATAAGATATGTTGGAATACTTGTAAGATTAGTGGGCCTGTGAAAACATAACGTAAAATGATGAAGTGTTTAGCACCTTTTTCTTGTTTTATGTGTACTTATGTGTGAGTGGAGGGAGGGGGGGGGAGGGGTGGAGGATCAGAGACCGAGTGAACCAAACAAAAATAAACACTTGTCACGAGCAGAGTTAGGGTCTTGGGGAGCATTCGACTGCACGAGAGGCAGCTAACTCACACTCGGACACAACCACACAAGAAAAGTATTAAACAACTAGAGTATATATATATGTCAGGCCGGTCAGGCCATGTTTTACATAAATATTAATGAACAAAACAAAAGACAATAGAGGTATATTCAAAGCAATAAATTCTAATTACTAACTTAATCTATGATATTCATGTAATTATGGTTCCTTATTGGATGTACTGCAATCAATAGCAAATAGGTATATTATACGAAACTAGATATCAATTTAAAGTGACAGTAGAGTCGCCACTGGCCAGTCGCCAGGCAAACTCTCCCTAAATCATATGGGCTTGAATGTTAGGAGAGCCCAGTACGTTCCAAGCCTACAGAAGCACACTTCGGCGTGTAGGTAATTACGCAGTTGCAAAAAACTATTTATATATATGCAAGGTGGTCTAGAGGCAAGGTGCTCGCCTCTCATGCCAAGGGTCCCGGGTTCTAAACCCGGCCGGTGCAGGCATGTTGGAAGTTTGGGATTTTTCTCATATTTTCGTGTCCCTGATCCTATTGGGGGGTAGGATCGAGTACCTAGTCTTCTCGGATAAGGACGAAAAAATTCGGAGGGCCCGTGTGCACGTTGCGCACGTTAAAGATACCTTGGCAGTTGGAAATCGTAAAGAGCAGGCCGAACAGGCCGCTGCCCGGGCAAAATTAAATAAAATTCATCTCTACCATTCCCTCCCCCCCCCCCCCAAAAAAAATAAACCGCCGACGGGCGCTGCACTGTGGCGACGACGTGCTTGCTCCAGTTGTAACTGGGCTGCAATGGCACGAAGGCAAATTTCCCAAATGGGATTAAAGAGTTATACAAATACAAATACAAATTATTCAATTCATCAACAATGTGCCATATTACTTCAATCATACTATGGAAATAATGCTATAACACAGGCCACTCGTCGTCGAGTGCCAGCTGGGGTTTCCTTAGACTTCCTATGAGGCTGTGGTTCTCTCTCTATCTCTGATCTTCTATTATGCTTGAACTAATAAGATATATTACCATTGGTCACGCCTACTGGTAGGCGCGAACATCAAAATAGCGCAGCGTGGGCTTTCAAAGGTCAGCCCACTCAGACCTTTCTTTCTAGAGCTCAGTCAGTCCGTTAGCAAGGACTTCTAGTCTTCAAACCACACAGTTCAGGTACTGGCCAACCGGAGATACTTCACGACACGATGCTTCTGCTCGTCTGTATTCACCAAATCTGAACGTTACACGATGTTTTATACTATCTGGCTACCCAGCAGTGCTAGTCCGCTGGCCCAATTAGTTCAGCTATCTCATAGGTCGAAACCTCCCACCATTTTAATTGTAGTAATACGTCTGCACTATTCTACCAGCCAGTTAACGTGCAAAAACTTGTCTAGTCATACTTAACAATGTCAACTATCCCCACCTTGTTTCACCCCTACTCCATTACTTATTAATCACGAACATTAAAACCGACAAGCGTGACTCTAAGTTTAACTTTACATTTATTTACTCACCAACTATAATTCGCGAGGGCCGTTCAAGGCCACCAGCCAATTTCTCATGGCCCTGGTAAAACAACAACAACTCACTCTCTGCGTGAGTTTTAACAACATCTGAATCATGACAACACTCAATATTACTTTGAGTTATAGAAATGTACAAAGCTGAACAAATTAAGCAAGAGAGGAGAGAAGATCGAGAAATGGTGAAGAAAAAATGAAACCTAAAGTGAGAAAATTCTATCCAGCACCCAGGCGCCCAGACTCGCATATCCACTTGAGACTGAGCCAACATCACGACTACATGACTGAATACGCCCACGGTGTGAATGTGACAGACGAAGCCGTGGTGATCCTGTACCCAGGTTTCTACTACGTTTACAGTGGTCTGCTGTTTAGGCCAATCATCAATGACACTGTGGGAGATTTGGAATCCAGAGTGAGTTTCCTCTGTTGATTCACTCAGGGATCACCGTAAAGACTATCGTCTTTATCATTATCCAACCCATATTGTTGTCTTGGCTTCACAAGTTGCTGTTTTTATCTCCAGGTTTTGATAGCACGCGTAGAGCTTCATCATTTCACTGGGGCAAAGGAAAGGGGATACGTTGATACACTATTAGAAATGACTCATACCACCTGTAAGATTTGCAGTCAAAATGAAACAACAGACTATGCAGGTACGAATTTGAACTATAAGATATAATCCGTTGGCTTTGAGTTCCATAGTCTACCATTTGTATCACATTATGAATCGTATTAAGATAAAGCTGTGTAATTGTCTTTGTTTATTTAGAGGATAGGAGCGTTTACAAACGAGATAACCAAAAGTGAATTTCTGAAACACGAAAGTCATTAAATATTTTATCTCAAGTAACCCAACATAATAATTATGTTGTTGGATGGTAGGACGGATTCAAACACACTGAATACATTAGACAGCTTGGATAAGACCGAAAACATGTTCAAGGCTGAATCAGCCATGGCAATGTCAGTAAGACTGTGTTAGTGAAAACACTTTAAATTTTAGTTCTGCAAGCAGTCTGCTATTAAAATAAGTCTGCCCTTATAGAATGGGATGAAATTGATGGTTATGGAATTTTAATCTGAGACATCTAAGTAACCATTACCTTAACCGAAGAAAGGTACTTTATATGTTGGATAAGGATTAGGTACTAACTGTCACTGGTTGATATCATCTATTGCAGTGTGAGACCTGTTCAGTAGTGACCAAGGTGGACAAAAATGGGATAGAGATGAATTACTGTGACATCACCTTAACAACTCCCTCCCCCCCCCCCCCCCCAAAAGTCACCTAAGTGCAGCGTTTTGACGTGCAATCTTTGGCACTGTCATGTAATATATGCCCTTTAGAATGATTAATATTTGATAAGAGATTATAATATATCGTAGACATCTGGTCCGCACTATCAATCACTGTATGTCCTATTACTTTTTTACACATCTTTTATTTATTTTTTAACTGCCACTATTGTCCGTATGATATTTTATGATCCAGAAAGACAAGTATGAAATTAGTTTCAAATAAAAATATTATAACACCCCCCCCCCCCACCACCCACCACCCCCACTCTTCTTTGTGTCGTTAATGCGTAATGGTGAGGTTCTCTCACCCGCCCCGTTTTCTACTTAAAGGATCGCTGACCAAGGTTTGACGTAAAATACCGTTCGTGTTTAGTTTATTCCATAACTTTCTCGAAAGTTTTGTTTGCTCAAGATTGACCCTGGAGGTATGTTACGCAAAGGCATGTTAACATCTTATTGGCTGATTAGTGTCTACTAGACCTAAGGAGAATGGGATGGGTGGTAATGTGTGTTTTGGAAAGTTTTATGTGAATTTGTATGCATATGTAACGGGACGGGTAAACCGAGCGGGTCTCTCCCTCTATAGCTATCTAATCTGACACCAAATAATGTAACACAGGACGAGACGAGCGGGCTCTCTACACAGTCAAACATACAAACAAAACTATCAGGTTTTGAGAGGACAACAATTTTATTAAATGGAAAAGAAAATAACAAATCAAATAATAAACACAATACAATAAACAGTACAATAAACAAGACAATAAACAGTACAATAAACACGACAATAAACCACAATAAACCACAATAAACCACAATAAACAGCACAATAAACCCAACCGATAGGCGCGCTGAAGAAGAACCAAAAATAAACAGGAATTAACAGCACGCCTCATCAGTTAGTCATTACATCATGCTAAAACAAGAGAATGCATCAAAAGAAAACATAAAAGTTAATAATAATTATATTCACATTGTAAATTAAATATGGGGAAGGTCTAGGACGTCTATCGAACAGTAACGTATAATTTACTTTGTGAGCACTCCAGGGAGCCAACTCGAGTATAAGATGCAAGCCTACCAAGTAACATGTTTACTTCCCTTGGCTTAACTACAGGCTGACATAGGGCTATCCCACACGTTATAATTCTTATATTATAACAACGGCCATTATCCTAGATCAGGAAGAAAACTTAATTTGATTCCAGACAAGATAACATTAAGCCTTACATGTGTATACGCGCACCCTGTACGCCGCGCACCCTGTACGCATCAAATCTATCCTAGTTATGGCATGAGCTGGAGTTAAACTAACTATAAAAATACAGTCTGCTGAGTCTACACACTCATACCACAGAACTGCCCGTGCTAGATGGCTCAATAAAAGACAATCCCGTCTACTTACTTAGCCCACCCACGCACAACGTAGTATCCCTTAATTAACAATTACCATCATAATTAGCAGAGGATAGCAATAGCCAACTGGATCTACTCATTAAGTCAAAATTAATTAACTTAGGCCCCATTAGCCAAACCAGCTCAATTCCGCACATGCTACATTATTAATATTACACAAAACCCTAGTCCATACTGCCACAGACTTATCTCAACTCAGAGCCAAACTTATCCCTTTCCTATCCTCTGGATATAATACCAAACTAGCTACTCATAAAGTCACAGGAGTATCTCTAGGTGGACCAACCCACATGATAAGTCAACACCTAAGTCTCAACCAACAATAGCAAGTTATAGTCTCCCACTACAAGTGATATGATTTAATCATGGCATAAAGCCAAACCCAACTACGTGGTACAACTACAAGACTGAACAGTCAAGTCAACCCACTTGTATCACCTCCAAGAATACTGATATACCTAAAACATTCCCATGTATTCAGTGAACACAATTATATGATGCAACAAGATAATATCTTAATAATGATGACATATTATATACAGGTCTACTGGGCAAGCCACACCCACAACTCCTATGATTGAGTTAAGTCAATGCATCTGATCTCTTCATTACAACAGAGTCCAATTACATCTGTCAGTGTGTCAAAAGAACAGACAATGCGCACCTACAAGGATGCCATAATATGACACCTGATGCATAGACGATGCATCCATACACCTAGCATAGGCCTGTCCCTTGATGATTCATCCTATCAACAACCAAAGTTCAAGGTCCGACCCTCAAAAGTTTCTAAGTCCGATCCAACCAGTACAAATTGAAGAAAATCAACTTAACACCTATTTAGAGAACATACTAATTCAAAGAGGCATTATAATTAATATATAATAAATTAAGAAATTAAAGTAAATAATCATCATCTTCTAGCAT
Source organism: Onchidella celtica (assembly GCA_963931925.1). Lineage (NCBI taxonomy): Eukaryota > Metazoa > Mollusca > Gastropoda > Systellommatophora > Onchidiidae > Onchidella > Onchidella celtica. The sequence goes on from OZ007577.1 coordinate 11,031,414, forward strand.
AATTCCGATATTCGAGATCCCAAATGCTGTTTAAGTGTTGTAGCTAGCGTAAACAGTCAGCCAGGTTTGTTATTGTTGTTTGGGTCAAGCTTCCGTTTCCGGAAGCTATTAGCTAACCAATCCCGGTCTTGATTTGACTCGCTTGACCAAAAGTCATGTGATCACGCCTGTTAGCGTCTGCTGTGACCTACTCACGGCTCACACGCGTGCTCTGCAAATCCAACACCTCTCTCTTCATCTTAACTGGTCTACTCATTATCATAAAGTCCATAATGAATACGCTATCAATGAAATGTAACGAAAAGGCACACAAGGTAAATCTACACATAGATCATAGTCACAATGCTGAATTAAAGGAACCTAGAAATAATCATCATCCAACAATAACCTTACAAACCCACGAAAGAACTAAAGTAAAGAAATAACTTGGTTATAATTCTTGCCCGTTAACTCTCTCTCTCTCTCTCTCCTTTAAGAAGGACACTTTGAGCCTTAACTCTCTCTCTCTCTCTCTCTCTCTCTCCTTTAAGAAGGACACTTTGAGCCTGAATGGCACCAACTGCAGATTGAGAATAACGATCTAGATCTGTCTATCTCTGATCCAAGTAGCGGGACTTAGACCACACCCTCCAGTAGTACTATTTGTTAGCACTTCACATAACATCCGTCTGTCATAAATTACAGTTAAATGTTTCCATTTAATTACATGAACTAATCATGCGCGCTAGCGTTGATAGCATTCTAGAACCTTACACTCTTTCTCTGCAGGATACTGATAGATACTAAGATAGAAACTTAGTAAGATAAACTTTACCATAGATTGTTAGCTGCTAGCCTGATTGCCTAACCAAGCTGAACAAAGTTCGTCAAACTTCCAATAATCCAATCATTATTTCACATCATCTAAATATTATTAAATACCAGAACTAAAATAATGGGTACAACTTACGTGAATTAACCAAATGAATTCACACTTGATAGTCTACATCATCAGAGCTGGCACTTCACAAATCTTGAAATATTAATTACAACTTCTTTTACTTTTATGTTAGTTTGGACGGAATGACACGTCCTGCTGTCTTGAAGACTTGGGTGGAACTGACTGACCCACGCTATCATCTAAGCGTCACCCAAAAACACGCAACCCATTTACTCCTTAAGTGCAAATTCTAATAAAACATTAAAACAAATAAAAACATTTTTAAAAGCTACCCTCTCGCTCGTGTATGTTGTAAATACACCATCTTAATAAAATATTACTAAACAAGATAAATACTAAACAAACTTAGAATGTAGTGATACATAACAAGATTCTACTTCTGGCACCAAGGATGGTCACTTAAATTGACCAATCCTGGACAATACAGACAACGCTAAGACTATGGTTTAAATTTGGCGCAGTGAGTACATCAGTTGGCAATGTTACTCAACACTGCATGACTCATGTCAAGTGCACGATCAAACAATAAGGGGAGATTATCTATGGTTTCTGTGTGGTTACTTCCCCTTGACCACATCTAGTGGTCCAGCTGGTCAAAATAACGGGTTTATCTCCCTTTCCGCTGCAGTGAGCGATATTCTCAGCCCTGTAATGGTTCACCCCATTACATATATGATGTGAGGAGTGCAAATGTGAGAGAGCGTAGTTAGTATCCTGAATGAAGTGGCCGTGGCTGAAGACCTGGAAATTCTGTGGATATCTTATCCTCATTTGTATTATTGACCTCGTTTCCACCGAGTGTTTTATTTTATTGTCAGCAGCTGTGCCAGTTGCGTTTCTCTGGGGTGCGGTCGATTAAAATTGACCTATTCCCATCTATAACATGCTGTAAAAACACTGCCATAATTATATAAAGTAAAATATGGGAAGAGGCAAACGTGAAATACAATGATATGACATTGTCTGCTCAGTATTAATTAATTAGCTTCTTTAATCTTCATATAGGAGGTTTATTCCACCTGAAGGAAGGAGACGAGATCAGAGTGTGTGTTGGCCAACACTTTATTGTGGATTACAGACAGGAGAGCACCTTCCTGGGCATGTTTATGGTGGACAGTGATCAGGACAAAGAAACAGATTAACTCTCTGTGTATTTTATCACTGTCTTATGTCTGTTTGTCATTCTCTCTCTCTCTCTCTCTCTCTCTCTCTCTCTCTCTCTCTCTCTCTCTCTCTCTCTCTCTCTCTCTCTCTCTCTCTCTGTGTGTCTCATTCTCTCTCTAAATGTACAGAGCCTTCTTACCGCATGGGTACACTGGGCAGTTGCCGAAGGGACCCAAGGATTTAGGGGGCCCATGCATGCACATTTCTGAGTAGTCGCGTAGATGCCGGGCCGCCACCAGTTAGTGCTTCAACTGGGACACGGAGCCCATACTGATGTAGCTTTCTTTCCGTTCTCTCTCATTTTCCAACAACAAAATCTTTCCTTGTGATTTTTTGCGCATTGGGGTGGGCAATGGGGATATCTTTGTTCAGCTGCAATGTATTTATTACATGTGCTGGGTTTGCCATCGCTGCTAATATTTAAGTATTTCACTGGCAACATGAATGATTTACAGACACTGAATGAGACAATGCACTGTTTGTGGTGCTATGATCATTTCCGCTTTATCTTATTTTATTTTTATTTTTATTTTTATTATGTAATGAACACGGAGTTTTCTTGCAAGTTATCAGCTTTGTGTGAATTTTGATTTTTTCATACATGGTATATGACTGATGTATAAAATTTAGCACCTTTGTTATTTTTTACATGTTGAATATTCTACAGCGCTTTTAGAAACTCCTGCTTGAGTACTCTGTGATTTTTGGGGGGAACTGATTATTGTATTGAGTAAGTTTTTACATCTAATCTTAACATCTTTTTTCCATGTCCTTATGATTATCTGGTCAATAAATCCGCGGGCAATATGAATATTTAGAAGATGCGAATGAATTTCTTTGATCTTTTTGAAAATTTACAAAAAAAAAAAAAAAAGCCCTGAGTTTTTAAGCTTACTGCAGACGCATATTACTATTTCAGGACACTCCTGAATTCAATATTTCTGTCTTGGTGCAGAAAACATCACTCGTTCTTTTTTAAAAAAAGCTGTTACTAGGGGAGCGTGGTATTTTACACAGTAAGCCATAGAGAACCAGTGAATACATTCATTATTTTCTGTATTTGGCTCTGTAATTACACTACGGTCCCCTAACAATAGTTTTTCAGAAAGATACTTTCCAATACAAGAGTTATAATTATTTTATTCATGTTCAATTTAGTACGCATTTTCTAAATTATGCTGGACAAATCATGAATGGCCACTGTGTCTGCTGGTAGCGTTTTCATCGAGGAAAACTAGGAGTAAAATGACTGACTTAGTTGTTGGTCATTGTGTTTATTTGGTATGGTAATTAGAGAGATATGGATTCTGTTGCTGTGGTTAAACCGCTTTTAAAAGTACAAGTATGTATTCTTTGAGCTGGAAATCAAATCTCTTGCCCAAATCATACCAAGGACTTGTACTAACTTTTATACACTTATCAAAACATTCTCCCTTCTCCACTGACTTAAGGCCCAACCTCCATTATTTTACAAGTACTTTGGGGTTGCCGAATGATAAAAAATGCATACTTTTTTCCGACAAGCAATTATCGTAACATTGCATAAGTTCTCAAATGATTACAATATTATTTTTTTTATTATAATAGTTTAATACACTCTCAAACAATACAAGTCAAGTCTCCTTCATACTGTCCTCTATATCTCGGACATGTCCACTCATATAAAAGGATTTGCCTTAGATCAAGGGCTTGCTTGTGTGTGGGTCCTCTCCTTTATCTGTCATTGCATTAATGAAATAATGATGTAATCATTTCATACGGTCGATCCATTGCGACCTACGCTGTACTGCCATTAAGCCCACAGATTTGAAATCAGCACCTCGCGAAAATGCAATTTCACGCGGTGTATTTTATTTGGAAAGGGCTGTCTGCATCATAAAGAACACAAGCATCTATTCACTGCGATTTCTCCACAGTTTGGGTTTGATTGAAAGCCATCAGTTTACTCAGATTATATCACGAAGTTCGCTCTTTCTCCCATTGAAAATAATATACATGTATACACGTGGCTTTGTTTACCACAGCGATCTGCTTTTAGCTCGCTCGCCGGCTGGTTCGCAGCGCCCCCCGTGTCTCGCAGTGCAAAGCGGCCGACAGTGAACCCTCTCTATACATCTAGGCCTATACTCTCTGGTATCATCACTATCATGACATTATTGACATTGTGTGGCTGCCATCTGCGAGCGAAGTGAATGAGTTTTCCTGGAACGTATAAAGTTTTACAACTTTCTTAGTCCAGAGAACTCAGGACTGAAAATGGGTATGTTTGTGTTGTTTGTGCTTGCTGGATTACATTTGGCATCTTGTCAACGTCAGGGAGAGCTTACTGTTCCATGCTATGATGAACAAAACCGCCCTCAAATGTGCCAACCTCCGTTTGTAAATGCAGCCTACGGTCGAACCGTGGAAGCAACGAACACTTGTGGCTTGAATGGTCCTACAGAATACTGCCCCGTCTCCGGTGATTGTAATATCTGTGATGACAGCGACCCAGACAAACGGCACTCCTCGGCCTATTTGTCGGATGATATAATCCGCTGGACGTGGTGGCAAAGCGAGACGATGTTGGAAGGAATGCAATATCCCACGGTGGTCAATTTGACCCTGCACCTAAGTAAGTTCTTGACGTCTTGAGAAATATCTAACTCTGTCGGCATTACATTCTGCAGTGTATTCATTATTATGAATGCCAAACAGGACATGCATGAAGCGCCATGAAATGCTTATGCTTAAGATTTAGATCGAGATCTCGTCACATCAGTCATCAGGTCTAGCTGCCTGGTGAAAATGTTGCCCTCCCCTCCCTCCCCCCTTCTTTTTCATGTGAAAAAGAAATTTAAATGAATGAATGAATTGAAAACCCAGCTTCTAGTGTACAATATTATACTGATCTGGATCAAGATCTAGATAGTTTGCCAGTTTTTATCGACCATTTAAAAATTAAATCAGCCAACCTCAGGGGTTCCACACAGAACAGTTTCACTCTGCCATGTATATTGAGATCTATCTAGATCTGAATTTAGTCTACTTAAATCCTAGAATGTAAAAGTACAAAGTACAGACAGAATGTACAACTATGAGTAAAGTATGAGTGGATAAGAGGGGTTTTGTTGTTTTGTTTTTTAAAAAGTCTGAAATCACTGAATCTTTTTCCAAGCTAAATTTCCACCTTCCCCTTCTCTAGTCTTTACACACATATCAATTTACATTCATCACTCTTTCCTCTCCTTCGTGGAAGCTCAAGAGGTATTCTTGAGGAAAACAAGGCCGTTTTCTCTGTATTTTCATTTTGAAAAAGAGGTAAATTATTTTGTTTGTTTAAATAGTTTAATGTTTTTATTTTTCACACACTGATGTTTTATTAAGCTGTCAACAATAAAAAAAAACATGAAGTTAATTAAGTTAATAAATTATCATCAAGCATCTAGACGTTGGGTCACAAACTGATAAAGCACAGACCCCCCCCCCCCCAACATACAATCCCCCAGCTTCCTAAATCATGTATGGCTGTGTGAATTTAGGGAGGACTCGTGAATGCATCTCATGGCCAGATTTCCTTACAGCAGTAACATAGTGTATTTGAAACTGTAGGGGTATGCAGATCCTCACAAGGACACGACTTTAAAAGCAGCAAGGGGAGGCAACTTCTTTAGGATATTTTTTTTATGGTTTAAGCATGGCTTGGTGATTAAGTTGACGAAATATCATAAAAACCACAGAAAAATTGTGGGGTCGCAGCAGGGCCATGAACAATGTCAATATTGGGCAAAAAGAAAAAGTATGTAGCGAAACCCTGCATCAGAAATAAAACCCAAACAATACAAAGCAAACTAAAGAGAAGGCAGAAAATACACAAAATTTTCGGCTCTCACCTTTTTCAAGTGAAAAAAACAACAAAACAATCGTACAAGAAAAGAGTTCAACAGGAAATGTATAGAATCGAAGCGAAACAGGATAATATGTTACTTAGCTGCTAGTTCTTGCTTCGTTAGCAGCACAAAAGCGCGTCCGTCTGCCAAATACATGGAAGCTACATACAAATTTTTTAGTTTTGCCTTATTTTGACCGTGGTGATTAAGTGCTGAGTACATTAAAAGGTGCTATCTGGGAACACTGCAAAAGTTTAACAAAGTGCTGTGAAAAGTATTATAAACTATTATAGTTTAACAAGTTAAGAAACTATTAGTCAGAACTCCATTAGTCAGAACTCACACACTAAGTTGCTTCAGAGAGTTGGCAATTTTATTATAAAAGGGAAAATATTCAAAATGTGCAAAACTCTTCTGCTTTTGGCATTTCTGGAGTTTCGATGCAGTATCACTGGATATTCAGTGCAAAGCCAGAGTGCTAATCCAAATCTTCAGACTATTCAGAGTTCATGAATGAGGCCCATGTTGTCACGAGCAGGTGAGCTGGGATCAGTAGTTACGGGGGAAGGGGGTAGAGTCAAGTTAACCCACGGCCCACGGGTAATGAAAAGCGTGCATGTTGTGAGTGGGGGGGTCTGCATGAGGCGAGAGCGCTGTACTACTATCACTGCAAGTTAGAAGGTCCCAGGGGACGGACGTGAGTGAGAACAGTCGGGAGATTGTGACAGTGTTTTCCAGTGATGACTGGTGCCGGGGTCGGGCCTAAGCGCCGCCTACGGTGAGCACAGGGGATAGGCCAGCATAGGGCCGAAGGCCACACATAGGCCAAGAGTGAAGCTGTCGGTGCAGGACAGTAGAGGCACATGAGTTGTGGCAGTCTGGCCACAGACAGGGATGTATATATGATCGTGAATGTGCTGTTAAGATGTACTACTGTGACATGGATGTATTACTGTGCGAATGAGATATTCATGTGAATTGAAGTATTAACGTGTTATGGCCACGTGAAGTGTATAGGAGGCTAAGGTGTATTGCCATAGGGAGGCGCTATTGAGAGACTGTGGAGTGAAAGAATACTAGTGTGTCATTAAGACCCTGAGTGGAGAGGCTGAGGCCGAGGTGTCTTTAGAAGTAATTACCGGGTTGTGGACCCGAGGAAGTGTGCTTACGGAAGAAGGCCGTGGACGGGAGTTAACTTGAAGAATATAATGTATGTATGTAATTGCACTGTTATCCTTATCTTTATATTTATGTTTAATAAATGTGTGAGTCTGATGGGTTGTTCTGTTAAGTGTTATACTTGTTCGTTCGTGGGTGTTGTCCTGTTATAACCATCGCATCTCCCAGTCTGGGATTTGTGACACATGTCTTAAGGGGATCAAGGTGAAGTTGGGAGGTCGGCAGAGATTACTTTTTTTATGTTCTTGTATGTTAAATGTATTAACCAATGTGTGAAGTTCTACAGAATGTTGGAGTGAAGCACTCAAGACTTGGAGGTGTTTCTTTATTTTTTCCAGCTAATGGGTATGAAGATTGCCTTAGGTAGCCTTGTCTCAACACTGAAAAGTTTGAATTTTGTGTCCTGGCATTGGTAGAATGCCATCCAGCTGCAAAACTGTGTGCCATTCTGAATCAATTCATAATTATGTATGATAGGTGCATTCGTGGATTGCCTAGATATAAATTCTAAAAGATGTTGCAGCAACAAATTTACAAGAATGAAGTTAAAAAAGTAAATCTGTTATCAAAAGTTACGGGCGGATGCAATTAAATGCAAGAGTACTGGCTGAGTTGCCTCTTGAGCTACTTGACATCTTGTCATGGAAGTTGTTACTTGGTTGGGGTGGGGGGGGGGGCGGGCAGAACTGTCAATCTGTGCGTGCGCTCCTGAAAAGACGCTGATTTTGCACAATTTGCGCTTTTTCTGATGTCTTCACAGAGTATGACTTTTTTTGTCCTAAAGTCTTGGGAGAAAAAAAAACAACAGATGGTACTTGTATAAATTTTCACACCTGCCATCAAAGGTCACTGAGGATTGCTGTCCAGCAAAAGTCATATGTTCATGCATGCCACACCGAATTGTGAAGCGGATTTAAGCTCTGTGTCTGAACTAAATACTCATTTGTTGTTCTACATGTAATGTACAAAATGTGTAACTAGTGTTTCTTGCGTCCTTCATTTAAAAAGATAAAGGTTATGTCAATTGATTTGAATAACTATTTTTCATATTATTCATATTTCTCAGTGTGTAAATCAGCTAATATTTAGATATTATGTTCATTAGTTTTTCCCGTATTTGTGTCATCATATCGTGAGATTCTCTGTAGGGCCTTAGATTGTCCAATGTTCGTAAGAGCTACACTGTCGAGTACACATAAGTACAGTCTGGTCAAGTGCTGGCTTGGTAAACCAAAGCCTGTCCAGGAAAGAAATAAAGTGCCACTTGTTAATTTCAAGGCAACTAGGGAAACCAGGGATAATTATTGTTTTCTTTTGTTCCCATCCGAACCACTTTGCCAAGGTTGCTGAAAGCCTAGTTTCAAACTCAGAGAGGCCAGGGTGTAGAGCCTCTAACCTTTGTTTCTTTCGGCTCACTCATCCTACAGTATACATTTAATTTAGTATCCTATAATGTTGTGCCCATGAAACAAGCTCCTCTACCCACTATTATACTACTCATGTTTCAATGAATCAGCCTGTCTGGTAGAGTTTTTGGTAAAAGACTGTTACAAGATTGCTTGCCTGTATAATATTATGTCCTGGTGGGGTTTGAAGAAATGGTGTGAAGTGTGTGGATGTTACAGTTTGTTTTGTTGCCAGTTCAGCAATTTATTTCTAACCTGCTGTGGGCTGTCTCGATGACCTCTCAAGTGTTGTGACTTACTTTACAACTGCTCGGGAAAATCAGATGTTACCAATTGTTTTAATTTTTGTTTACACTTTAAACCGTCTTCAACTGCACCTTAATCACATATGTGTTAATATCGTGTGCCATTTTGGCGTTCCCAAAGAACATCGAACTGCATTATAATCTATGTTCCCTAGATTGTTTAATCTACCACCATCAGTTATTACTATCAACTCAAGTGTACTGTGTGCGTGTTTACAGGATCGAGAGGGGCACACAGGGCATTTGGGAATGGTGAGAAAGACAAAAAGCCTTGATACATTAGATACAGTATTTATTATAATACAATATCACTGGTACTTCTGTACTTCCTCAGAAAAGGCCTTTGATGTGACCTACGTAAATCTGCGCTTCTCCTCGCCTCGGCCCGAAAGTTTTGCCATCTACAAACGCACCAGAGAAGACGCTCCATGGATACCTTTCCAATTCTACAGTGCATCCTGCCAGGAGACGTACAACCAACCTAGGCGTGGCTTCCTCACCACAAATAACGAGGACCAGGCCATCTGCACTGATGAGTTCAGTGATATCATTCCCCTGACCGGGGGTAGCGTTTCCTTCAGTACACTGGTGGGACGGCCAAGCGCTTTTAACTTCAACCGGAGTCCCAGGCTGCAGGTACATCTACAAGTTGTCTGGTGTCATGTGGAGTGAATAGACACACAAACTTGGACAGCCGTGCATGGTTGATGATTATTCTGATGTCTTCCTGCTGTTATTGTTGTAATTATTGTCATAATAAACAAACCCTTCAGAAACAAGACAGCAATCAAACTCTAGTTGCAAATGGTCCACTTAGAATGGCAAAGTTTTACTCCCTTCCGTCAGTTTTGACTTTGAGTCCTACGGCGGGTCGGCACGACAGCGGCCACTTTGCGCCTATCACGGTCTGTCTGCGTACTCTTGTTTATGTTTATGTTTCTCGTTCAGATTTCATTAATTTAAATTTCACGAGCGAAATTAAACAATTTAAACAGTTTCGTGTAAAATGTATTGCATTGGTAAACTTCTAAGGAAAAAAAAAAGTGTATAGATTTGAAAAGAGTCAAATCTGTCATTATTATTGTAAAGTATTTTGTATAGTGAGACAAATTTTATATGTGTATAATTTTTTTAGAAAACCTCTTTTGAGGCACCGTTACAACTAAACACCGACTTCTTTCATTTTATTCCCCATTTTGTATGCACGCATTTGACATTCTTATGACTGGACTTTCACTGCAAATCACTTAATTGCATGTCAATGACTACATATTATTGTCAATAAGCCGTGCAGGGGCAGTATCAAGGGGTATTTATCATAACACTGTTGTATGAGACATTTTGCAGATTTTGAGGTTTTATCGTGAGAGTGGTTCTCACACTCCTAATTTCATTATGCACTTGTGTCAATCCAATCGGTTAAAAACCTTTCGAGATATTATGTGTTTGTGACGTAGTGTTTTGTACTATTTAGCCCTTTTGCCGACCAAACTTCAGTCCTCATTTTCTCGAAAACGCAAAAAAAAAAAAAAAATGCACATACAGCAATGTGGCAAATACCCGACGACATGAAATAACCGAGGTGAAACACCGCGAAACTTTATTAGACTGTGCGATTCTCCTGGTCCATGCCACTGCCAGCACCTGTTGTTTGTCACAATTGTTAGTGCTTTTAATGTTACTAGCCGACCCCGGCAAGACAAATCTTGCAAATTTTCCTTGTACCACATCCAGCTGTATATCTAGATCTAGGTGGCATTCATAACGGCACTTAGATTCGATGCAGACTAAAATATCATTTTTGTTACAACAATATTCTTTGCAGATTACACTGAATTCTGATGTGATACGTTGACTTTTGGCCGGCAATGTGTAAATAGTGACGTAGAACATAATTTCCGGTCACACTTTTCGGTTCTGTCCGATGAAAATGCGTCTCTGTTTGTGTGGCTCAAAAATTTTAATATGAATAAAAGAAAAGACTGATTTTTGTTCAAAATGAATGTGTCCAAGTAACTCTTCGACAAAAATTGATCCAGCACACATTGTTTCCATGTTTTTGATGGTGTAGTCGCGAAGTTTTAGCTGCATACAGGTTGACCCTCTAGCTCAATTATTTAATGTTATAAATGGTCTCTTCCACTCCAAATTGGGGAATAATACCCGTGTGAAAGTCATCCTCTCGGCGCTCAGCCTAGAACACGCCATTACATTACCAGCTGCGATGAGTAATCGGTAAAGCTTGATCTAAACACTCGAAACATGGTCTGCGGAAAGGTCAGATATGATTATGTGAGATGAAGAGCAGTGTAGAGTCGCCATATGTGCGTACATCATGACATTGGTCATAGTCACGCATTAAAGGCTCAGCCTGGAATGTGTCGCCTATCTTGTGAGAATGTCAGAAAATGAGAAAGACGAAAGACAGAGGGAGAGAGAGACCGAAAGACAGCGGGAGAGAGAGAGAGAGAGAGAGAGACAGAAAGGAGGGGCATGTAAAAGTATTCCATTTTAATATGTACGCAGTATAAGACACATCTGCGGACGAGATCTGTCGATCTCACTCACCCACTCACTCTCTCTCTCTCTCTCCCTCCCTCTCCCTCTCCACCTCCCTCCCTCACTCTCTCTGTCTTTCTCGTTCCCTTCCTCTACCCCACTACTTGCTCTTCTCTGATCCATAATCCTCTCTTCCTAATATCCTTTCTCCATTCTTTCATTTCTGCACCATTTACCGCGCTATCCAATCTCCCATCATTCGGACAAGCATGACCACAGATAATAGGATTTCCTGTGAATTCTTTGCCTCCGAACTAAGAACTGATGACCGTGACCGTGTTTCTGTTGTTGTTGTAGTCTTTTAGACTTCCATCCATTGAGTGGAATTCATATTGTGGCCAATGAACTCGCAAACAACAACTAACTAAAGTGTCAGGGCGGCTAAACAAAAAATAACAACATAATAATGAGGGGTACAGCTGCAGAAGGTTATAATACGCTACATTATCTGCATGTGACGAAGGTGTGGCGCGTAGGTCATGAACAAATTAGCATTGGTTGTGTACGCCACTACAACGTGAGTAATCATTGCCATGGCGTGGCACTCTTGGGTTTGACTGAGCAGTGTGGTGAATGGAATCATATTAATGATATAGAATCGTGCCCTGGGCACAATTGTCGTGATGAACAGTGGTCGGTCGTCATTCTGATTTGGGCATATCGTTACAGTTAATATAGAAGTCCCACTATTCTTGCTTGGTCTTGTTCCCTTCGAGCTGCCGACCGTCATGCCGTAGATGTGGCTTGCCAGCGAAGCTTTACCCCGAACACGTAGTCGACGTAGCCTCTCTGATCTGTAATGTGTTTGTCCTCAAATGCGGTGTAATTTTGGTGAGAGTGAGCATGACGTTGAAAAGAATCCCCCACCCCCCCCCCCTTTTCCGCAAGTAGTTGGTGGGTGCTTCTGGAAGAGTCTTATTCTGTCCTGTCATTTTGTTGTATCTGTCAGTCGTCTTGCTGCTTGGCACAGTGTGACCGTAATAGTGTAGACCTACTGAAATTCAGACTCAGACCTCCACCCCTTTCCTCAGAACATTATTATGCCATTATGGTACAAGGTTACTTTTTTTTCTTTTTTTTTCCCAGTCATAGGCCTACATTTCTAATTTCTATAATTCTGTGTTGCTGGGTTACCTCAGCTGCAGTAGTGCATCAGAGTAGACATAGAAATAAGATTAAGCATGGAACTGGGTGGGCCATTATTCCAAAGCCTCTGAGTCACAGCTGATTTTGTAGGAAATAACCAATACATGCTGTATTGATTTTTTGTCTTTCATGATTAATTCCAAACCTGTCATTATTTATGAGACAGTCAATATATGGTCGCTGCAGAATTCTATAGGGTTAAATCGGTTTTTGTCAATTTTACAGGAAAGTGAAAAACCCGAAAAGCAAGGCTACCGGTATTAATAATAGAATTATACACATTTTTTGAACTGGGAATTGGTACTGATACTAAAAATGTTTGCCATTACATTTATTTATTTATATTATGATTAGTTACATGACTAGACGAGTTAGCTGTTCAGACGCCGACATTCTGCTGCTATCGATGGCTAACTCTGGAGCAGCACCAAGTTAGATGGATAGAGTGCTGCACCAAAGCCAAACAGCCACCATAATTTTGATGTTTTAAATGGCTAACTTGGAGTTAGCTGGATAAAGACCTACTGCAAAGCCCGAATTGGTGATTCATTTGGCAATGTCAATGATCTTTTTATCTTTCCCGTGAATTTTATTATAAAAACAATCGTTCAATTTGGCTGAACTTTATTTATAGGGTGTGTCATGTGATGTCACACTTAACTCCGGAGATAAACCAACACACTGTATTTTCAGAGTTAGCCGTTTAGAATCCTGCAGCGACGATATTTGCGTTTGGTATTTGAGCAACGAGGCATGAAAGATCGCGTACACGTAGTCTTTATAAAGTGACATTTAAATTGTTGCGTTCAGGTATGAGGAGTGTATGAATGGATTGGGAAGAGGCTGCTAGAATGTGAATCTTATTTTAAGGAATATATTGCCCACTTTTGTAAATATTCTATTTCAAAATAAACCCACTCTAGAAATAATCTGTAAATTTTAATAGAGAGCTTATTGAAGGTGGGTGACCTGTGTGCGGGTGGGCATATTGACCAGGATGTTGACACTGGACTTGTTGTTGTCATTTTGGCGTTGGTTATTAAAAGCAACCAAGTGGGAGTTGGGATAAGGTTGTCATTTGTGATTAAATATTTATTATGTTTGGGGGACAGAAGACATCTTGGGATTTGTGTCACACTCACAGGTTTGTTCATATTCAGTATGGCGACAAGTGTCCATGTGCTTGCATAAAGCAATGAGCATTAACTCCTCAAATGTTTGAGATTTTCTTGAAATAAATAATTATGTGTGTGTAGAAGATTATGGAGGGAGGGAGGGAGGGAGGGGGGGGGGGGGAGAGGGGCTATTTCTAAAATATTAGAGTGATGATTTAAAAGCTTCTACTTGTATTAGGTGTTAAATTTTACTGCAATAGACACTTCTGTCATTTTCATTTGTTTACAGTTTTACTGCATGTCCCATTTCAACCTGACCGTGTGTACGACTGTTTTATTTGATATGTTTAAGAAGAAGTTGTACCGCTTCAGACCAGTACCATGAATTTGACTGTCATTTGTTGGGGGGAGGGGGGGGGTTATATTGTCTGTTGAATGAAGTGTCTTCATAGTTCATGCCTTCACACACCCCTTTCTCCCACAAACGACTCTGATAATGGTTATTTGAGATGGAATTTTCGGTAGAGTATGAGTGACCCTCTTAGATCAAGCACCTATGCTTGTTGTGACACTGCTATATCATACTCATAGACTGGGAGGTCATCCCCTGTTTTCTAGTCCATGAGGATGGCATGAACAACTTATTGTTAGCTCTTATTAAAGATTTCCTTCAGGAAAAGCAGTCATGATGGCTCATAAAATAACTTGTAACAGAAAGAATTGATGTACGGTAATAAAGTTGGTTGCTTTGGCAGGTCCCCAGTCTGTTTTTATCAATCTTAGACCTATGTTTTTAGTTTTGTTGCCCATCTGCTATTTAGTTATGTCGTCGTGTAGACAGTTCTTCTCAGGGAATTTGAATTCAGACAATCCCAGGCCAGAGCCACTGAATTGAGTGTCACAGAATAATTTCATTACCACAGTCCACATCTGTTTTTGATTCTGCATGTACGCAACTTTGGTGTGTCAAATGAATTGTCTGCAACCAAATGCACATTTTGAGAAACTGCACCAAATTTCCTCAGACTTCTCCATTCACATCCATTGGAGGCTCAGCCTTTACATTTTTTAAAAATTGTTTACAGTACTGCATTGTTTGTTTACTGTTTTAAATGTTTATCAATACTTGTGCCGTTTTCACCTCCCTAGGACTGGGTAACAGCTACAGACATCAAGATTGTGTTGACTCGTATGAATACATTTGGTGATGAAGCGCTCGGAGATGCTCAAGTCCTTAAGTCTTACTTCTACGCCATATCTGATCTGAATGTGGGTGCAAGGTAAGGTAACCAGCAGTTGTCTTGAATCATTGCTACAAGCCATGTTGCATAAATTTGATAAATTCACTTAAGCGTAAATGAGACAGCTCATATTTTATGGATTTGTATTTGTTCCAATGACTGTTCATCTGACTGATGTGGTGCAGATTCACAAACATAGATTAATTGCTTTGGAAATTGGTCATGGTTGAAATTATGTGGCTGATAAGAAATTTACCTTGGTTGAGAGCATGACCACCGTTTGCTAATTCATGTGCAAGGCTTGGGTAAGTAGTCAACATTTTGAACTCCCAACATAAGTGAGGGCTCAAGAAGTAGCTAAATATCCAGCTGTTACAGACACTTACACCCATTCTCATAGAAACATAAACAAAAGAAAGTGAAATCTGTAAGGCTGATGTATAATGTACTGGGTTGAATGCGTCCTAAGATTTGTTGTTGTTTTTCTCTATTTGCGGAACTCCAGCCCACTTCCTACAGATAATATATCGGCATAATACCACATTTTCTTGTATTTATGGAAGTAGCACGACTATTCATTATTGTTTCACAAATCTATATTATTCCATTAGCATATTTTAAAGGCATGAGGAAAAATGCTGTTTTTAGGAGTATTTCGGGAGGATCTCTCTAGCTCTAGAGTCACAAAAGGCTTTAAAATACCCAATCCCAGCGGAAAAAACCTGGGGGACGTACCTACTTGTGACAACATTCTTCACTAAAAGACATTGTGCGGGGTCTTTAACTACAGCATATAATTTCCTTCTTAACCAAAGGAAAGCATTGCAAACAAATAAAACTGAACTCTGTTTAAGGGCTGCATGCAAGGTCAGTGGTTTGTTTGAGTCTTGTCACATGGTCTATTTAATAATAAAATTCAGAATTCAGCCTTGTCTTGTTTTTGATTCCCCATGACCAGGTGCAAGTGCAACGGTCATGCCCGGCAGTGCCGTCCAATAGGGGGCCAGGATCTGCAAGACGAGCTTGAGTGTGTGTGTGAGCACTACACCACAGGCAGAGACTGTGAGGAATGTCTGCCATTCTACAATGACAGACCCTGGGGCCGGGCCACTGAGAGCAATGCCCACGAATGTCAAGGTCAGTCAGCTCTTAATTGCTGTAACGTTTCCTGCCCTCTCTCACGCTGTCACACTGTGCTTAATCACATCTCAATTATGGCCATAATGGATGCCCCGAATGACTAATTGCTGTGGACTAACTCCACTACTATGTTATAATGATTAATTTCACGCAATCTTCCTGCATTCGCTCTCTCTTCCTCTCGCTAACTTTCTTCTGTCACCAGCCATGATAGACACGGCACCAACACACTAGGTAATCAACTAAACTCACTTCTATAAGTTATAATGAACCAGATCTGTATTGATATCTACACAGTATTACTTAATTCAATAATAATAAGGAACATGGATCATACAATGGCACGGTAAAGGTGGTCTAGAGGTAAGGTGCTCGCCTCTCGTGCCAAGGGTCCCGGGTTCGAAACCCGGGCCGTGCAGGCATGTTGGAAGTTTGGGATTTTTCTCATATTTTCGTGTCCCTGATTCTATTGAGGGGTAGGATCGAGTACCTAGTCTTCTCGGATAAGGACGAAAAAATTCGGAGGGCCCGTGTGCACGTTGCGCACGTTAAAGATACCTTGGCAGTTGGAAATCGTAAAGAGCAGGCCGAACAGGCCGCTGCCCGGGCAAAATTAAATTAAATTCATCTCTACCAGTCCCTCCCCCCTCATCTCCCCCCCCCCCAAAAAAAAAACGCCGACCGGCGCTGCACTGTGGCGACGACGTGCCTGCTCCAGTTATAACTGGGCTGCAATGGCACAAAGGCAAAATTTCCCAAATGGGATTAAAGAGTTATACAAATACAAATACAAATACAAATAAATGGAATGTAATCAAGCAAATCAATACATAATAATCAAAAGACTTCGTAATATTCAATCTCTAGCTAATTTCATAAACACACATATAGAGCATAAAGGAAACCTCTCCTTTTGGGGTGTATGGCGCTTTCTGGGCATTGGTTCTTCCTCTCAACTCTGGCTTGACTGCGCAGTTGGATGAACTCAGCACCCCCCCCCCCCCAATCTAGTGCAAAGCTGACGAAGACTGGACCATAAGCTCAACACTATGCTATCATTATGGAGACCCTGTACGTCAACGTGTCGCCCTATTGGCCAAAGGTACGACTTGGACGCCGGATCAACAGGTATCGGCAAGTACCAAGAAGACGAGAAGCCAAGAAGTCGAGAAGCCAAGAAATTGTTGTTCTTCCCCCCCCCCCCCTCTGAAGAATAAACAATCACAATTTCCTAATCTACCGCTGGAAGGCATGACTTCCATACTCCATAGAGTATATTCATTACTGTTACATTATTTTAACCGCCAACTCTGTTACGAGTCAGACCACAGCTCTCATAAGCTCCCATATAGGCAATAGACTGAAATATAAATACAGTTTTAATGATATCTACACGCTTCCCAAGAAGAATAATACTCTCTCTAACAGACCCCATCCTCTAAGGGTTTATTAGCAAAGGTACAATTGTGTTTTTGACAAATCTGAAGAGTCAGTGGGTCGCTCACCGAGTTTCAGAAGAGAACGTCGGTGCATTATACTTGCAGCAGTTTGGGATGAATCGTTTCATATTACGTTGTAAAATATGGATTATCTTGCTTCCTTTATTGGAAAAGGAAACATTTTTTCAGACATCGCAACTTGAAATCATATCTTTGATTGAGCATGTTTTACCTGAAATGCTTGGGCTGAAAGTGTTTGGCATTTAGGAACGTTTTAGATTTTGGGGAACACCTTTTGTAGTGGTGGCTCATGAATCAGGGATGAAGCTGTGGTCTGAGCACAAGATCATTTTCATTCATTGACAGAATTTTTGATGCTTTAAAACAGATTTCAACATATTTTTGAAGCACTTTTTTAAAATCATGCTGGACGGGTGCCAGCAAAAAAAAAAAGAAAAGAGGAACCTGTATCTGGTCCCAGAACCCATCTTTTGACATGGGGAATTTCCCACTCATATTTATTGGAGTGTTTATGTGTGTGTTTTTGGGGGGGGGGGTGGATGTGTGGAACACAT
The DNA here is from genome assembly GCA_963931925.1 of Onchidella celtica. NCBI lineage: Eukaryota > Metazoa > Mollusca > Gastropoda > Systellommatophora > Onchidiidae > Onchidella > Onchidella celtica. The sequence continues at coordinate 11,049,492 of OZ007577.1, forward strand.
TTACTAAATAGAGGGAATTACTGGATGATAGAAAGGATGTGGGACTCCACTGATCGCTTGTTTGACAACAATCTAGGGATCTCGCAAGGTGTGAAGCAAGAATTCTGCCTTGGAAAATTGTTTTGGTAACGTGTGCCATGACAGGTTGTAACAGATGACAGGGCTTCCAAAACTTTTTATATGGAGAGTTTTAATCATTTTTCATTTTCACACTGTTGATTCAGGGGTGACATAATTTATTCAGATCTCTTTATCAAACAAAGACTGAACACAGGAAATAAACATCTTGGCACTTCAGAGATGTTAAGACGGTTATTTAACACTCATGCCATATTATCTTTTACAATTAAATTATTTTGGAAATTCAGAATATGGAAAGATTGTCAGCACAATTATTTTTTCAGTTTTGTCCTTCAGGGGCATTGCACACGTTAAGATATCTAAGTGTGAGTTTTTTTGTTTTTTTTAGTTTGGCTTTGTAAGTCGCTATTTCAAAAACACAAAGGAAAGAGAACAATGTAACGAAAACAGAAGCATGCTAAATTGCACATAATTTTCATTCTTTTGTCTCCCCCCCCCCCTTTATTATTATTTTTTTGGATAATGTTGGCAAGGCAGGACGTAACTGTCAATACAATACAGGTTGTGGCGGACTAATCACAAAGCGAGTGAATTATCCAATATTTTTTGCCTGTTGCTTAAAGCATTGATGAAAATGTCTCCTAAGATTTCAACCGAAGTGAGAATTACGTTCATCAGCTGGGTAAAAAGTTCTGCTGAAATCATCATGTTTATTTTGTCCAGGTCAAGAATGCACAGCAAAGTAATAAAATAATGAGTAGTACAGTATGAAGTGGGCTTACAGAAGCGGCCATTTTGAAATGGATTCTGGACAAGAAGCTGTGTTCTTAATTTTTTGGCATTTTAATTCGTATATTTTATTCAAAATGACCCAAGTTCACAATATAATTTGCTTGCAGGTGTCCGGCTCAGATGCGACATCTAATTTTTGTCATGAATCATTATTAGAAGGTAACTTGCAAAACCTGCTTAGTGACTTTATATTGATTTTGAGAAAACGCGTTACTTTCTACACAACATAACATAATACTGAATCTGAGAGAGTATTTACATTTTAAATGAAAAACACATGGACTTTGCATGTTTTGATTGCCGTAATGTTTTAGCCGTGGACAGGTTTTACGGCTGATTTGAAGTTAAGGAGCGTAACTCATTTTTTCTTAAAATGTGACTTTGAAGGTTTTGCAAGTTACCTCCCCCAATTTTTCAATTTCCATCTGTATCAGCAGTATTGCTCTTGTTTGGTATTGCTTTGTTTTGAAACAACCCTGGCCTTCACTAGGTGGTTCTGAGATGATCATTTCAATGTTTCTAGTTCATTTGCTCATCAATGTCTGGACATTATGGTTTTTGTAATTTTGAACCCACAACCTCGACATGATAATTATGGAGTTTCCTGGATACGGAAGTTTAGGAAAAGAAAGACCTAAACAATGGATCTAGGTGCCTTTTTAACTTAGTTAATTTGTGGAGAAAACTGAAGCCAATTCACTGCGTAGTTTCCCTCATCCACCGAACTTTACATTACTTACACCTTATCTTTGCTTACCTCCCCCAACCATAATTAAAATGTGGCATAAAAAAAAAAAATTGTTGTATTGTGCAGAGCCCAGCACTAGAAACAAACTAAAGAAAACTATACAATACATTCAAGAGGAAAATGTCACGATTAAGGTTGATGACCTTGTACGCCACGAGTATAGAGGGGGTAAACTTAGTAGGGGAGAAGGGGAGTTTAAGTTGTTGACTAGCATGAAAGATTACTATCACGAGGAAGGTCGGTGGCCTTGTGCGCCACGAGTCTAGGGGGGTGAGCTTAGCAGGGGAAAACACGGTTTTTAACATTGTTGACGAGCGTGGATAGATACACACGACTCGCTTTAAACTAGTCGCGTGTGCAAAAACCTCGGGAGTATAAGTAGAGGAGAAGCTCGACACACGTGGTTCCCAAGTTATTCATTCCTAAAGAGGAAGACACAGAATTTATCGGTCCGGGCGACAAGTGGAAGGTCGTGCCAGTGGGGACCAGAAGTGTTAGGTGTGTGAGGGATCCATGATGTTCACATGTATTTTCCAATAAGAAGAATTTAATCGGTCCGGGCGACAAGTGGAAGGTCGTGCCATGGGGACCAGAAGTTGAGGAGTTCTGATGATAGGATGGGAACCCATCAGAAGCTCGTGATTTGCGATGGCGGGTGTGAACCGTCGATGTGCTGTGTGTGTTTGCAGAAGAAGAGTCTTTGAGGACGGGATGATAACCCCTCAAGGAGCTAGTAATCTACGATGGCGGGTGTGAACTGTGTGTTCTTATTTGTATGAAGCCAGGGACGTCTGTTTCCCCTTTTATCGTCGAAGTTAGAGATCTAGAAAGGATCGTGTGGAGACGTGAAACTGCATCAACGAGGAGGGCAGCTGTTGACAGAGACTATTAAGCATACGTAGTTAAGTTTATAGACAGAGGGATTAGATCTAGATGTGAAACGGGGAACAGATAATAGCCATGATCCCCAAGAGTAAATTTGAAGTATCTCTGTTTTTGTGATTATGTATGTGATTATCATGAGTTGAATGTTTTGACATAAGTTTTGTCATGCATTTGTAATTAAATATCGTTTAATTTAAATCTCACTCCATGTGTCCGTTGATCGCTGGTCTGCTTGCTTGGCTTGTTAGCTGGGTTTAAAAGGTAGATAAGTTAGGTACTCATCACACACGTGGTCGTGACCATCTTCACGCACGTGATCGTGACAAAAAGAAAAGGTAATCCCATAGGCTTTCTGTTCTTTGGTCTGTTTGTTTTAAATAATTCCTCCCCTTGTTATGATCCATCTTTATCTTACTGTCCTACACCTCATGTTGTCGCACTTGGTTTCTGTGTCATCATACTATAATCCTATACACATTCCCCTGCCACACATTGATCTACAGCTCTGTCTTTTATGCTGTCTCATACCAGTATCATCTTGTATTATCTTTCAGCCTGTGACTGCAATGGCCACTCAGACACTTGTGAGTTTGACCCAGAGCTGTACCGGCTGACAGGTCACGGTGGCCGCTGTACAAATTGCCGAGACAACACAGAAGGCGTTCACTGTGAGCTGTGCAAAGCCAACTTCTACAGGCGAGACAGCGAGTGTCTGAACTGTGGATGTATTCCAGAGGGTAAGGTCTGCAGGGAAAACCAAGTTCTCCCATCAAATTTTTAATTTTTAGTTTTTTGATATTTTTGCTCTAAATACACAAGTGCGCAGGATGTCAAATGTTATTTTAAGGGATGAAAATGCATGCAAGGGATTAAAAATAAACGTTTGTACAACTGACTAAAGTTACATGTTCCATTTTGCCTGAAAACTTTAGATAAAACAGTCTCTAGATACCCCAGTGGTCGTCAGCAGCACTGCATAAATTTTGGATATCAATGTGAAGGCCAGCATCTCCGCCTTACCTCGCTATCTACCTTGTCCTCCTTCAAGGTTATTATCTCTTACACAAGTTCCTTTTCATATAGCAAGGGTTGTGTATAAATGCTTCCAGTCATTTCGGTATAGTACCACAACTCCTTATCGCGGGTATAGAGCAAAATTATTATTATATCCCCAGGATTATGAACTGGAGTTCATAATGGCAATACTGTAATAATGACAAACTGCTTCCTGCAATTTTTTCGTTATTCCGCTATCTTTAACCAGTTCCAAGTTACAGAGAAGCAGTATTGTTGTATAGCCCTTAAAGATGAGACAACTGAGAGCAATATTGTGGTGTTTCAGAGAAAGCTCCCATTATTCATAAACCTGGAGATACAACAATTTTGCTCTATAACCGTGTTGTGCACTGGATATCCGCCCTCTCATGACGCACAGTGATTAGTTAGCAAAGCCTACTTCTTTGTATTGGTTGTTAGTAACCAGCTAGGTTCAGGGATTATTACCCTTTATCAGTGCCCACTCCGCATTTCAGCATTTTGCATTGTTGTTTACAAAGTCCACAAAGTTTCCCCCATCCATGAATCATTTTACTTTGTGCAGCGAACTGAGATCATAGAACTGGATATGTGATTGCTGTTAGTGACCTTCATTTGTTTGCATACATTTATAATCAGAATACAGCAAGACCGATTTCCGTGGACCAGAGCAGAGTTAGCGAGCCAGTGAACGGAAAACTAGAGAGTGCTTCGATTTCCGAAGAATTATTGGTCGGTCAACCACAACGATGTTCCTAGAGTTGCATATCTAAACATCGGCGAATGAATGAACTTTCCAGTGGTGAAAAAAAGTGCTTGTTTATCTTCGGTAGAACCCGAGTTATGAGCGAGTAAAAACAACCGGTCGTTGAACGAAACGGAAACGGCCGAAAGGCGTCGAATTTTTTCTTTACCCGCGTCACTTTGAATTGTTTGACCAAAGAAATATCACCATACAGACATAAAAGTTTACATCCAATCAGAGGAGACCTTGCTCTTCCTTTTGAGTTTTTACCATTTTGTTTCCGGTGACTGGTTTTTCAGCTATCGATGAGGAAAGTCGCGATTGTTTCTTCGGCACGGGAGGCTGTAAATTGTTCAAACAAAGCTTGAGGAGCTTGAGGGGTAAGTTAAACTTTGTTGTTGTGTGGTTTTTTATTGATAAAAACGTGTGTAAATGCTTACTTTTGCCTCTTGAATACAACACTATCGACGATGTTTATCCTCGCCCGAAGCGCGGCTCGGGCCGAGAGGGGAACAGAGGATCCCGCACTTGCCTGAGTGGAAGCTGTGATGTCACCTTGAGTATAAAACGCAGGCACGACATTGACCACATGGCATTCGAAGAATGAAGACAACAACAGAAAGAAAGAAAGAAAAAAGAACAACAACAAGAAAGACCAAAGAGAGAGAGAATAAAGAACAGGGGGCCAACAGCACTATGCTGAGGCCCCCGAGAAACAAAAGAACTCATCCGACCACATGGCATGGGTTATTTCGTTTCGTTACTATTCCTGGAGGTTATCCTGTAATGTACTGCTACTGCTCTTACTATGCCTTTGGCTAATGATTTCAAATTATCCGGAGGCTTAGATATTACGCTCCCTTATTTGTTGCTATTGGGAATTCCAAATTTAGATCTAATGCGAGGACTGTGATGACATTCACGCCATTTCGTACCATATTCTCCTGGTATCTTTGGTATTTGTAACCTTTCTTTCTTCCTTTCTTCCCTGTTTCTCTTTCTTTCTCTACTCTTTTTCTTTCTCTCTCTCTCTTTTTCTTTTTCTCTCTCACATCTTCTTTTTCTCTCCTTTCTCTCTTTCTTTCTCTCCTGTTATTTCTCTCTCTTTTTCATAAAAACAACAACTGGAACAGTGAGATAAGACCTTGTATTTCTTTCACTTGGCAGAACTTTACCGATGGCTAGTAGCAAGCTTGGACCTTTTTGTATAGCAACAGGTATCACTGTGGACCTGTTGTCATCTGATGGCCCCTTCACAACCCCAGCCAGCCATCAAATACCCAATGGTCTGGTTACTGAACTGAATCGCTAAGTGAAGCTTCGGATGTTACACCAATCAAAAGTGGCATCATGGCTGATTTCGCTTGGATTGAACGTGCCCGTTGAATATCTGACCGCATCAGTTCAACGCATTTCTGAACAACGTGATGAGCTGCGGAGAAAGCGTCAGAATGCCGACATCCACATTCTGGAGTATAAGCCCTTTGAGCCTCTGACACTGCCCATAAAAAAAGAAAAAAAAAACCCAGAGCCAGTGCCCTCGACTTCTTTGTGCCACAGCCATCAGCCCCAATAAATCATTCCCCATCCACTGTTGATGTAAAGGAACTCAATAGCATGACTTATGAAATTAAGAAAAAGGAGAAACACTTAAGATTAGTAGAAACATCTGTGCAAGTAGCAAAGGTGGAACTCTCAAAAGTAAGAAGCAGAACGGGCCACTTCAAGCCTGCAAATGTGACAAAGAAAAACAAGAGAGCAGAAGAGGCAAGACAAGAGAGACACACCTTAAAGTTAAGAAGTAGTGAATTGCAGAAATAGCTGGAGGAAGTGAAAGAAAAGCTGAAGACTCTTGAGTCAGAGGAAATGAAAGAAAAGCTGAAGACTCTTGAGCCAGAGGAAGTGAAAGAAAAGCTGAAGACTCTTGAGCCAGAGGAAGTGAAAGAAATGCTGAAGACTCTTGAGTCAGAGGAAATGAAAGAAAAGCTGAAGACTCTTGAGTCAGAGAAATTAAAGTTGCAAAAATTAAAGGTTTATTTTAAGAATAAATCTGTGAAAGATGAGGGTGCCAAATGCCAGACCCTGAAAGATGAGAACAAAGAACAGACAGATGTGATTGATAAGTTAAGCAACGATGTAGAAGAGTTACGATATGAAAGGAAAGTAGAAACCAAGTACAGCACCAAAGTGAAAGTCTGCGTCATTGAACTGATTGGCCTAGATGTTGCTACAGCAAAAATACGCCCGGTAATTCGGGTCGTCAGCAAGCATCTTTTCAACTATGAATTCCTTGACAATGAATTGCCTGGTCGCACCACCAGTCAAGACATAGCTGATCAAGGGCAGCTGGTCGCTCGACAGTACTTTAAAAAGAGGCTACATGAAAACTCTGGATTTGGGGTCCATGAAGATGGAACATCCCGCAAGAGAAGAAAAATAAACAGTGCCACGGTGGTGACTGACAAAGAAGCTCTCTCTCGGGTTCAACGTTGTTGTCTCAGAGACAAGAGCTGCCATTGCTGACAGTGCCATTCATTCCCTAAGAGACATTGTAGAAGACGTTCCATCTTCTCTGGAAGCAGTGGCTGATAAGCTGAGATACTCTATGAGCGATAGGGCTGCCAATGAAAAAAAAAGTAATGCACTTCTAGGGCAATGGCAGAAAGAACTTTTGGGAACAGACAGTTCAACTATTTAGGATTTCTATTGCATGGCACATGTTTTGCTTGGGCTACAGAACGGCAGTTTTTGTGACATAGGGAGTGTTGGCATGTGGTCACGAAGCCCGCTGTAGACAAATAGCATACGTCGCGCGCCGATCAATTACGATCAAAGGCCGTGCTGCCAGTAATAATTGCCTTACGAGTTTGACCCGACCTGGGCATCTATTGCTTAGGCCTAGTAATAAGTATGCTTTTCTCCCCACTGACCACGTGCTGTGACAGCACTCGACGCACAGCCAGTTCAAAGTGATGAATCATCACTCACTGGAGATAACTGTGGGGCTGGCCATGAAGGCTACAACCACGTAGCTTCGTCAGACACGTGCACTCTCTGGTTACTACTTGTGATGTGCGATAATTATTACACACAGCATGGTCTTTGACCGCATAAATCACTACCATATAAATTTTTTGGTTGCATGGGTGGTGGCATAGTGTGTGGTCAGTAAGAAAAGAAAACTTCTTAGGTAAAGCAAGATCTTAAGAGATGATTGGAAGGGTGGGCGGGCATAAATTTATTGTGTGCGTGGGTGGTGGTGTACAGTGCTGTCACGGCACATGCTCAGCAAGTAGACAACGCTTGCTAGGCCTACGCAAAACATAATTGGTCGGGTGGGCAGGCGGGCAAATTTATGTAAATTTATTGATTGCGTGGGTGGTAGTGTAATGCGCTGTCATGACAGGTGGTCAGTAAGGAAACAAAACATTGTCTCCCCGAGTGAGAGGTGACTAGACGGATGGGCGTGCAGTAACAGACAAAGAACAATATATGTCTGACTCCCTACACGATGTACTACGATCGCTCCCACAATTTCCCGTAAGCACTCAGAATTAATTCTCTCGCTATAGCAAGTGTTGTGATTATCGATTGCCTTTATTCAAGAATTTTAATATAGTTTATATAGTAGAAAAAACGGGGATTTATAATGTTCTCGCTATAGGCAAAGTTCTCGTTATTAGCAGTGCCGTTAAACATGATGGCCCACTGTAGTAAACAGGTTAGACTTTTCAAAAGCACTGAAAACGCAAAACCGATCAAATTGACCTTATGATGCTTTTTAACGATTTTCTCGAATCGGTTAGTGCCGAAATTTGCCTCATTTTGTCTGGCGGCTCCACATTATTATAATAATGTCAGGTATTTTTACAAATTCCCACTTTGCCTTTAAATTACAACCTCTTTTTTAGTTTTCTTCTTCTGTGTTACTCCACAGCAGGCCTACTATGAACTACAGATCCCAATGGAACCAAAGGCAAAACAGTCTAGGAAATGTGCACAGACAACCCCTACCTGTACCTCTCAAGTGAAATCTCTGATGTCTTCAGTCAGTAACACCAAATTGCCCATTCGTTTCTGTTTTCCATTCCTTCTTTTTTTTTTTTTTCTTCTAGTGGACGAAAATGGATCGCAGCTGAATAGCGATGAGAGTTTTCAGATTGGATCTTTTTATATAATTGTAGTTAATCCTGTGAGTGCCAACTGTTACTGTTGCGGGCTTCACTAGATAAAGTAATTTCAGCACATTCCAGACACGCCCCCTCCCCAAAACTGTCTACTGTATCTGAAGTCGCCCATTTTTTTGGTTCTCTCTGAATTTGCCTGAATGATTAGAACATTTCTGACAAAAGAAATGTAAGTTCTCTCATCACAAAAACTGGACTGTGAATTAGGCAGCAAGCCGACTGAGTTGGGGTGAGCTGCTCTCACAAGTCCAGAAGGGTGAAAAAAAAATACACCCAAAAAAATGTAGGTTGTTTCTCAAAGAGGAAAGAGTATATTATTATGTTTACATTGTTTTTGTTCTAATTAAAATCTTAACAGTCGGCATTCACAGGATTAACTATACAGAATAAATCCCATAACAAAAATATGTGCGCTTTAGTTCTGTCCATTAATGTTTGAAACGTCCTTTAGTGACAATGCAGCGACATGTATGTCGCGAATGTGGTTTATAGCAAACGACTGCAATTCAAGAGGAAAACACACACTCGACGAACACACTAAACTTTCCTTCTGGAATTAATTAAAAAACTCAAATGAAATAAGTTTTGTCAGGCCTGTAGCGCCACAATAATGTATTGAGTTAGCTAAATAAAGATAACATATATAAATGAAATGACTATCAGGTTAACTGCAAAATAAGAATACAATTTTAGAATGGACTAAAAGGTCCTAGTACTGGATCAAATATAACTAATGACTCATAGGATATTTAATACAAATTATAGTCTTCGCTGTCTCAGCACACGCCAACTCAATTGCAATGGCTCAAGTCATATATTATAATACTGGCACTGCCTGGCTGTGACTCTAGGAGTAGACTCTCATACTGCTGGTAACATCTGAATTCTGACATACAATTAAAATGCATACCATTTTTCCCTGGCCATCAAAAAACCAGGGAATATCAACAATAGCGTTGCATGGTGGTCAAAGTCCGGGTAGCTATTAGCTGGAGCTCGTCATTTCTAGGCTCCTCGTATAGATGGACTGCTCTATTGCGTCTCTGTTCCGATCTGGCTCGAAAATTAGCCGACCACTCCGCAGTGTATACTTTTCTGCATGTGATCATGGACATAGGTATGGGCTGACTTTTATAATGTCTAGCCACCTACAACTACCGTCCAAATCCCTAGATTTGATTGCTGCGGCCATGCTAGCTGAGCTCGCAGTATTAATTTATTCTATTGTGTAAGTCGGTTACGGCCTTGCACTAAGACAGACAAGGTCGTCTTCTAAATAGGTTAATAAAAATTAAATCCAAAAATCTTATTAAATTGACTATCCACGAAAAATTAACAACTCGTGCTTTCACGAACCACTGAATGTCAACAGTCAATTACAACCACCTCACACCCTCTAACAATGCTATTAAATCACGAACTGGAGCTGTTCTGCCATCCTTGGTTTACCTACACATATTCCTTTTTAACCATCTACAGTTTTTATGTCAAAAAAAAAACACTCAAAACATGTTGCTCACGAGAACAGCTCAAGGGCACTTCACTAGGTAGTTGTTTTTTTTAAAAATTCTGAATTCAACCCGTGGCCTAGCACGGCATTTATAATACTAATCGACTTCTGACAATGTAGCCCACCGACCTCATTTAGGTTTAATTAGTCAATGTCATGATTTTATTCAGCTGGAAGATTTAATTTGTGCATAGTCACTGGTTTACACTAACTAGAACACATTTTCATAAAAGATATTGGAAAGCCTCTAAAAATGATCAGTCAGTAAGTACATGTACTATTGTCTACAGCAGTGATGTATACAGCCTTATTATAAATGTCACTTGTCTTTGCCCAGGTTGTGACTGTCACTTCAGCTTATTTTGACCCTAATTCTGTACTCTGCTCCTGAGCCTTGCTGTATTAGGAAAAATGGTGCCGTATTCACATTCTCCCACAAGATGCAATCCAAATCATAGAATAACACAGACCCATTATCCAAAGCCTATCAGTAGGTAGGATCCATTTCATACAGTATTGTTATCTGATGTCAAAGTTTAACAGTAACACTGTTTTTCTGGCAGCGTCTAAGGCCATTGGTAGCAAAGAATACCCAATATTCCTCAGTTTCTTTACAAAAAAAAAAAAGTATCCAGAAAACTCAAATAAACCGATTTGGCAGCATTCCCACTGTGTTGTTTTTTCAATGAAATATTAAATAAAAAAATTGATTCATATGGCGGGTTCAATGATAGGTGAAGTACGTGATTCAGGGCGCATAAGGGCAACGTATGTATTCTCCTAAGTCCTATTGACTATGGGAGAAAAGTGTCTTAAGATTTCAGAGTTATTTCGGTCGTCGCCTTTTCGGAGAGAATTATTGCTATCACAGGACTGATTGATCTAACCATTAGGATAACGTAACGTACAGCTTTACGACCAAAATTTATGTTATAAATCTATAACTGTATGCATTAAAGGACACGACTGGTCTCGGTTTACACTTTTTTTTCGTGATGTTTGTGATGTCTTTTTCATTATATTTTATTTATACATTCTAAGCTTTATTTCTGATTCTTTTTATTTCATATAAAGACAAAATCTGTCAATAAAGTCTCAGGTCTACAAGGAAATGGGCATTTTGTTTACATATTTGACTTGTGAGAATGCAGGTGTTGCGTGATGAAAGGGATGACAGATTGGAATTAGATTTGAGCAACAGAAAACAGTGACGATTAAAAATAAATCACCCGAACTCTCGTTTAAAATCTCGTTAACCGAAATAAGATAAAGTTTATTTTTGAAAACAATGGATCAAACCAAAGTCATCCGAAAGAAAACTATTCAAGGCTAAAGCTGGGTTTTCATGTGAGCGGAAACGGCAACGGAAGCGTCAGAAATCCATCTGAAAATATTCTTTCTATTTCACTACTTGAAAGGTTTATGACGTTTTCGCTGCCTTTGCCGCTTCCGTACACATGAAAATCCAACTTTGTAACGACAACAACAACAACAAAAGATGGAGAATCTAGACCTAACTATTTATAGTTACAATAGTAAAACAAGAAAATATTCTGTCTCTCACGATGAATGGATGAAGTGACGGACCATGTGGTTCACAATGAAAATAGTCGTTTGTACACAATAGAAAATGAAGATAGATCTAGACGTAGTGAACCGTCGTACTGTTACTAGGCAGGGTTGCCAGATTATTTTCAGGCATTCTGCCAACTGGATTAAAAAAATCTGCCAAATACCACAAAAATCTGCCAAACCGTACTATTTATAGTACCCCCTTTGAAAACTCATCAGTTTTGTTAAACAAAAAATTCGCAAGGCCGATGTCATAATTTTTTTTTCATTTCCCAAGTTTAAAAAAATCACTAATACATAAAAATTGCCATGGAAAACGTGGAGTAGACCTATGCATGATATAAATAATAATGTAGCAAAAAAAATCTGCCAAATATCTGCCAAACTGCCAAACCGTTTTTTTTCTGATAGACGACTTCAAATTCTGCCAAAAAAAGGACATTTGGCAGAAAATCTGCCAAATTGGCAACCCTGATCGGAAGTGGGCGATGGTCGTAGCAGTGACGTAAATAGTAGGCCAAGGTGGGTGAAAATTAATATATGGCCTTTAGCGTCTTTACAGACGGTCTTAGCAGCTAGAATATTCACTTTCACTTTGACTGACAGCTTCTCTCGTGGCTTATTCTACCAATGTTTGACCCGAGAGTGCGATGGCAGTGATTGCAGGTCAGTCTTTTGGGTTCACTTTGGCGAGTGTTTTCATTCCGCCTCTGTCGTTTTGTCAGGTATATTTCTTTTGCCTTGAAGTCTATTGCGAGCGTGCCACTGCGCAATTTTTGTCTCCATCTGCTTCGATCATTTGCAAGGTTCTCCCATTCATTGGGGTCGATGTTGAATGCTTTCATCGTGACCTTGCAAGTGTCTTTGAATCGCAGATGTGGCCTACCTCTGGGTCGGTTGCCAGTAGCAATGCTAGTTCCCCGTAGAGAATTTGTCTGGGGATGCGATCATTTTCCATACGGTGGAGATGTCCAAGCCACCGCAGTCTTTTTTTGCCTAGGAGAGCCTGAGTTGATGGAATGTTGGCTCGGCTCAGAACTTCGATATTTGAGATCCTGTCTTGCCACTTGATCTTGAGAATTTTGCGTAGGCAGCGCAGGTGGAAGGAGTTGAGGGATCTTTCATGTTTGGAGTAGGTGGTCCATGTCTCTGAGCCATACAGCAGGGTGCTTAGGACGCAAGTTTGGTACACGAGTACCTTTGTTTTGATGGTCAGCTTGCTATTGTTCCACACCCTTTTTGAGAGTTTGCCAAAAGCTGTGGCAGCCTTTCCTATTCTGGCATTTATTTCAGTTGTTATGTCTGTGCTACCACTGATGGTTGAGCCTAGGTAGCAGAATTTTCCCACTTGCTCCAGAGGAGAGCCATTCAACATGATTGGGTTGGGGTTTCTCAAGCCTTGTGTCAAAACTACAGTTTTTGAGACACTGATCTTTAGCATGAATTTGTCACAGGCTTTGGCAAGGCTATTGATGAGAGCCTGGAGCGTGGTTTCATCGTGGGCCACGATTGCAGCATCATCTGCGAAGAGGAGCTCTTGTAACATAATATGCTCTGTACGAGATTTTGCTTTTAGTCTGGCAACATTAAAAATGGAGCCGTCCACTCTGGTGTTAATAAGTACTCCACCTGAACATTGACCAAAGGCATTCTTGAGTAGGGCTGCAAAATATATACCAAATAAGGTAGGAGCAAGAACACATCCCTGCTTCACACCGCTGTTTACAGCAAATGAGAACTGGTACAAAAATCGATGTGAATGCGATTGTAATGAAGTTGGAAGTCAATAACTAATTTTAACAAACTGTCTTTTAATTGTTGGTGTCTTTTCTTTGTTCTTTAAATAAATGGCAAAACAAAGAGTAATAATATAATTTTTTTTTAAAGACAGACACGATGAAAAAATGCCAAAAAAATGCCAAACTGCCAAACCATTTTCTTCCTGCCAGTCGACTTGAAAAAGTGCCAAGAATCTGGAATTTGGCAGGAAAAATGCCAAATTGGCAACCCTGTTACTAGGTCGGAGACAAGCACACACAGCAGCCGACGAGATGCACGGGACAGCCCAACAAACGTAATTATTTCCAGCACTTCGATTCTGCCTAACTGGGCTATCTATGTGGGACGAGACAGGCCCTTCTATCTAAATATAGCGGTCACACAGATAGAAATGGTAACGTCTCGAAGATTCATGAGGGACTTCCAAAACGACACCGAAATGTAAACATGCACAAAAAGCGATGACGTAGCCGAGAGGCATTTCAGGCGTGAGGGTTCGACACAAAAAATTAATGATAATGATGTCATTTCAGAAAGAGATAGTAATGGTGAAAGAGTTGGACAGTTGGTACTGATAGGTCATTATTTCAGAACAGTTATAGCATACCATAACACATCCCGTCTTGAACAAAATGCTTTGCACTCAAAACATCTATTCAACGAGAAAATCTTTTGAATAGAGTGCAAACTATATTTAGAACAATGGATATCCACATGGACTGCACATAATTATGACTACAATATTAAATATGAAACAAAAAAGAAGCACCCATATTATACAATCAGCATTACTGAGACGATCAAAGAACTTGCACATAGTTCTCCAAGTTTGTCACCGTAGATGGCGAAATCCTCCCTTGATCATGGTTTAAGAAAAAAAACCTATTGTAAGTATTTTGGCCATATGATGCAAATAACCGCACCAATAATACAAGTAAGAAAACTATAATTTCTCCGTGTCTACGTCACATGTACATGTATATGTATTGGAAATCATGAAATTTCCAGTTCGCCAAATCCATCCACATATTGTACCAGGAAGAAGCAAGACGGTAGACATAATATAGCAGAATCAACGGACTGAAAGAGACCCCAGCAGAAACGCCCACCGTCCACCCATGTAAATTTACGGTCAATTTCAAAAACGTACACAAAATAAATAAATAATTCACAATTCGTATAATTATCGAGAGTTGGCAACCAGAATATTTTATGTCTAAAGTAATCGAATTCAGAAGAATGAGTTTGAAATTTGTTACCGTTAATGAAAGTTCAAATAACTGCAACATCTTCAATATGGTCACTTGAATAGTTTTATTGGGTTAGGAAATAAAGTCACACAACGTGTGTCTTGGATATCTGCAGGTATTGAAAAGCAAGGAATAAAAGTGAACTACAATATATAATAAGGCATTCAGTGTCACAGCCCTCTATGTCTTATTATCTTTAAAACAAAAAAAAACAAAAAAACAAAAAACCAACAAACAACAGTGAGCGAATGGGGAACCATGACAGGAAATAGATCTAAATCATGGCGAAACAATAAATTTCCTATAAAAAAAACTACACCGATTTGAGACTTCTATTAAAAACTGTACATCCTTACATCCATTCTGATGCACCATATAAAATTTGAAGTCTGAGTGTTGAGTGGTTCAGAAGCCTTTTGCAACGAAAAATCGCAAGTGCACAAATATAATATAGTAGAGATTATAAAACAAACAAATAATAATATTAATATGCAGCTTGGAAAAAGAAGTTGAAATTGGGGGGGGGGGGGGGGGGAGGGGGGGGGGTTGTCTCCTCTTCTCTCTCACAGATCACATTGATTGAATCGACACTGACAACGATGTCATGACCACACAAGCACGAGGTAAGAACGAGAGACGAGACAGGCGAGAACCTTGTCATACAGAACCAGAAATTACCCCAAGCCCTCTCGCAGAACAAAAGAAAAATAAGGGAAAGGAAACAAAAGCGAAAAGCCTCTAGTTTTTTTGTTTTTTAGGACAGTTATTTATTATGCTCACAAACCAACATGTTCCCCATTGCTATCAACAAGGGGTCGTCTGTAAAGCATGTATGCTCCATTCTCGACCTTGGTTCTTGTTTGTTTTTTATTGTTTTTTTTCTTTTGTTGAAAATTTGGAGATCGTTTAGTCTGTATAAGAGGTATAACAAACATACATCTTGACAACAGCTGTTTCACAGTCCCGATTTATTCTAACTCCTCATCAGAATAACTAAAGCTGCAAACATTCAACTTCGAATTGCTCAGCTGGGCAAAAAGTGAAGTTGGAACAAACAAGAACTGAGGTTTACCCTCTTCATCTCCCCCCCCCCCCCTTTCGGCCGCATGTACGCGTTTTACATGCATGGCTTCTGCCCCCCCCCCCCCCCAACAATCGCACGAGTATTCCAATGGTGTATATGGACAATAAAGCCTTGATGCTTGAGTCCTAAAGTGACATTATGATTTTACAGGAAACTATCCGACAATTTCATCAGAAACCTGATTTTTATATTATTGTCTTGGAATTTAATTTGCTGGAAAATTAAAAAAAAAAACAAAAAAAAAAACCTTTTTACTTCATTACCCAAGATGAAAAGCGTCCCAGCCGGCAGCCCTGCGTCAGTCCGTGGCCTTCGTAACTACATGGCCAAACACAGCGGGCGCGTGACGTCACAGCAAGCGCCGATGCTCGGCTTTCGGCAGAGGTGTTTTGATAACCTGATATCAGTGTACCAACGTAATGTGTACCGTACCGGTACTTGTGTTGTCGTATTACTCTAAGCAAGATGTAGCATGCATGTGCCTTAAGATGAAAGAATGTTTACACTGTAGATCTGCAAGTCTTAAAATTCGACCACTAAAAAGTGACTACTACTATCAATTATTATTTAAAACGGAATAGATCAACGGGAAGCCAAGGCTTAGAGTTTGTCCGACGACTTACTTTACGTATCTACCATTATAGACACCAATATTGCTAGCCTGAGTAGGTTGATGATAATATTATTATCTTAAGCAGCATACCGATATATTTAATAAGGAAATATCGACATAATAATAGATTAGGCCACTGTTGTATTTTAATACATGTATAATGTGTTCACCACTCCTATATCTTTCGTGTCTGTAAGGAAAGAAACGAGAAAAATAGGGAAAGGAGAGAGAGAGAGAGAGAGAGAGAGAGAGCACATGCACACTTGATAGACAGGAGAAAAGACAGATGGTGAGAGGAAACTTGCAAACATGAACAGTCTAAGATGCTTTACCTTAGCTGGACATAAGGAGCTGCTCAGACGGATAGAACTAAATCCTTTTGGTGAACGTCTTCACTTTTCTTGAAGTATTTGCAGATGATGCCTGGTCACAGAAGCTTTTAGAATAATTGTTCAGGAAAATATTTACCACTGGTTTGATACATTTGGCAGCCACCTCTTCATAAAGAACCCCGCATTCTTCACATTTTCCTTGACATAATTCCAGATCCATAACTCTCCGCAGGGACAATTGCAAAAGAATTATTCTGTGGTTTGTGGTCTGCAGAAATTTATTCTCACTGTCATCTTTTCCAACCAGAACTTGAAAAACTTTGAAAGCTTCTGTAATAATTGACACGGCAAGATCAGACGGCCACACTAAACCTCCTCTGTCTAGAGCAGACAAATAGGTGTAACAATCATCAGTCCCCTCCACATGTAGCGTTTTGTCTAGTCTTAACTCGTTCTTGCAGTCGTCACAGTTGGTGCGCGGCAGTACTTTGGAGACTGCATAACCTGACACAAATACTAAAGCTTTTTGTTGTTCCTCTGTTAATTCGACGTTCTCACAGTCGGGGATCAATGGCAGAAACTCTATATACTGTTGAGCTGAAGAATCTTTCAGTTGGGTAACTGTTTCCTCCAGAGGTTCAGTGACATCTTTGAGTGTTAAAGTCCCTTTGGACGCTGAAACCAGTTTTAGGACGCTAATTAGCTTGAGCTTTTTTTCTCCTTCAAGTAACTGTTGGACCGACACGTGGAAGTTACATCCACTCATTTGTCTGTACTGACTAAATCTAAATTCAAGGTTGTCAGTTTGAAACTTGCCAAGTAAAATATATTTGAACGTTTTTTTATCTAACAGGTAAGAAGAAATTTCTTGTAAGCCTCTCAGTGTATGATCCAGAGCAGTCATTGTCTCGTTCGATATAGTGCCTTCTCTTGGTTTCAGATTTAACTTCTGTCACGAGTGGAGTGAGCGGGATTCAAGGATTACGGGGGCATGGAAGTGAGGGAATGACTCACGGGATAGTGAGGCTGCTCACCTATAGTGACTTCTGTTAGTTAACGTTAAAGCGTGAAATGTTGTGAGTTGGGGGGGTCGGCATGAGGCGAGAGCGCTGTACTGACAATCATTGCAAGTTAAGAGGTCCCAGGGGACAGACGTGAGCTCAGAGCAGTCGGGAGATTGTTGTGTGTTTTCCAGTGATGACTGGTAGGTTGAACTGTGATTTATAATTATGATGATTGATGTATTATATTCGCCTATGACCATGATGTAAATAAGTATATGTGAGGAATGTGGAAGTCAGTGATTACTGTGTATAGAAATGTGCGCCATGAGCGATAGATGTAAGTTAGGTTCATGGATTCGTAGCGAGAGTGAGTGCTGTGTGGTACGGTGGAGGTGTGTTACCGTAAGATGTGTGATGAGTGAAAGGTGGACTAGTGTGTGTACGCTTCATGGTTTGTAATGAGGGGTGAAGTGGTTAGAAATGGTATGGTATTATACCAAGGTAATGTTCTTCTTGTAGGTGCCGGGGTCGGGCAGAGACGCCACTCGCGGTGAGCGAACTAGCACAGGGGATAGGCCAGCATAGGGCCGAAGGCTACTCATAGGCCAGTGGAGTGAAGCTGTCGCGCAGGACAGTAGGAGCGCATGAATCGTGGCAGTCTGGCCACAGACAGGGACGTTGTATAGAACTGTTAATGTGCTATTAAGATGTACTACTGTGATATTGATATACTACTGTGCTATTGAGATACTAATGTGAATTGAACTATTAATGTGCTATTGCCATGTTGAGGTGCTATTGGAATGCTAATGGGTTATTGCACTAGGAAGGTGCTATTGAGAGACTGCGGTGCGAGTGAAACATTGTGCTATTAAGACATTGAGAGGAGAGGCTGAAGCCGAAGTGTCTTTAGAAAGTAATTACCGGGTTGTGGACCCGAGGAAGAGTGCCTGTGGGGAATAAGGCCGTTGGAGGGTAGTTAAGTTCAATAATATAATGTATGTAATTGCATCTTTATCTTTATCTTTATGTTTAATAAATGTGTGAGTCTGATGGGTTGTTCTGTTAAGTGTTATACGTGTTCGTTCGTGATTGTTGTCCTGTTATAATTATTACATCTCCCAGTCTGGGATTTGTGACAACTTCTGCCACTCCTGAAGCCATTCAACTGCTTTCTTCATATACTGCATGTTCATATCAGAGATGGAGGTTATAACTTTAAAGTCGTCATTCCTGAGATTCTTAGCTTTGTATGGATGTTTAACATTAACTATGTTCCACAGACGTAGAATTATGTCTAGAAATTCTCTAGTGCCTCGTGTATCTTCCTGCCAGTGCTTCTCAAAATGCTGTAAGGCAAAAATATTTCGTTGATCAAAAACTTTAAGCATCAATTTGACGTTCTGCTTTTCAGTAGCTGTTGGATACAAAGCCTTTTTGTTCAGTGCCGGTGCCAGTTTTAGTGCAGACGACTTTTCAGCAGAATACAACTTTCTTAAATGAGAAAATGATGCTTTCATAATTTCAGTACAGGCAGAACTTTCAAATGAAGGAAACTGGAATGTTTTCTCCACATCTTTCTGAGCAAGCCAGTTATTTCTGATACATTTAAATATATGCCCAGTATCAAACAGAAAGAACAATTTCTCAGAACTGCTGAAGGGATTCTGTGTAGAAAGCTTCAGTTCTCCTCCACACATTTTGGTAAATGCATTACGATTTACTCTGTTGTTGTCTGAGATCACGCATACAACAGAATATCCTATACTGTGGAGCAATTTCAGAACCTCAAGAAGCATGTCGTACAACAAATCAGTGGTCAAATTTTTGACAGGAACAATTCCCACAACATCTTTACTTTTGCATAACAGGGATGATACCATGAAAACTTGAGCTGTGCTGGCTTCTTGAGACAGAGAATTTGAGGCTGTGCCTTCCAGTTTTCCCTCTTTGTAGGATACTTGGTGCGCGACATGAATTTCGTCTAACATTAAAATTACCATTCTCTCTCCCTCATTCAAACTTTGACACTTTTGCTTCAAATATTCCTCGTGAACGCTTCCATCTGTCAATCCGCTTCCAATAGTAAATACTGATGAAAGTCTCTTCAAATATGAAGTATGTGGTAGAGTTAAATGAGAGTTTCTTAACATAGAATAGGTTCTAGGGGCTGCTGCAAAAATTTGAAAAGCCCAAAGCAGTGTTTCAGATGAGTATCGTCTCACCGGAGAAGTCAATAGCTTTAACTGTTCCACCAAAAAGGAAAGTTTGTCTTTCAGTGGTAAAACCTGGTCTTCGCTGTGTTCATCAGTTTCTTCTCCTGGTTCGTCCAAGCACAAATTCTGCAAGCCATCAACAAAAACTTGAATTTGCTGTTTGACATCCATCTCTTTGGCGCTGGCACTGGCGAAGTGTGATAGCATTGTATCAAACTGTGACCAGGATGTGAGGATAAGGGGAGATTGCTGACCAAAGAGCCATTTCAAAGATGTGTTTGGAACTTGAACAATACCTGTATTCTCTTGTGGAAAATCTCTACGTGCATGTCAGAATGTACTCTAATTGCCGAAACTAAAGCTGGCTTGCTGCTAAGTAAATCTTGTAAATTGTAAAAACTCCAGTATGGACTTTCCTTTTCGTCGGATAAATTGGTGCTGGTAGTGGCATGTTTTTCAACATTGTTGTGTAGCCTATAAATCCAGACGGTCCCTGATACATGACTGTTTAGACTGTTACCAAAATCCGAAAAAGTATCTATTTTGTCACTTTCTAACCAATCAGAAAATGATTCCTCATCTCTTTGCTGGGCCTCCCTATGCCTTTCCTCCGGTGTTTTTCTGTTTGGAGCTGGTTCGTCAGACAAATACGATGGACAATTTGGAAAAATTGACGGGTAAGCATCATCCCTAAGTTTTGGTTTTGATCTTTGCACCGTCAAAACACTTCCGTCTGGTCTTGTAACAGAATCAGATCGGATGAGGAACTGATCACTAAAGTGTTTAGCACACACAACAGACTGAGATGTAGGAGTAAAGTCAGCTCTAGGAATTTTACTTAGCCATAGATCTCGCCTTGTCGATTCAGTCGGGAATTTAAACACAGAAACTTTCTCACCATCGTCGTAATTTCCTCTACAACCTGGAAAACAGCACTTTCTAGGCATTTTCACATTGAATATTGTGGTGTCGCGCGTGGGGTTTTTAGAATATTACAGAATAACGTAAGTCCTTCTGTATGGTATACAGAGTTGACATTTAATCGACACACATAAGTCTATTATACGGATATGAAAGTTACTGTCACTGTATAGGTATACGTTATACACAGAAATAATTTCACATATAAATGAACACTGTACAGATAGGCATAGCACAGGTACACGTCTACTACACCGACTCCCAGGCATCCTACATATATAGTCAAACAAGAACAAAGACGGACAACGAACTTGCTTTCTCACAATATACAACGACCCTAGGACAGGTGGAGAGGAGACAAAGACAAGGTTAACTGTTAGGAGGGTACTGACCACATAAATATGCCAGTGTCACTGTGTGTGCGGTCTCCAAGACGTGAGAAGACATGAGACCGACACAACAAATATCCAATCTTGAGAATAACAATAAGTCTAATAAATCCACACAAAGACAAGAAACAGCAGTCAACACACAAGCATTGTTATAGTGCCGGTATTCAAACTTTGTTTCCTGTAGCTTTGGCCTAGAGAGCGCAGCCTTGAGACGGTACCGCCGCATCCCGTGACGTCACTTACCTGCATATCGGCATTGTGTTTGGCCATGTGGTTACGAAGGCCACGGTCAGTCCGACGTAGATTTACATAGGCTGTATTTGCAATGAAAACCATCAATTAATACTTCGTGCAAAATACTATTTCAAGTTTCAAGACTATCATGATCAAGGCTTTATCAATATCATGGATATTCAACATTAAGGCCATTTCTTCATCCAAGGCGGGGGTTGATGGGGAGTGAAGTCAAAGCGAACAATGAAGAGGTTGTAAGGGGAGAGTCAAAAATCGTCAAAATCAAACCTATATACTTTATAGATGCCCCCTCCCCCCCCCCGCTTTGATTCAAGTGTCATTATTTTTGTAAAACTGTTGTTGTTCTTGTTGCTGTTTGTCCCTTCCTCGTGCACTCAGTGGTGAGTGACGACGTTCTCTAGCAAGCTTAACCCTTTACATGCCAGTACTTGTACGAAGGTGAATTGCCATCAATTTGGTGTGTCGCCTAGAGGAACTACCACCATCACCACCACTACAAACACAATCCACCATGTCCGTCATCACCATCACCACTACTGCCATCACCACATCATCACCACGACGACCACTACTACCACCAAAGTCATCATTACTACCACCATCACCACCGCCACCACCGATTCTGACCGGCCAACTAGTTGGTTTGTGACGTCATAACATTGCTTTTCCATGAGGGGAAAAAATTAGTTAACTCGTGCGCAACATTTGATTGAAACTATAAGCCGTCACGTCATCTTAATACCTATACGACCGATCGAAATTGGCTATTGCTCGCCGGGCTTAAGATGTAGAAGCGGTCCATCAATACAGTACATACACTCAATAAGGGCGAGTTTTTTATCCTTTCTCCCAAACCCTTCACCCCTCCCCCTTCCACCCTTATAGGCTTTCTATAACGCTAAGCTTGAAATCTTCACCCCTCCCTCTTTCTTTGTACGATCGAGCACACGGCCATTATAATGTTGAATGTTGATTGTAGGTCCTTCATTGAAAACTCGAACATTTTGCATGACCTACTTGACGGTTGTCAATAGAAACATGGTTTTCATAAAATGCAACAACTTAATTTGATAAGAACAAAAAGTATGACCATCAACAGACGCGCACTGGCCGATTTTGATTTGTATTTTGTATTTTTGTTTTGTTTTTTGTAAACTTCTTTGATCCCATTTGCGAAACCTGCCTCAGTGTCATGGCAGCCCAGTTACAACTGAAGCAGACACGTCGTCGTCACAGTGCAGCGCAGGTCGGTGGGTTGGGTTGTTTTTCCGGGGGGTGGGGGGAGGGTGAAGGGAGTGGTTAGTGAAACACTTTTAATGTAATTTTGCCCGGGGAGCGGTTTGTTTGGCCTGCTCTTCTCGATTTCCAACTGCCAAGGTATCTTTAACGTTCGCAACTTGCACACGGGTCCTCCCGAGTTTTTCGTTCTTATTTGGGAAGACTAGGTACCCCACCCTACCTACCATAGGATCAGGGACAGGAAAATATGAGGGAAAAAAATCCCAAAATTCCAACATGCCTGTAACGGCCGGGATTCGAACCTGGTACCTTTGGCATAAGGGGCGAGCATCTTGCCTCTAGACCACCGCGTCCCTACACCATGTCCGCCTACTAATTGGAAAGTGAAGTCATGACATTGAGGTTCAGTGAGACCCGTACACCAGCTAACTTGTTGGGTCTCTAGAATTTCAATGTCGCGACCTCTCCAACCAATTAGTCGGCCGATCAAAATCGGCTAGTGTGCGCCTCCACATAGTTTCAGTTGGATATCACCCACTGGCCAGCTTTTTTTATCACTAGAACTCAATGTGGTGACGTGACCAATCAATTAGTTGGCTGGTCAAAATCAGCTACTGAGCGCCGGCCCTAAAAGTAACAATGAGTAGGAAAATCATGAATTCCCCGCTCTGGCGCGGAAAGGGTTAACGACCGAACGCTAAAAAAATTTTGTCTTGGCCCATTCCGCGAAATGTCAACCAATATGAGAAAATCTGGGAATTTGAAATATCAAATAGAAAAGCCTTGGTTTAATTTCTAAAAATGGTTTATTGACAAAAAAGTGTTATCTGAGGAAGAAAATAGACTGAATTTCATAATTTTACAGCATGTTTTCTAAGAACCATAATCATCACATTCCGAGAAGCAAAAATATTCAATATTTTAGAGTTTACTGTTTAATAGCAAGTAACTGATATGACCCAGTTTTGTTCCTCCTTATTATTGCACTGACATTTTAACAATAACTAGAAAGTTCTATTACTGACTTAGGTTTTCACCTAAGTGTTTAACACACGTCTCACCTTACATATTAAAGTTTTTCTCTAGAAATAAATATTTGAGTCAGATCAGGGTCAAACTTAATTTATCACTGTAAATTGCTAAACCTTCAACCTTAAATCCAAACTTAATCATATTCCTGAAATCGCACTTGAAAAGTGAAGATGTAACATACGTCATACCAAAAAAATGTCACTCACGTCACACCAAAAAAAAAAAAAAGTAACACACGTCAAGTCACTTTTTTGCTCATGTTATCTAAAAATATGAGAATTATGGGATACAGAATCTGCCACATTTATAGCAGACATTTACAAGTATCATGTAAACATTTAGGTGAAATTCTTAAACTACTTCCACCGGAATTTCAGAAACTGTAATTTAAATCGGAAAACCAATTTTTGTGACTATAATACACGCCACGCCAAGTTAAGCACCATGTTTGACTTAGATCTAACCTTCAAGTTTTTTTGTTTTTTTTTAAATTAAAGATTAAACCTGTAAAGTGATTTTTGTTTTTTGTTATTGCCAAAAAAGTTTAAATGATGAATATTTCATTTAATGATTCGTTTAGGAAGCTAGCAAAGTGAAAAACTGGTCTTCAGGTCTTACACACGTTACATGGAATGAGCCTCGCTCATTGTTGTTTGTTTGTTGTGGTGTCGACGGTGAAACGTTTACCAAATTAACTCACGGAACGCACGTGGACGGCGGGCAAGACGCGGCCAAGCGCAAACAAGTTCAGAGTCCAGTCAGTCCACGTGGTTACTTCACAGAGACAAGATGGGCTTGAGAAAGGGGAAGATTTTCACTGCTGATCCAGACAGTATTTGAATATCGACAAAGTTTGATACTGCCGAGAATGACGCTCTTATCTACAATGTAAATTCATACGTCATGTGTTTGGCTAGTCTTCGTTCTGTAAGGGGAAGATTTTCGCTGCTGATCCAAAAAGTATCTGAACATCGTCTGTTTGATACTGTCGAGAATGAAGCTCTTCTCTACAAGGTAAGTTCATGCATGTGTTTTGCTGGTCTTCGTTCCGTAGCTGTTCAGTTTCCCAGCATTTGGGGAGTGGTGGTGGGGTTGGGGGGATTGTTGTGTGTGAGTAGATCTAGTTTGTGAGATCAGTGACGAAGGGATGATCTCTAAGATAACTGCGTCCAAAGCTGCCGAGAATGAGGAGGCCTTAGGATGAGCGTGAGAGAGGTCTTCCGCCCGTCCGCGCCATAATTTTTACCGCTATTAAGTAAAGCCCACGGTTACACATTGTCACTGTTAACAATTTAAACTCACAACACATGGAATGCTCAGATGGACCTGGGGGCGTGAGGGTCTAGTCAGTTTGTATCAATGGGCGGTAGTCAGATTGACTAATCAGGCGAAAAGGGGCTGGGGTAGAGGTTTTTTCTTGGCTGGCGCGGACGGGCGGAAGACCGTCCCGAGTGTGAAGCTACTGAAACAGTAACAGTGTGGCAAGGTTTTGAAATGCTAGATCTAGTTAAGACGTGTCTTTTTATGAATTGTGAACAGTGCATGAACTGGCCGAGAGTGGACGATCGTTAAAATGTAAAGTGAAGGCTAGGGGCTCAGTAATACTGTGCGCTCAAGTTGTATAACCCTAGTTAGATCTACATGATTTTGAAAATCGGAAGGGGGGGGGGGGGAGGAAAGAACAGGGTGACTGTCATGGTTTAAGTGTACTATAATTGCCGTGCTGGGTCACGACTTGCAAGGAGTTGATTTTTCACGGTCTCGTTGATTATAACCAGCGTAATTTGTCCTTGAACTGTTCTCGTGAACAGTTTGTGTTTTGAAACACTTTTTCTTAGAGATGGAAAGAAAGTGGGGCGAGATAGAATAAATGTATAAGTTAGGAGTGACAGTGCAATTCTCGACCCCGTGATTTTGATGAACACTTAGAAGGGAAGAGAAGGGGTGAATAAGGATAGATAGTTTAAGACGCTTAGTCGCGTTCAGAAATTCGTACATAAAGTGTAGAAAGCACGAGGGTTTAAAGATTTCAGTTATTGTTTTGACATTTTAAATTGACCTTGTCTGTTTTTAGTACAAGGCCGTGACCAACTCCCACGTAGAATATATTAATACTGCGAGATGAGCTCGCATGGATGCACCAATCAAATCTAGGGATTTCGACGGTAGTTTGCAGGTGGCTGCACAGTATAAAAGTGTAGCCATACCTATGTCCATTACTCCATACAGAAAACTCCAATCTGTGCAGGCGTCGGCACGATTCTGCCTGAAGAATCCTAAGTCTGTTCGATATCAAGTCTAGTCCACTATAGACATTTGAGAGGAAGCCATATGCTTGAATGAGATATGCCCACTGCTATTGTCCATCGCTCCCTGGTTTTCTAACACCAGGGACCAAGCGTAAGTGTTTGTCCATTGATGACTCAACAATGAACGAGGAGCTGAACATAAGTTACCCACTAGGACAGGATTGCCGCATATACTAGGAATGCTACCCAAGAATGCAAGACAAAGATTTATATTGACTTGCAATTAGTATGAATGTATGGCATACGCATCTGTGAATTGGGATTGATTTGTCTGGATGAGGCTGGGAATTGCCAGCCCATCCTAGAGTAGATATCTAGACTTAGCTACGTCAGTTTATATTGACAAGCTCGATCCATTATAAGCGGTAGGCACAAATAGCTGAGATGACATCGTCGCCAGAGCCCATATTAGTATATTGATTGATATATAGTAGGCAGACCAGATCTGAGAGATATATAATTAGTACTTAAATTGTTAGTGAGTCAGAATTATCATAATATTATAGTAATCTAGAGAAGACTTCGAGTGACATATTATTGAATTTAGATTTGATGCTGCTGATGTTGTATTTACTATGTAATAGATCTAGACAAAATTGTTAGGGTAATTAATGTAATTAAATTTGTGGCCCTGCAGGTCTGTTTATGAAACTTATTCAGATTGTTCTTAGTGTGTGGCATGGTACGAAAGATTGAATATTAAATACCTCTCGATTTAAATGCAGTCATAATACCATCATTGAGAAGACCCTCTTCATAACAGCTAGAGGGGACTTTAGTCCAGAACCCTAACACTGGAGGGCACTATCACCCAGTCCAGATTCGTAACAGTGACATAGGCGTGAAAACACTGAAGGGGGACGGAGGGGGCGACAGTATGAATGGGGAGGAGGCCGGTTGGGGGGAGGGGGCTGGCAAATACAGGGGAGCCACTGGCGTGTCCAGCAGCACGTGTGAATGGGTTGCATGAACAGAGACAGCCTTTTTTTTTTTTTAAATTACCGACTGCTTTCTGAATAAAACTGTTATTGTGATGTATCTGTTGGGTTTGAGTAGAGATTTAGGTGGGGGGGGGGGGGGGACAATGAAACAATAGTTGGAGCCTTTGGGGGGAGGGGGTGTAGGCACTTCTGGGCTGAACACACTGAATTACACACTACACACTACCTCGACGTGCCTCTCCATTGTGTGTCAAAGTATTAAGCGGATTCGGTATGTAATTTGTATTACTGGAAAGAAAAAGAGGGACTTCCGAATGCGTTCCATACATGCTAAAGAGGGTTTATTTTGAGGGGTTTAAATAAAAAAAGGGGCTAGGTATTTTTGGGGGTTTTTCTAAAGAAAGACTAAGAAATAAGGAAGGAGTACCTTACTCGAGCGCCACTTGATAGATTGATAAGTAATGACGTGAGGGTCTAGTCAGTTTGTATCATCGAGGCCGTAGGCCGATGTTCGTCTGGGCAGTAGTCAGATTGACATATCAGGGAAAGCCCCCGAGGTAGCTATGTATCATCTCTTTTAGTTAGTTTCTGGTCTTTGGCGCTCGAGTACGGAACTCCTTCCAGAAATTATCCATGGCATGCATCGCTCTCTCTATATCTCCCCCCTCTCTATCTTACTTCCATCTCATCTAAATTTCTCTGCGCAAGAATCATCTGAAAGTGAACACATACATAATTATTATAGATCATATCATGACAATACTCGGAATCGCACCCACACTCTTGCGCTCCTGAATCACACGTCTTAACCATTTGGCCAAGCAGGTGAGTTAACAGCTTGACGGTAGTCATTTACTAATACTTACATACTGCACCCTTGACCTAAATTATGGAAAGCTACCGACCTTGTTAATTTGCATAGTTTTTAAAAATTATGAATCGGCTTAGTAGCAAAACAATCCTAGGAAGGAGTTCCGAATGCGTTATATGCTAAAGAGGATTTATTTTGAGGGGGTTGAAAAAAAAAAGGCGCTAGGTATTTTTGGGGGGTTAATAAAGAAATAGCAATAAATAATTCACGTCATTTTTCGTTCTCTCTTATGTCTCTCTCTCCCCTCTCTATCTTGCTTCCATTTCATCTCGATTTCTCTGCGCTAGAAGCATCTGAAAGAGAACACGTACATAATAATCATAAATCATGACAATGCTCGGATCTGCATCCACACCCTTTCGCTCATGAATCACGTCTTAACCATTTCGCCACGCAGGTGGGTTAACAGATTGTCGGTAAAAATTTACTTATAGACCTTTTCAACTTCCGCGTTACGGTTGTTTGCGGGGAGCCGCACGGCATCGAAAAGCACCGTGTAGGGCAAAAACCTCAACTTGCCTTGATGATGGCATCTGAAAATGTGCACATTCAAAGCAAAGATGCATTTTTATGCCAGAACCAGCACGTAACGGGTTGAACAGTTGGGTGCCCAACAACAGGATGGCATCGTTCGACCGTTGTCCACCGCTTCCGCCCTACACGCCGCCATTTTGTTTACAAATCACGTGATATGGAGGACGGTAAATTAAAATGGTCTATACTCAGTCAGTACCTTGACCTAAATTACGGAAAGTTACCGACCTTGTTAATTTGCATAGTGTGAAAAAATTATGAATCGGCTTAGTAGCGAAACAATCCGATTTCAGCTGCTCGGAAATTGCATGATCTGATCTAATGAGGGCCTACTTGTGTGTACGTCGATCGCCAATGGCTACCCCAGCCCTTTTCGCCCGATTAGTCAATCTGACTACCGCCCATTGATATTAACTGACTAGACCCTCACGCCCCCAGGTCCATCTGACCATTCCATGTGTTGTGAGTTTAAATTCGTGAACACTATATCAAGTTTTGTTTCAGTAAAACTTCGCCAGCCGCGCTTTTTGGTAAATTCTGTTACTGTGACCTCTCCCCAGTAAGTTTCAAAATGGCAGCTGTTTTCGGATTTTGTCTCACTTCAGACTTTTTTCTTGGATTATGCTATTTTTCTTAAGCAAGTATGTTACAAGTGTTATTGTGAATATGAAGTGATAATTGGTCATAAGGTTGGGAACAATGTGTAACAGTGAGCTTTACTTAATAACGGTAAAAATTACATGTAACGCATACGGAACTCCTCCCCAATCCTATTTCAGCTGGTGGAAGATTGCATGATGTGAGCTAATACAGGGCCTACATGAGTGTACGTCGATCGCCAATGGCTACCCCAGCCCCTTTTCGCCTGATTAGTCAATCTGACTACCGCCCATTGATACAAACTGACTAGACCCTCACGCCCCCAGGTCCATCTGACCATTCCACGTGAGTTTAAATTCCTGAACACCATATCAAGTTTTGTTTCAGCAAACCTACACTAGTTGCGCTTTTCGTAAATTCTGTTACCGTGACCTCTCCCCAGCAAGTTTCAAAATGGCACCTGTTTTGCGGATTTTGTCTCACTTCAGACTTTTTTCTGGGATTATACTGTTTTTCTTGGCAAGTATGTTACAAATATTATGGTGAATATGAAGTGATAGTTGGTAATAAAGTCTCAAACAGTGCATAACGGTGAATAAAGTTCAATAACGTTATAAAAGCTATGGAACGCATTCGGAAGTCCTCCCGGAAAAAATCTCTAAAAGTTATGAGGAAATGAAACTCCAATCATCAATTTCTCAAACGTTGCAGAGACTTGGAACCTAGTTATTCTTAAGGGGGGGGGGGGGGATAGCGTAATCTTGATTTGAGGGGTAGGTTTACGGACACAATTAAGGTTCGGTACAGGCTTAATAATTTGGCATTGGGGATACGATTAGTAACAAGTTTTATCATTTTGATATCTTATCTCATTCTATAGTGTGTTTTCTGGAGGTAACCCGATTCGCTAATCCTCCCTAAGAAAAACGGTTTCCTTACAGATGAGATAATGAATGCCGAGACGCCATGTGAAATCAGATAGGTTTTTTCATCCGCCAACATGTTGAAAGCGGAGCGACCAGGGAGACCAAACCCATCCAACACCTATAAGAACATTTTCCAGATCGGTAGATCACGGCACCTGTCGTGAACTGTTTTAAGGTGTAAATGTCTGTATGGAGGGCTGTATGTGAAATTTGCACGAAACTGTCCGTTTCCATACTAATAACCTTCGATATTAGAACAATGCTGCTTGTTTAATGCTTAAATTTAATATTCACAGCCTGTGAGTGGCATAATGGGAAATTTGTAAGTTACACCACATTCTATCAATAGAGCTCAGAGAACTACATGGAGGAAAGCGCTGTCAAAAATTGGCAAAAAGAAAAAGTATGCAGTAAAGTCTCGTGTAAGAAACAATACCCAAACGGTACAATGAAATGCCAACTAAAAGGGAAGATAGAAAATGTCAATATTTCTTCAAGGAAAGAAAAAAAAAAAAGAAAATGGAACAGATAAAACAATCGAACAATAAGAAAAAAAAGATAATAGAATTTGAAATATATGGAATCTAAATAGATTAAATAAATGCGCCTACTTAGCTGCCAGTTCTAAAGCGTTGCATGTACTCCACTGTTATTATAAATATTTGTAGAACGATTTTTCTCAACGATTCTAAATGTCCATTTTCAGACACAACTTTGTTTTGCGCATTCTAACCATGAACGTTGAAATTCCAGAGACACCGTTCGCAGACCTCTAAGTATGTCATGCATACCCTTCTTTCAGTGTCACCAGACCTGTCGAAGTATGCAAAATAAAAAAAATAAAAATAAAAATGCAAATTAATGGCGATATGCAAACATGCCAGGCAGAGGCTCATTATATACAGTTTTTTTAAACTTTTCTGTCTCTCTCTCTCTCTGTGTCTGTCTCTCTCTTTCTCTCTCTCTCTTTCTTTCTTCTCTCCCTCTGTCTCTCTCTGTCTTGTGTAGCTGCTCCAAGAGTATAATAATGCAAGGATTTGAAAAGGGTTAATTCCTTAACAGGTTATCTTGAGTTGAGTAGCTTTACGGATAGAATTAAGGTAGGGACAGGTTCATTAAAAGATTTAGCATTGGACATTGGGTTAATTAGTAACAAGTTTGATCGTTTTAATACTTATTGTCACTCTAGCTCCATTAATAGACTTGAGTGTGTTTCTGGAGGTGACCCAACTCAGTAATCATCTCCCAACATGTTTGCAAGCTCCGGGGCGACCAAGGAGACCAAACTCATCCTATATCTACAAGAACCTCAAACTCATCCTATATCTACAAGAACATCTTCTAGATCGGTAAGTCACGGTACCTATCCTAAATTGTTTTTAATGTGTAACTCGCTGTGCGTATGGAGGGCTTCATGCGAATTTTGTAAGAGCAGTCCGTTTTGTTACGTGAACGAATCAAATGTTTACTACACCATTTACTATCATTTTCTTATGAAAGTAAACCCAATTTACCAAAAGAAAAAACAAAAAATTATGCCGATATGTGAATATCAAGAGAGTTTACATTATAAAATTCATATCTACATAAAAACATACTTTAGAGGATGGGCTTTCTCACGTTCGACGTAATTTCAGTACTATAATTTCATATTATTTGTACAAGTCTGAAGCACTTAAAATCCATATAAAGGAGGATAACCAAGAAACCATGAAGTGGACGTTATCTTACCGACCGCGCTATTACAAAAACTTAAACACACAAAAATGTGCAACATTTGAAAATGACGCTGGTTATTTCCGGTTGAAAGTGTTCAGTTAAAACTTCGGATATAGACGGGACGCAGCAAGTTTAAACCGATCGCTTACACCGCGTTTTACATAAATTTTGAATGACTATTTGAAAGGGGACATAACTCATGGAAAATTTGACTTGCCCAATTTTGGAAAAAAATTAATGCTCTTCA
This sequence comes from Onchidella celtica, assembly GCA_963931925.1. Classification (NCBI taxonomy): domain Eukaryota; kingdom Metazoa; phylum Mollusca; class Gastropoda; order Systellommatophora; family Onchidiidae; genus Onchidella; species Onchidella celtica. Next base: position 11,081,311 of record OZ007577.1, read on the forward strand.
ATTTGAGGTTCTATGCCAAATACTTTGTGTGCTATGTCTGTTATTGAGTTATGACATGTTCGTGTAACATTACCTAAAATACGTATCACTTGTGTGCTCTAAAACGCTGTGCAAAAATGTTTCCCTTATGGGATAATAAAGTGATTATTTAACATCTCATCTATCTCATTTTGTGTACATGTACAGAGAGTGTCATGAGGATGGATGTTCAGCCAGCCGCAGTAACTGCTCAGATGATCTAACAACTACTGTAGATGCCAACATCAGCCATTGTATGGACCAGCACATGCTTGGATGACAGATCACAAAAGTCTGGCTGAATTAACCACTGAGCAAACCTCTTGTGGCTGTGGTCAAACTGGACCCAACAACGCTGGATCGAGCATGGGATATCTGGTAAGTTTGGTTGTTTTTTTTTAACTGACTTTTTTAAGGGGCTGCAGCTAAAACTTGCAATAGAAATCATCTTTCCACTACACAGATTTCATGGTTTAAGTACTGGTGAAGTTCCCTGTGGAAAATGTTATGAACCAGCAACTCAATAGGCTGGGATTAAGTGCTTAAATTGTGCGTGGAGGGGCAGAAAAGCTTGTTTGATACTATTGCGGCCCATTCGGAAACACTTGCTGTCCTTTGTCGATTGTTTCAAAAACCCTCTTATGTGGCGTCTGAGACAGAGTACCAAGACGGTTCAATTCGCCAAATTCCGCCTGTCGACTTGCGCGCGTATTATCCACATCAACAATGCAAAATCTGCACCACACCCCTTCATAATTCAACGAAAAAGACTTGTACCACAGAGCTCTGAGTGGTACTTACGGTGTTTATACGCGCGCACGTTGTGGTCAAAGTGAAAAAAGGAATGGTGTGTCTCGGTATTCTTTGTCTCGGTTAGCGCCCTGAGTCCCGCGGTAAAAGAGCTGCACTCACATGACGTCACTGCTTTCCACTTTTGTCTGAACTCCACGAAATTTCTGATCACTAGTTGTACTTGCTTGAAGAGTTTCACCTTTCACCTTGCACAGTTAGATCGCCCAGCACTCGGCTTAATACGGAGATGTTATTTCAAATCCTGCATCCTGCCATCTTGTTAATTGTTCTTTATGGGATTCCTGCCAGTGCCATGAATTTTTGTGAAAACTACAGGTTTAGCTAACTGGCTTCAACAGCAATATTCGTTGGCGACATGGCCACGGGAACTTTGTTTTTCGGAAATTGGCCACAGGTGGTATTTAAAAAGTTGCTGTATTTGTAACATAGCCCATATCAACTCAGTGTATTCTTCTTGGACCTTTTGAGGACTCTGTGTATTCTTCATAAGGGGGTTAAAGATTGTATTCTTCATAGGGGTTTTAAGGATTCTGTGTATTCTTCATAGGGGGGTTACAGATTGTATTCTTCATAGGGGTTTTAAGGATTCTGTGTATTCTTCATAGGGGTTTTAAGGATTCTGTGTATTCTTCATGGCTGTTTTAAAAACACTAGGGCTGAGGCTGAGACACACATAAATTGACTGAAAGGAGTTCCGTTTGAGTTACAGGACTTCAGTTGGGCACACTTCATGTTCCGAGTGTTAGTCGCCGAGCCTCGCATGTACTATGGAAACATCCATCGATAGGATTAACTCGCCGGGAGCGCTGCCCCACTCCCTGCACCCCCCCCCCCAAATCACTTGTATTATCCCTATTATGGGACTCAAACGGAGCTCGTCTGTCAATTTGTTTGCAAAGCAACAATTCGGATTTTGGTAGCAACAACTTCAGCTGGTCCCAGCGTTGATAGAACCGTCTACAAGATGGTTTTTTTTTTAAAAAGTAATTCCGCACATCCCGACTATCAAGTCAGCAACCTAAACATGTCTTTATCCCAAACTTTAGCGTTTTTAGGACCTTTTTCTGGATGAAAATGGTGCGTGGTGGGATTAGGGACACCTCTAGGAAGGAATTACCTAATCCGGTTATCTCCAGAAAACAAGCCTTTTGATGGAACAATGGCGAGAAAAGTTACTAAAAATGACTAAGACCTGAAAGAAATGTAATGCGCACCCTATCCCTTATCCCAGAGCTATTATCAACCAGATCCCAACCTTTAATTCTCTCAGCACACCTACCATTCAGCTCGAAATAATCGGATTTGGTGACCCTCCCATAATTAGGGTTAGGGTTGAGGATAAGACGATTTAGGATATCTCGACTGGATGGTCATGACGTACGAAACTCGCTCCCTTATGCCTTTTCAAGCTGCAGCAGATATTCTAAAGGAAAGGACTAAAATTAATAAATTCATTTGTCCTAACAATGGGTAATAGCTCTGACACCACCATCCCGCCCGCACAAGGGCTCGTGACAGACGGTTTCGTCCAGGCAACGCTGGTGACGCGCTATTATTACATGCAGGTCGCTAAGGGCATGCGTAGGATATATCATTCTATTTTTAGAAGCCACATCTCTATCCCCAGACACAGGACAGGTATTCCCATTTCTTCGCTCCCGTCTCCCAGCCATAGAAATGTAGAGGCTCATTTTTGTCGTTTCCCACCTAAACGTTAATGAATAATTGCAGTTAAGAAATAGACATTCCAGTTGTATTTCGCGGGTAAGGAATGGTTTGAAGACGCATATGTTAACTACTTAAAAATTTGGTTTTTGAAAAGCTCAGAAGATAATCCTATCGGATAAATTGGGACAACCCTACCGTACATCGAAACATGCATTTTACTTGAAAAGTTAAAACCTCAATAATTCGTTGTCAGATTGGGTGAAGCCCAAGATTGGGTAATAAAGATTGTAAAATTATCGCATGTATTATTTTCAGTATGTTTGCCGTGTGCAGCTGTTAATTCGATAGCTCTTCAACCTGCGAACTATAATTATTATTGCATTGAAATTATGTTCCAGCACAGAAACGTAGGAATCCTAGAAGAATTCCCTCATCGGATTGATGTAGAAAAAATGACATCAATCCTATGTTAGACTTAAACTGAAACAAAGTAGTGATTCGATTCGATTGGCAAATTCGTACGATGCCGTTCTTATGTGCAAACTTGATTATAATCCTTCATAGAATTCCTACATCAGATTGATATAGAAATAATGACTTGCATATTGGATTTAAGTCGGAACAAAGTAGTAGAACTCTGATCGGACTGCTAGTTTCGTAAGATGCCATCTTATGTGCAGACTTGATGCCAATCCTATATAGAATGGCTATATCCGATTGATGTAAAATAAAAAATGACATCATTCGTACTTGGGTTAAGTTGGAAGAAAATTAATAGTATTTTGATCGGATTACCAGCATCGGAACGATGCCACCTCTATGTGTAAATCTTGCTGTCAATCCCATAAAGAATTCCTACATCGGATTGATGAAGAAAATATCATTTCTGTGTGGGATTCAAGGAGGACTTCAGACGAAACAAGATTTTGTTTGTTTTGTTTATTTCCGACAGAGTTCTTCCATCGGAACGATGCCATTCATACGAAAAACTTGAGGTCATTCCGTCGTAGGCCAAGCTCTGGATCTAGATCTATTTAACTCGACCGGCGTTGGCTCTATGAAACTAACAAAACAATAATGGATTAATTTGTCATACCTTGAGAACAAAACACAAAAAAAGCTAGATCTAAATCATGTACTTGAAAAGGTTTCGAGATTGACCTCAAATAGATCTAGATCTGTCTTGATCAAAGTATACAAGTGAATCGAAAATGTTCTATGATCTATAGGCTACTCCTACACATCTCAATCTCCTTAATTGGATATTTACAAGCTGAAAGACGGTGCTGTTTTATTGCATAACAAAGAATTTCGAAGTTTTAATTTGAACTGGTCTGGCAGTGGCAAAGACGAACAAAGGTTTCCCCGTCATCTTCAACAGATGATTTGCTAAGCAGCGCACAGCGACTCCTCAATACAAGGGGATAAACCGAAAAATTAAAAAGGGGATATCAATATTATATGGTGTAGAAATTATGACGTAGTCCTCGAAAATCCAAATCGTCTGTAATGTGCATCCCGCCATCATACCTGGCTCCAGTTTCCGATATCGGCGGTGGTTTTGCTCTTTCCCAGTTCTATCTTCAATTTCTCGATTTTGACGGTGTCTAGGTTTTTCTCGTGCTTCTTTAGCACTAGCCAGAGTGATTCCGATTGGGACGCCTTTTCTGGATTGATTCTGGGTCATCAGTTGCGATTTCCTTGGTGCCGCGGATCTTGTTCTGGCTGAGGTGTTGCTGCGCCTCTTCTACATGAGCTGTGGGGTTGGGTGCTGGTTGGCACAGCTGCTTTTCGTCTTGTGGATCTTCATTTCTGGCTGTGTGGAGAACTTCTTATCCCACACATATATGAAAAGTCCATTTGCTGGCTTGAAGTTGTATTCCCTTGGGCAGGCGTGGTTGACACTGGAACGACACGTGTGGATTCATCAGTTTTTACCTCCCCTCCCCCCGGCCCTCGGCAGTTTTTTTTTTTCAGTGAGTCCTGGGGACATCTGTTATTTGCGTGAGGGGTGGGGGGGGGGGATTGTGAAGATTAATATTATCAATTTGGGAGTTGTAATAGGAGTTGTAATACTGATGCCCAGTAGTTGCTACTTCAGTAATCCCAATATTTTCAGTATAACGTTTTTAAAATATTTTTTTTCTTATCTTTGTCATCGTTTCTGCCAACGCCAGTCAGAAGGAATTCTTACTGCATTATAAGGCTTCTCTTCTATCCACGATTCATTTATTCACTAACTGTAAAATTAAAAAAATAGTTTTTTTTTAACATTTCAAATGTCATCAGACTTGATTGCAGTGAAAATTAATAAAATTCAGGAAAAAGTTCCGTACAATCCCCAACCTTTAAAATCTTACAATTTATAATTTTTTGTCTGGATCTTGATTGTTTATTTTGCACAAAATCAAAAATGGTGATTTGGCATGCGTTTTCAAGACATTTCAGTCTCCAACTTGACGCTGATCAGGTCCCTGCTAAAGTGGTAGCGGGCTGTGGCCAGGATGGGAAATCTGGGCCGCCATTTCAAAGTTTTCATTAAGTATTTTTGTAATAAACTAGTACTAAATACATGTGATTTTTAAAATGAATATTCTTTAAAATATTATTTTACGCCATGGAGTCCCCCATTTCTATCTATAGAATAAATATCACCATTCCTCACCGAAGGATCCCTTGCCCAAGCATTGCACCCACCAAAGGGGAGCAGATCCCCCCCCCCCCCACTCTCAAAATCGAAGGCCAACTGATCCACTTTGCTCCCCCCCCACCCCTCCCCCTCCTGATCTGGCCTGACGCTGATTTTGTTATTGCACACAGGGTGTCCTGAGGATGGATCTTCAGAAAGCAGCAGTAACTATTCAGATGGTCAAACAACTACTGCAGATCAGCACAAGCTTACATCCAAAAAGCCTGGCTGAAGTAGCTACTGGGAAAACCTCCTCTGATTGTGCTCAACACTGAAACCAACAGAACTGGCTCGAGCTTGGAAGAGTAAGCTAATTTTTTTCAACACATCTGAGTTGTACCATGTTCCTGACTGCAGCTAGTCCTTGCAACAGAAATCATCTTTCTGTTACACGTTTTACAAGTATGTGAGTGCAGTATTCGGAAAATGTATGGCCCAACCTCAGTAGTGTATGACTGGTGGACATCCTACTGCCATCGGGCCAGACCCGGCCCGCGAAGGGATTTTGATCGGCCCGAAGGGAATATTGGGATGTTGTACTTATCCGGCCGGCCAACGAGTTTTCCTCATTTTCTCTCAAGTGGGAATACACATGGATCGGCTGCCGAACAAAAAGGTTAAGTGAAAAAAGTTTGTTAGGGACACATTTTCACTATAGGTGAGGCATAACTAGATGTACGTGTAGTTAAATGGGCGACTGCATATTTCAAGCTTATTTTGTTGTTGTTGTTGTTTTTGTCTCCAATGGCATTTGCAACAGAAACATTTCACAAGAAGTTTTCAAAGCCGCATTGACACTCGGCGTTTTTATCATTCATTACAATACCGAAAGCGTTCTAATAATGTAAAATACACTAAAACTGGGCTTTTTCTGTCCATAAAACCCATGTAGCCTACGCCACTGTTGATCAAGTCGGTGACGGCGCTGTCTTTTCCCCCCAAATCGTCCTTCAGTCATGTATTCGCCCCACACCGCCCCCCAAAATCCCCCCCCCCTTCGCCGTTTACATCTCTCGTCGCCCTTTTGTTCGTTTTTCGCCACTCTGTAAATCAAAATCGCCCCTAAGGGGGGGGGGGGGGCGATATCTCATACGTTGAGGATCATTGGTCTAAACCTGGGATGGACAAACTTTTTCCTTGCAATCATGTAATCACATAGATGTGCTAGGTTTGAATTTATTTATGAAGAATACACTATCATGTTATATAATTATGTTTAAAAATATTTCTTCGCCGCATGATATATCGTCAGTCATTCCATAATTGCCGAAGTCAAGTTTTGGTGTTTTTTGAAAACCAAAGAAAATTTTTCATTTCGAATACAATAGTAGTAGCTGTTAGGGGAGCGTAGTGTATTACCTAGAAAGCCATAGTTGAACGGTGGACGCAACTCAGTATTTTCTCTATTTGGCTTTATAATTAGATTTTTCCCTAACAAGTCTAAAATGGTAATTTAGGTGGATTTGGGTTTTTGTTTACAAACTCACGTCAGTGAAACAGAACAATGCAACTGTTGAACGGTGCAATCTGACTTTCTGATTGTCAAGAACAGATTTAATTCATAAATGTTTCCACTGACTAAATTTTTGTGGGAGAGCAGTGAGTAATTTTTACAAACGTAATTATTGTGCGAGCCAGCATAACTTGGTCTCGTAAACAAGTTGTTTTGAACAGTTTTTTTTATAATAGATAGACAGAAGATGTGGGGAAGGATAGACGGACAGCGTAGGTGTGCATGACTGAGCACTTTTTATATCTCGTGTTTTGAACTAGGTTTAGTAGAGAGGGAAGGGGTGAGTAGGAATTAAATGTTGTTGAGACGTCGGTTGACGTACAGAAAATCCGTGATCCAGAGTAAAAGCTCGGGGTTTTGAACATGTTAAGAATTTATTGCTATAAAATTACATTATATTGTATTGAAGTAATTCGACCTTTGATGTCGACCCAAGGTCGTTGCGTAGGGCTGTTACTTAAAATAACTCAGTTCGGCAGCTGAGCTAGAAGTGGTTGCACCAATCACAATCCAGGAATTAGACGGTAAGCTGCAGATGCAGTCCAGTATTTAAGGCCATACAGAACTTAGTTCTGGGCCACATGTAGACAATCCATTTACGAGGTGGTCGGCGATAGTCCTCAGCCAGATGAGAGACATAGAGACGCAGTTGAGCAGTCCATTGTGAGGAGCCTGATTTAAAGCTCCAGAGCCTAAGCTACTTGGTTTAATACAAACCCACAGCGTTTACATCCAGCGCTCTCACTCCCAGTGAGGGCCGCATGGTGAGAGTCCATACTAATTTGTAATGATGAAAGTGAACCGTTCTACTTACTTTTGAAGACAGTTTCAGAGCTACCGCCAGACAACGCATGGTTGTACAAGCATTCTCCATGGCGTGTCTAGAGGAAATGTCCATATCCTAACATGTCTCATTGAATTAATAGAATTTAAACTGTTAGATCCGTCGCCACGTGCGCGGATTCTATTTGCCATATAACTCATATGACCTGCAAGTAGTTAGATTGAATACGTTAGTCTTTATAGAAAGCGGTAGTTTCATTAGTTAGATTCAGTTGCCTTTGAGTTGATATTTATATTTATAATTATATTTGTTACATTAATTCCTGTAATTAAACTGCCCTACAGTTCTGCTAAAATTCAAGCAATTGATTTATTTAGTTTTTAGAGTGCAAGTATTTATTTTTGTGTGTTCGTCGATTGTGGGAGCGGACCTCGAAAGAGTGTCAGTCGAAATATCCCCATGTAACCCACATCGCGACACTGATTAATGTGAGCATTTCATCTCAAAACACCAAAAACATGACTTGGGCAATTGCTGAATGACCGTGATGAGAAACATTTGGAAAGTCCAACCAGCAACAGTGACAAGCTAAGTAGTTTTTCCATGTTCTTTTATAGCTTATTTGGGCAACAAATGTATACATTTTCAACTGGTTTCATTTGGCAGTTTTTTTTTTTAGCCCTCAACGGGCATTTTTTGTTCCAGCAGGCTTATTTTTCTTGACTTACCTGAGGGGAGAGAGCATGTGATAGAAGGAGTGAGAATGTGATGGGAAGAGAGAGAGAGGGGGGTGGGGAGAGGGAGTGTGGGAGAGAGAGGAATGAGTTTTTATTACTTGTAAAGCGCATTGAGCATTTATTGGAAATGCGCTATATAAATGTAATTTATTATTATTATTATTATTATTTGTATTCCGTGAGATCGTGAAATTTCCCAAATGGGATTAAAGAAGTATACAAAATACAAAAATACGAATAGCAACCCAAGAGAATACTGTTCTTATGACACGGACATTAAATGGCAGACAAAAGATGTTCTTCTCTTGTCATGAAATCTGTGCCTAAGTGAAACTTTTGTTTCATGCCAAGAAAACTATTATTAATGATTTCACAGTTTCCATTTGGCGTTTGGAGAATGCAAGTCAACACGACAACTACGGCTGTACTGTGCTAGAAAGGAGCCGCACGATAGACTGAATATAGTGTAATGACAGGGCGGGGGGAGAATGGACAAGAAGCGCCCGCCAACCATCCGCTGCTTTCACAGGGAGTTCTGAGAAACAGCGTAATGACTGAAGGACGATGTTTCACCCAGCTACTGAACAGGGACTGTTATAATCTGCCAGAGAAAAGACTCGAAATACTATTAGCTGGTACTTATTGCCGTGCTATTTTTATTTGAATTAAAATTTGGTCGTTTTTATCCACATCTTAATCGAGAAACGTGTATGCCTAACACGAGCAGTGTTCCCTCCAAGTTTTTTAGTAGTTTACATCGTAGAATGCAATTATACTTGGATTTCGATGCGGTTTTTATTCTGCACTTATTTGTTAGAATGTCAGATACAGGATTGTTTAAAGCATAATGTGTAATTATTAATTGAGATTAGAATTAGAAAGTGTTTAAGTGCCACTTACATCCCTTGCTAGTCTAAGCCCCTCAAATTAGTTAAGGGGGCACGTTAGATTTACAAGGGACAGACATCCTTCTAATTCTAACCCCCTCAATTACTACATTACTTTATGTAACTAACTTACATTTTCTTTTCTGTGCTGGTTGTAAACCGTCTTTGTGCATGCATAGGCACATCTTAGCACAGAATAAATATAACACAGAATAACAAATCACCTCTTCGGTGTGTTCCGCCAACGCTCGGTCCGCCATTTTAATTTGTCGTATGCGACAGCTGTTTACATCATTCTGTGGTTTCCTCGGGACCTGATGGTCATTACGCACATTTTTTTATCTTTCAACATGGAGGAAAGTAGGTCTAATTCTACATGATAGCAAGCCAGTTAGATGTCGCCATCCATCTATCCATCCATCCGCCGGTCCGTTTGGCCGTCCATCCACCCATCCATTCATGCATTCATTCATCCATCTATCATCCATTTACCAGTGTTTCCATTCATTAATCAGTCATCATCCATCAATTTAATCCATCCATCCATTCATTCATCTATCCACCCACTTATCCATCCATCCAATCATCCATTTGCAGACTTGGGATCACACTGTAATCCTCACGAGAATTTAATGCAACCCAAAATGAGGCAAGGCAGACCCTGCTCACCACCATACATACATGTTGCGACACGTGTGTTCGTAACCGTGCCACAAGTTTCGCAAGTTATAAAACACTCGTGATCTAGATAGCCTATGGTGATGTGCCCACCTTTCGGAAGATTCGAACACTGGAAATTAATGACAAGCCTTAAATTGTTTTTTATTTCAGTCTGAACACGGAGAAGGCACATGTTCAAATGAATCAATATTGTTCTTTATTAGGCTAATATTATAATAAGATTGCAATTTTAAAAGCATTAAAGGCCGAAATGAAGGTACATCACCATAGACCTAGATTTTCCTAACTGAAGAAACTGATTACATTTAAAATAGATCTATGTCTAGATTTAGCATCTCTAGTAGACCTCTAGTCTTGATTTCCATTCAGCTGAAATCTTAAAAATGACACAATACACGATTAACAAGGGTACACGGTATGATGTTCATATTGATAGCCAACTTCGCACAATGCAACGCAATGCACAGTGGGCAGCGTCTATAGATACGAGGTATCATACGACAAAACAAAATGGCGGGTCGTCGAGAACCAGTTTTGTGACGTAACTCAATGGGGATTGTGCGTCTGCCTAATTATAAGTCTGTGCATCTTAAAGGGAACACTGAGCATAAGTTCTGTTTTATCAGCATGTTTCTTGTTATGCTAGGTATGAGTTCCTTTTTTCATTCTTGATTCATACGTGGTTCTGTCTTTGTGTGGTTGTGTGTGAGAGAGAGAGAGAGAAAGAATGGGAGAGAAATTATTTTAGGAAAGGAGAAAATGTAAATTTGAAAATCCATATACCCGATACCGTAATGGAATGAATACGTGTCTCGGATTTCGTCTCGTCTCGGAGTTCGTCTCGTCTCGGAGTTCGTCTCGTCTCGGAATTCGTCTCGTCTCGGAATTCGTCTCGTCTCGGAATTCGTCTCGTCTCGGAATTCTTTTCGTCTCGGAATTCTTTTCGTCTCGGAATTCTTCTCGTCTCGGAATTTTTCTCGTCTCGGAATTTTTCTCGTCTCGGAATTCGTCTCGTCTCGGAATTCGTCTCGTCTCGGAATTCGTCTCGTCTCGGAATTCGTCTCGTCTCGGAGTTCGTCTCTTGGAAGTTTGCCTGCCTCGTCTCGGTGTTGGCTTTGTCTCCGAGTTGGTCTCGTCTCGGTGATCGACTCGAAGTTGGTCTCGTCCGCGTGGTCGTCTTGAAGTTCTCCTCGGCTCTGTGGTCGTCTCGTCCCGGAGTTTGTCTCTAGGACGATCGTCTCGTCTAGGAGTTTCTCTCGGAAGTTCGCCTGTCTCGTCTCGGTGTTGGCTTGGTCTCGTCTCGAAGTTGGTCTCGTCTCGGAGTTGGTCTCGTCTCGTCTCGTCTCGGTGATCGTCTCGTCTCGTCTCGGTGATCGTCTCGTCTCGTCTCGGTGATCGTCTCGTCTCGTCTCGGTGATCGTCTCGTCTCGTCTCGGTGATCGTCTCGTCTCGTCTCGTCTCGGTGATCGTCTCGTCTCGTCTCGTCGCGGTGATCGTCTCGTCTCGTCTCGTCGCGGTGATCGTATCGTCTCGTCTCGTCGCGGTGGATCGTATCGTCTCGTCTCGTCGCGGTGATCGTTTGGTCTCGTCGCGGGGTTGGTCTCGTCTTGGAGTTGGTCCAGTCTCGGTGATCGACTCGAAGTTGGTCCCGTCTCGGGGATCGACTCGAAGTTGGTCACGTCCGCGTGGTCGTCTTGTCTCGGAGTTCGTCTCTAGGACGAACGTCTTGTCTAGGAGTTTCTCTCGGAAGTTCGCTGTCTCGTCTCGGTGTTGGCCTTGTCTCCGAGTTGGTCTCGTCTCGAAGTTGTTCTCGTCTCGAAGTTGTTCTCGTCTCGCAGTTCGTCTCGCCTCGGCAGTTCGTCTCGCCTCGGCAGTTCGTCTCGCCTCGGCAGTTCGTCTCGCCTCGGCAGTTCGTCTCGCCTCGGCAGTTCGTCTCGCCTCGGCAGTTCGTCTCGCCTCGCAGTTCGTCCCGGGAGACCGGGGGGGCCGGGGGCACGGGGGGGGAGACCGGGGGAAGGGGAGGCCGGGGGCAGGGGGGGGGGAGACCGGGGGAAGGGGAGGCCGGGGGCAGGGGGGGGGAGACCGGGGGAAGGGGAGGCCGGGGACAGGGGAAGGGGAGACCGGGGGATAGGGGAGACCGGGGACAGGGGAAGGGGAGACCGGGGGATAGGGGAGACCGGGGACAGGGGAAGGGGAGACCGGGGGATAGGGGAGACCGGGGACAGGGGAAGGGGAGACCGGGGGATAGGGGAGACCGGGGACAGGGGAAGGGGAGACCGGGGGATAGGGGAGACCGGGGATAGGGGAAGGGGAGACCGGGGGATAGGGGAGACCGGGGATAGGGGAAGGGGAGACCGGGGGATAGGGGAGACCGGGGGATAGGGGAGACCGGGGGATAGGGGAAGGGGAGACCGGGGGAGACCTGGGGATAGGGGAAGGGGAGACCGGGGGATAGGGGGAGACTGGGGATAGGGGAAGGGGAGACCGGGGGATAGGGGGAGACTGGGGATAGGGGAAGGGGAGACCGGGGGATAGGGGGAGACTGGGGATAGGGGAAGGGGAGACCGGGGGATAGGGGAGACCGGGGGATAGGGGAAGGGGAGACCGGGGGATAGGGGAGACCGGGGGATAGGGGAAGGGGAGACCGGGGGATAGGGGAGACCGGGGAGACCGGGGGATTGGGGGAGACGGGGGATAGGGGGGATAGGGGAGACCGGGGGATTGGGGGAGACTGGGGATAGGGGAAGGGGAGACCGGGGGATTGGGGGAGACTGGGGATAGGGGAAGGGGAGACCGGGGGATTGGGGGAGACTGGGGATAGGGGAAGGGGAGACCGGGGGATTGGGGGAGACTGGGGATAGGGGAAGGGGAGACCGGGGGATTGGGGGAGACTGGGGATAGGGGAAGGGGAGACCGGGGGATTGGGGGAGACTGGGGATAGGGGAAGGGGAGACCGGGGGATTGGGGGAGACTGGGGATAGGGGAAGGGGAGACCGGGGGATAGGGGGAGACCGGGGATAGGGGAAGGGGAGACCGGGGGATAGGGGGAGACCGGGGATAGGGGAAGGGGAGACCGGGGGATAGGGGGAGACCGGGGATAGGGGAAGGGGGGACCGGGGGATAGGGGGAGACCGGGGATAGGGGAAGGGGGGACCGGGGGATAGGGGGAGACCGGGGATAGGGGAAGGGGGGACCGGGGGATAGGGGAGACCGGGGATAGGGGAAGGGGAGACCGGGGGATAGGGGAGACCGGGGATAGGGGAAGGGGAGACCGGGGGGACGGGACGGGCCGGGGAGACCGGACAAGGTGAAGGGGAGACGGGACAAGGGGGGACCGGACCAGGCGGAGACGGGGGGGGGGGCGGACGGGACCGAGGGGCGAGACGGGACTGCATTGCCGAGACCGGACCAGAAAGATGGGACGGGGTGGACAGGACATGACCAGCAGGACGGGAACGGACAGGACATGACCAGCAGGACGGGAACGGACAGGACTGCATCGCATCCGAGGGACGGCCGCCTTCAGACAGGACAGGACCGGAACAGAGCAAATTGACGGGACGAAAGGGACGGGCGGGGCGGACCGGATCGGACAAGACGGGACCAGAGAGGGTTGGGACAGACAGGACAGGATAAGAGGGATGGGACGGTGAGGACAGGACCAGACGGAAAACGGGACGGGACGGACAGGACGTTGCAGGACAAGACCAGAGGGGTGGACCGGGGCGGACAGAACCAGATGTAGGTGACGGGTGGGGACAGGACAGGAGGGATTGGACATGACAGGGTAGACAGGACAGGACGAGACGCAGGACCAGAGGGACAGGATGGATGGACAAGACCAGAGGGACGGGATGGACGGACAAGACCAGAGGGACGGGATGGACGGACAAGACCAGAGGGACGGGATGGACGGACAAGACCAGAGGGACGGGATGGACGGACAAGACCAGAGGGACGGGATGGACGGACAAGACCAGAGGGACGGGATGGACGGACAAGACCAGAGGGACGGGATGGATGGACAAGACCAGAGGGACGGGATGGATGGACAAGACCAGAGGGACGGGATGGATGGACAAGACCAGAGGGACGGGATGGATGGACAAGACCAGAGGGACGGGATGGAAAGACAAGACCAGAGGGACGGGATGGATGGACAAGACCAGAGGGACGGGATGGAAAGACAAGACCAGAGGGACGGGATGGAAAGACAAGACCAGAGGGACGGGATGGAAAGACAAGACCAGAGGGACGGGATGGAAAGACAACACCAGAGGGACGGGATGGAAAGACAAGACCAGAGGGACGGGACTGACAGGAGAAGTACCAACGGGACGGGACAGATGTGACGGGGCGATTAGGACACTACCAACGGGACGGGACAGATGTGACGGGGCGCTTAGGACACTACCAACGGGACGGGACAGATGTGACGGGGCGCTTAGGACACTACCAACGGGACGGGACAGATGTGACGGGGCGCTTAGGACACTACCAACGGGACGGGACAAATGTGACGGGGCGCTTAGGACACTACCAACGGGACGGGACAGATGTGACGGGGCGCTTAGGACACTACCAACGGGACGGGACAGATGTGACGGGGCGCTTAGGACACTACCAACGGGACGGGACAAATGTGACGGGGCGCTTAGGACACTACCAACGGGACGGGACAGATGTGACGGGGCGCTTAGGACACTACCAACGGGACGGGCCGACAGGACATGATATGACAGGATCAGAGTCCGGGATGGGACGGACAGAACAGGACAGTGCCAGAGAGATTGACTCTGACAGAACAGTGCAGGACAAGAGGGATGGAATGACCGGAAGTGATAGACAAGAGGAGCGGATAAGATGGAAGGACCGACCAACTGGACAAAACCGGACTGACCCAAACTGGACCAGTGGGTTGGTTGAATAAACAGAAAAGGACCTACCCAGGCAGAGTAGTGGGGACGGACGGACCAACCAAGATATGATAAGATTGACGGGACAGGACCGACCCAGTTCATACCAAACTGACGCGTGACTGCACCATCTGGGTTGGTCGGTCCTGTCCCTCCTGTTGCGTCGGTCTGGTCTGGTCTTGGTCGGTCCTGTCCCTCCTGTTGCGTCGGTCTGGTATGGTCTTGGTCGGTCCTGTCCCTCCTGTTGCGTCGGTCTGGTATGGTCTTGGTCGGTCCTGTCCCTCCTGTTGCGTCGGTCTGGTATGGTCTTGGTCGGTCCTGTCCCTCCTGTTGCGTCGGTCTGGTATGGTCTTGGTCGGTCCTGTCCCGTCCATCTTGTCATATCTTGGTTGGTCCGTCCGTCCCTGTGGCTCTGTCTGGGTCGGTCCTGTTCTGTTGATCCTACCCAGATGGCACACAGACCAGACCGACCAAATCGCACGAGCCATAGTTAACCCGGCCTTCCGGAGTTTTGACGGTCGTCTCTCTAGACGGTAGAACGGATCCGTCAAATTGGCCATAATAAACCCGGCTTTCCGGAGTTTCGACGGCCGTCTCTTGCTGAGGTCAAGTGAGGTCGACACTATCAAAATGGCGCGGACGAAACGGAGCAGATCGTTGTTGCTGTGGTGGTCGTGGAGGAAGAAAAGAGGGAGCCCACGACGTTTCGCTGTTCATCCTATCAACAGATGGAGACACATGTATGGAGAATATCACCATCTGATGCTCCAACTGCGCAATCATTCAGAGAAGTTCCATGAGTACCTCAGAATGACACCTCAATCTTTTGATCATCTTCTTGAACTCTGTGCACCTAATCTTCGAGAAAAGTCAACTAACTTCTGCCGAGCAGTTCCACCGGAAGAACGACTTGTTGTTACACTGAGGTAACCATTAGATTTTTGTTCTGTATGTATATAATATAGGTTTGAGTCTGTCTGTCTGTCTGTCTGTGTTTAGCTGGCTGTCCATCTCTCCCTCCTCTCTCTTTCTGTCTCTTTATGTGTATGTGCGTGTGTAGTTGTATTTGTGTGTTTCCATGTTTTATGTGGGTGTGGGTGTAAGAGAGAGAGAGAGAGAGAGAGACAGACAGACAGACAGACAGAGAAAGAGCGTTTGAAAACATTTATGCATCTGCATAAACGCCAGTAGTGCCCGTTATCCAAAGTACACGATTTTTCTATTTTAACAGCAAATTGTGAAATACAAATACACATCAAGTGCAAATCACACATCGTCTTTGTCATTTATGATATCAAGGGCACAAAGTTTAAATCAGCAATTTCCTTTTATTTTAGTATTTTAGTCCGCTTACAAACAATCGAGCACAGTCTTTGACATTTGTAAGCAAACAAAGAAGAAAGAGCCATAAAACAGATGAAAAAAAGAAATAAAATAAGATAGAAAAAAGAGAAGAAGATAGAAAGAAGATGTACAAAAAGAAGAAGGGAAGAAGTAGAAATAGTATAGATAATAAAGAAGAAGCAGCAAAGAACAATCAAAATACAGGCATTAAGTTTGTTTATATACATTAATGATTAACTAGTCATCACTTTGGTGTGATCCACACCATGTCACACCACAAAAAGAAAAGAGGGGGGGGGGGAGAAAGGAAAATGAAACAAAAACTAATCACTGAACACTCAAAAAAATATAGGTCTACAGACACTTTTTGTAGACACTACTCATCACTTAGAGTTTGAAAAATACCACATGAAAAGTAAACACGCATGTACATTATAATCTTTAATTATTATTGGAAACTGAGACTGGAAGCAGTGTCAATTTTAGCAAAATATTATTGCTGAAAACAAACAAAAAAGTGACATGATCACATGAAGGTATTTTTAACTGAAGAAGTGGCAGTTTTCATTCGCATCATGATGCAAGTATTGAAAATGGCACACGTGACAAAAATGTACCTTTGGCAATGCACAATCTTAAATATTCAGGGTGAATATGCTCGCTGAGTGAAGTAATGATCTTGCATGTAGTAAGGCTGCTGTTGAGACTGCTGCAACTGGAACTGAGCTGCACCTGAAGTAGATGTACTGGTTTGTGGGGAAGGGATGAATGTCTGTTGTGCATGTGTCTCTGTTGCTTGTGTTTTTGCTGATTTCACGAAAGAAATTACCAGTTTCTGAATTTCTCCCCGCAATTCCAAAGCCTGCAACACATCCAATGTTCTCATAACAGGCATTAAACTTTTAAAAAAGTGTTCGTTTTCATCCATCGGTACCTCATTCTGCACCTCTCTAAAGGCGTTGATGACCTCTTTATCAATATCTGACATGCCATTCTTCTTCCCTGAGCAGCAAGTGGGTCGTTTTTTACGCAGTGGAGTAACATTAGGCCGAAGACTGTCGTCGTCTGAGGGAAGGTGCCTTGAACTTTGTGTGTTTTGACTTTGTGTCATCTGATGACTCATTTTCATCTAGGTCGTCTTGGTCGGGGTTGGGAAGGTTGCTGCTTGTCGGTCCAGTAGAGCATGATGGTATCAGAAATGTGAGAAAGTCATAGAGATACCACTTTCGTCGTTTCTTTGCAGCTTGCCCAGAGACTGCAGTTGACATCTCTCTGTGCTTCTTCCTGAAGTGATCCCGCAGTGAACCCCATCTGTTCTTGCAGTCTGCCGCAGTCACTGAAATCATGTTAAAAATGAACAGGAATGAATTGTAGCTGCAGTAAAAGTCATTAACTTATCCTACAAAACACAAAATATCTAACTATAATTCATACTCTCTCTTTCATGTGTTATCTCACCTAAACTTGCCCTGTTCCTTTGTTTTCAGATTTCTGGCAACAGGCGATTCTTTCAGATCTCTTGCATTCCACTTCCGTCTTGGCAAGGAAACAGTCCGGACCATTATCAAGAAAACTGTCCGAGTTCTCTTCGAAAGACTGCAGCCATTGCACATGCCTGTTCCTAATGCAAGCATGTGGATCAAGACAGCTGAAGGATTTTTTCAAAGATGGAATTTTCCGTTGTGTTTTGGGTCAATCGGCGGCAAACATGTTCAGATCAATGCTCCCGCCCACTCTGGTACATTGCATTACAATTACAAGAGTCATTTTTCCATCGTCCTGATGGCAGTTGTAGATGCTGTTGGAAAATTTTTGGTAATAGATGTAGGTGGTTTCGGAAGCTGCAGCGATGGAGGCATTTTTCAGGAAACTAACTTTTTCAAGTTACTGCAAGCAAACAAGCTTCATCTTCCTGAACCATCAAAAATCCCCAACACAAACATTGAATTACCGTATATGTTTGTTGGTGATGAAGCGTTTGCTCTCATGACAAATTTGATGAGGCCATTTCCTAGGCGCTCCTTGGATAATGAGAAACGCATATTTAATTATAGACTGTCCAGAGCCCGAAGACAGGTGGAGTGTGCATTCGGTGTTATGTCCAGCACATGGCGCATTATGAGAAAACCCATCGAAACTGCGGCAGTTTTTGCGATTGATATCGTGAAAGCTGTCTGTGTGTTGCATAACTTCATGCGGGACAAGGATTCAGACTACATCAACCAAGTGGTGCAGACTGACACAGATGTTCAGCATTGGAGAGGCCTTCCATAAGTCAGTGGTCGGGCTCACAATGAGGCAGTCGCAGTACGGAATGCTTTGATGTTGTACTTTTTATCGCCTGCAGGCAGTCTGCCTTGGCAGGCTGACTTGTTACCAAATACAAGTGGCGCATTAGATCTATGAGAAAACCCATCAAATCGTTGACAATTTTTTTTGCCATTGATTGATCGAGATCTAGTCAAAGCTGTGTGTGTTGTGTAATTACATCCAAGACAAGGAATCAGACTACAAAAACCAAGTTGTGCAGACTGACACATGTTCAGCTTTAGAGAGGCCTCACAATGAGGCAGTGGCAGTACGGAAAGCGTTGATGTAGCCTACTTTTATCGCCTGAGGGCAGTGTGTCGGTGTGTGTGTGTGTGTGTGTGTGTGTGTGATGCTTGCGTGCGTACGTGTGCATGTGTGTGTGAGAAAGAGAAAGAGAAAGAGAGAGAGAGAGAGAGAGAGAGAGAGAGAGAGAGAGAGAGAGAGAGAGAGAGAGAGAGAGAGAGAGAGAGAGATAGAGAAAGAGAGAGAGAGAGAGAGAGAGAGAGAGAGAGAGAGAGAGAGAGAGAGAGATGTGAATTTAAAAATAAACAGCAACTTACCATTTTCCCCAACCTCTTTCGCAATGGTCTCCCATGCAGCCGCCACAATATCTCTATCGGCATGTCTCTTGTCACTTTTGTTATAAATAAAGTTTCTGAGCCTCACAGCACTGGTCAATTTCTCTTCGTCCATGTTTGTAAGGGAGATAAGTCATAAAAATGAGGAACGGAGTTCTTTCCCTTCCCCTTTTCCTTTCCGTCGACCCGGCAAACGGACGTTTTGCAGGAAAGTCAAAACAACGGGTTGAAAATGCCCGGCCGAGCCGGCTCCACTATGGCCACCCACATCCGTCGTTGGTGACGCCACAGAGCAATTAAGCCGGGCAGGATCTTTTACCCGGCCGGCAAAAAAGACGGCGGTAAAAAACCCGGGTTAACTATGGCCGCAGCCTGAACGGAGGAACGGACGGACATGCCGGCCGGCCAAGATAAACAGGACAGGAGGGACGGGCGGACCGGCCAGTCAAGACACGAGGGAGGACGGACGGACCGATCAACCCTTGAAGACACGAGGGAGGACGGACGGACCGATCAACCCTTGAAGACACGAGGGAGGACGAACGGACCGATCAACCCTTGAAGACACGAGGAAGGAACGGACGGACCGATCAACCCTTGAAGACACGAGGGAGGACGGACGGACCGATCAACCCTTGAAGACACGAGGGAGGACGGACGGACCGATCAACCCTTGAAGACAGGAGGGACGACGGACGGACCGATCAACCCTTGAAGACACGAGGGAGGACGGACGGACCGATCAACCCTTGAAGACACGAGGGAGGACGGACGGACCAATCAACCCTTGAAGACACGAAGGAGGACGGACGGACCGATCAACCCTTGAAGACACGAGGAAGGAACGGACGGACCAATCAACCCTTGAAGACACGAGGGAGGACGGACGGACCGATCAACCCTTGAAGACACGAGGAAGGACGGACGGACCGATCAACCCTTGAAGACACGAGGGAGGACGGACGGACCGATCAACCCTTGAAGACACGAGGAAGGAACGGACGGACCAATCAACCCTTGAAGACACGAGGAAGGAACGGACGGACCGATCAACCCTTGAAGACACGAGGGAGGACGGACGGACCGATCAACCCTTGAAGACACGAGGAAGGAACGGACGGACCGATCAACCCTTGAAGACACGAGGGAGGACGGACGGACCGATCAGCCCTTGAAGACACGAAGGAGGACGGACGGACCGATCAACCCTTGAAGACACGAGGAAGGAACGGACGGACCGATCAACCCTTGAAGACACGAGGGAGGACGGACGGACCAATCAACCCTTGAAGACGCGAGGGAGGAACGGACGGACCGATCAACCCTTGAAGACACGAGGAAGGAACGGACGGACCGATCAACCCTTGAAGACACGAGGAAGGAACGGACAGACCGATCAACCCTTGAAGACACGAGGGAGGACGGACGGACCGATCAACCCTTGAAGACACGAGGGGGGAACGGACGGACAGATCAACCCTTGAAGACACGAGGGAGGACGGACGGACCGATCAACCCTTGAAGACACGAGGAAGGAACGGACGGACCGATCAACCCTTGAAGACACGAGGGAGGACGGACGGACCAATCAACCCTTGAAGACACGAGGAAGGAACGGACGGACCGATCAACCCTTGAAGACACGAGGGAGGACGGACGGACCGATCAACCCTTGAAGACACGAGGGAGAACGGACGGACCGATCAACCCTTGGAGACACGAGGGAGGACGGACGGACCGATCAACCCTTGAAGACACGAGGGAGGACGGACGGACCGATCAACCCTTGAAGACACGAGGGAGGACGGACGGACCGATCAACCCTTGAAGACACGAGGGAGGACGGACGGACCGATCAACCCTTGAAGACACGATGGAGGACGGACGGACCGATCAACCCTTGAAGACACGAGGGAGGACGGATGGACCGATCAACCCTTGAAGACACGAGGGAGGACGGACGGACCGATCAACCCTTGAAGACACGAGGGAGGACGGACGGACCAATCAACCCTTGAAGACACGAGGGAGGACGGACGGACCGATCAACCCTTGAAGACACGAGGGAGGACGGACGGACCAATCAACCCTTGAAGACACGAGGGAGGACGGACGGACCGATCAACCCTTGAAGACACGAGGGAGGACGGACGGACCCTCCAACCAGGATAGACAGGACGGTAGAGGGACGGCCGACCGGTCAAGACAGGAGGGGCGGATCGACCGGTTAAGACAGGAATGAGGGAGGGATGGAACGTCTGGCTGAGATGGATAGGACGAACTGACCGACCGGTCATAACAGGCGGGAAGAGGGACCGTCGGACACGCGGACCGACCGCTAAAGACAGGCGAGCGGGAGGGACGGACCGAGCGGTCAAGATAGGAAGGAGGGCGGGACGGACCGAGCGGTCAAGATAGGAAGGAGGGCGGGACGGACCGAGCGGTCAAGATAGGAAGGAGGGCGGGACGGACCGAGCGGTCAAGATAGGAAGGAGGGCGGGACGGACCGACCGGTCAAGATAGGAAGGAGGGCGGGACGGACCGACCGGTCAAGATAGGAAGGAGGGCGGGACGGGCCTAGCGGTCAAGATAGGAAGGAGGGCGGGACGGACCGAGCGGTCAAGATAGGAAGGAGGGCGGGACGGACCGAGCGGTCAAGATAGGAAGGAGGGCGGGACGGACCGACCGGTCAAGATAGGAAGGAGGGCGGGACGGACCGACCGGTCAAGATAGGAAGGAGGGCGGGACGGACCGACCGGTCAAGATAGGAAGGACGGCGGGACGGACCGACCGGTCAAGATAGGAAGGAGGGCGGGACGGACCGAGCGGTCAAGATAGGAAGGAGGGCGGGACGGACCGACCGGTCAAGATAGGAAGGAGGGCGGGACGGACCGAGCGGTCAAGATAGGAAGGAGGGCGGGACGGACCGAGCGGTCAAGATAGGAAGGAGGGCGGGACGGACCGAGCGGTCAAGATAGGAAGGAGGGCGGGACGGACCGAGCGGTCAAGATAGGAAGGAGGGCGGGACGGACCGACCGGTCAAGATAGGAAGGAGGGCGGGACGGACCGACCGGTCAAGATAGGAAAGAGGGCGGGACGGACCGACCGGTCAAGATAGGAAGGAGGGCGGGACGGACGAGAGAAGAGGGAAGGTTGGACGGACAGGCCAAAAAGATAAAATACTCACGTAGACAGCATCCTGAATAACAACCAGGTATGTCTTCTGCCTTCAACTCCATCGTCCTCTGAGCCAAGGTTAGAATATTTCTCCAGCCTCTTAAACATGCTGTCCACAATGTTGGATTCTCCGTGGAAACAATTAGTTGGTATTTTTTATTCACGACATCAAAACTGAGATGGAGATCGTCATGCGATGCTCGACCGGAAGAAGTGTGGTCGACTGACAAATTCGAGACATACGTCCATATCAACACACATCAAAGAAGATTTCAAAACGACTGTCAACAGGGGAGTTCTCAAGTTTACTAGAGAGGCAAGCAAGAGTTAAAAGCTTGAGCTTGCTACATAAACTGGGATGCTTCCTGAATCCTCCATTATCCAGACTCTACACAACTTCCAGTCAGATCAAAACTGTGGCGGGAAAGCACAGGCTCAAAATAATTAATATACTTCTCAGAGTAGATAACCGGTCTTTGATTTTCGACCAATACACTCACTTTGTGTAAGTATGCAGAGTGTTGCTTTGCTAAAAAGCTATACTAACCGGTCCGACCTTGACTCCTAAAAAAAATGGAGTCAAGTGGTAAAAAAAAAAAAGCTCTGGAAACAAGAAAATCTGGTTAAACCACTATCCGGGCGCCCAGATAATGTGGGGTGACCAGATAATATTGGTGTGTAAATATGACGATGTCCGCCTAAGGTCGAGAAGACAAACGCACTCACACACACACGAACACACACACAGTATTTAATCAGAGATGGGATGGTACGCAAGGCCCACAGGTTTATCCTGGGTAATGCCAGGTATCTAATCTAGTCTTATCACAATAAATGATTAAATCAGCAATCGAGCTGTCTTTGAATTTATTTTTTTCACTGATTTTTATCCAGCAATTGCCCATTGCTGACCTGTTGCAGTGTTAGCGTGAAGATTGTTTCTTTTGTTCCAAATGGCGGATAGATTGAAGACAGCTGTTAATCCTACGTCTATGCCATGACTTCTGGCACTCTCTTGTTTTAACTTGTCTTGATTAAAATATGTCGAGTCGGGGAAACTGATGTAAAATCTAAACACCCAGCTTGAAATTACACACTGTGTGCACCATTGTGCACAAAACCTGCAGCAGGCGAGGGGGCAAGAACTCATTTGACATTCCGACAAATTTAACTTTTTACCAGCCGTTGGAAACCAGCGCTTTCTTTGTGCCCTTCAAAGGATAAAGAGGCTTCACTTTTGCCCGCACCAGCAACTTTTACTGCTTTCTCTATGTGCCCCCCCCCCCCCCCCCTTAGGCTAAAAAACCTTAGACAAATGACATTAAAAACTGAAAGTTGTCCAAAATTAGTGTGTTCACGTGATTTCCTGTCAAAAATTGAGACATTACACAAAGTTTCATATTTGAAGAACGTTTATCCAAAACTGGGTAAATCAACTTTTGCATGTGTTATGGCCCCTTTCAGATGGTCATTCACAATTAGTGTAAGCCGCGGTGTATGTCAGTCAAAGATCTTAAAATAGTATTATTAGGTTAATACTATTTTAAGATCTTTGATGTCAGTTCAAAATTTGCTACGTCCCGTGTCTATCCCAAGTTTTAGCTTAACACTTTGAAGTCTTAACGGAACGTTTACACTGCGTCTTACAATAATTTTGAATAACTATCTGTAAGGGGCCACATAACTTATGCTAAAATTGACTAACCCAGTTTTTGAAAAGCGCTCTTCAATTTTGGTCCAGTGATCACTATGTTTTAGTTGTTTACATGTTCACTTTCTAACTCCATTAAAGGATGATGGTGGCGAATGCAAGCAGAAACATAAACAAAAGAAACCGACCAAAAAAAAACAAGGAATACATTGCGTCCTCGTCTTTGCATGGAAAATGTACCACTTTATCTTTCCGTTACATCAGAGATATATATCCGTGTATGTAAAAGAAGGGGAGTTTCACGCTAGTCCGAAATCGTTATTCTATGAGCTTCATTCATCATTGAATTGTGAAATTGTGACGTTCTTGTTTAAATGCAGGCATTGTCAGAAACGTTATCTGTCATGGTGGGACAGGTCACAGGCAATCCTGATATCCTTCTCTTACAAGATATATTCTTGATTTAAACCGGAGGTTCTTGGTACCAGCGGTTCTCACTCACTTAGTAACAACCGCTGTTCCCTCTATGCCGTGCATCCAATGTGCTTACTTGCAGTTGAAAAAGTAAAGCACAAATCTTAGATACTTTGCTTCACAGAATGCAATCATACTTGTATGAAAAGACGTGCCAACACAGTACCATATTCTCACAGTCCCAAGCCACTCCTCCCTTGTGATATCTAAATGTTTCCTTAATTCCTCCCCCATTTGAAGAGCATTTTTTCAAAACTATTTAAGACAAATTTTGCAAGAAGTATGGTCCCTTTCAGATATTCATTCAAAATCAGGGTAAGACGCGGTGTGAGTGCTCATTTGACACTTGGTATGTCCCTTCTTTATCTTCGGGTAAAAATGGGACATAGCAAGTTTTAACTGAACACTTACAACAAATCTGACATTGAATTTGAATGACTGCCTGAAGGGAAACCTCGTGCAAAATTTGACTTACCCAGTTTGGGATAAACGCTCTTCATTTCGAATTGGACATTTTTTTGGTTCATGTCGTAGTTTTCCAATGGTAATTATTGAAACATTTCAACCTGAAGCGACAGTTATCTGTAAACAGTTAACCCATCATTGCCTTTATAATTGTATACATACATTTGTTTTTCATTTGATAAATACATTGGGTACAAAAACACATTCTTTTTCTAGTTTTGAGTTTTCCCTCTGACTGAAATCCCTCCCCCATTTTCTCTCCTGGCGAAAATTCCTCCCTTTAGATATATGCCATTCCTCCTTTGTTTAAACTTCTTCCCCTTAGATCTGCAATTCTTCCGTTGGCTAAAAATCCCTTCCTTTAGATCGGCAATTCCTTCGTTGGCTAAAAATCCCTTCCTTTAGATCTGCAATTCCTTCGTAGGTTAAAAATCCCTCTCTTTAGAACTGCAATTCCTTCTTAGGCTAAAAATCCCTTCTTTTGGATCTGCAATTCCTTCGTAGGTTAAAAATCCCTTCCTTTAGATCTGCAATTCCTTCGTTGGCTAAAAATTCCTTCCTTCAGATCTGCAATTCCTCCATTGGCTAAAATTCCTTCCTTCAGGTCTGCAATTCCTCCATTGGCTAAAATTCCTTCCTTCAGGTCTGCAATTCCTCCATTGGCTAAAATTCCTTCCTTCAGGTCTGCAATTCCTCCATTGGCTAAAATTCCTTCCTTCAGGTCTGCAATTCCTCCATTGGCTAAAATTCCTTCCTTCAGGTCTGCAATTCCTTCGCTGGCTAAAAATCCCTCCCTTCAGAGCTGCAATTCCTTCGCTGGCTAAAAATCCTTCCTGGCTAAAACTCCTCCCCTTAGATTTGGAATTCCTCCCGTGGCTGAAATGTTTCCTTTCAGATACATTTTGCAATTCTTCTAGTAGCTAAAATCATTCCTCTCCTTAGATTTGAAATTCCTTCCATGGCTAAAATCTATCCTTTTAGAAATGCAAGTGCACTCCTTGCTAAATTCACCCTTTTAGATTTGCAGTTCCTCTCTTGCAAGGCAAGTGCCTCGTGCTTGACAATCACTGCCATAAAACATGTTTCCCAACACGACTATGTCCCACACCTTTATTCCCTCCTTAACAGTCCAAGTCATATTCCATAAAGATTCTGGAATTCTCTGCCTCTGTCTTTCAGAGAGACTGAAAATTTAATGACTTTTAAACATCAGCTGAATAGCCATCTTTTCACACTCTGAATGTTGATTTTTTGTTTTCTCCTGATGTATTTGTGTATTGTGTGTGTGATTATATGATATACGTGTTGTACAGCGCTTAGAGCCTGGTTGTTGATGGGATGAAACGCTATATAAATGCTTTGTGTTATTATTATTATTATTACTATTATGATTACATAGCCACATTGATAGGGTCAAAACGAGCCAAGGA
This sequence comes from Onchidella celtica, assembly GCA_963931925.1. NCBI lineage: Eukaryota > Metazoa > Mollusca > Gastropoda > Systellommatophora > Onchidiidae > Onchidella > Onchidella celtica. The sequence continues at coordinate 11,107,446 of OZ007577.1, forward strand.
AATTAGAATTATGCAGCGGAGATGAGTGTCGGTAAAATTATTATTTTATTGTTACGCGCAGTCACAATGGAAAATAAATATAAACGTGACTTTGCACTTCCACAGTGCATGTAATGTCCAAGTATTTTCAGCCTAAGTAAATAAATATTTCGCTAAGTATTAATTTTCTGGAGTGCCAGAATTGTCCAGACACAATGTAAGAACTACTGATTACGAAGATTGATCTAGCACTCACTAAAAAAACACGCCACATGATCATCGCTGTATGTAATGATAAATGAACAAATGCTGAGACATGTTTCTCTTGAAAATGAATTACATGGACAAAAAAAACCAGGCTCTGTCTTTTTATGATAAATGGAGCATTGACATGTAGATATCTGTATGTGAGAAGATGGATACGTTCAGACACGGAATAGAATAAGCTATATCAAATTTTAACCTTCCATTTGGGACACACTTCCCTTCTCTTTCGATGATGGCTTACCAAACAGGAAAAAAAAGATAGATAGATAGATAGACAGACAGACATGCAGACAAACAGGCAGGCAGGCAGATAGGCAGGTAGGCAAGCAGGCAGACAGAGACGTACGGACACAGACAGATGAACGGACATACAGACAGACAGACAGACAGAAGGACGAACGGACAGACACAGACAGACAGACGGATACATAGATAGATAGATAGATGGATAGATGGATGGAAGGATGGATGAACGGATAGATATATAGATATATAGATAGATAGGATAGATATATAGATAGATAGACAGACAGACAGACAGACAATTAGACAGATAGATAGATAGAGCAAAATACTGTGACGGCTGCCATGCCATTAGCCTCTGACAAATTGACGCTCACTGCAAGCCAAGGTACTAGAAACATTGTGTCTAATGTCTTTGTTACCATTGCCGCTCACAATAATGCTCATTATAGGATAAAGCAAGGAAAGGATCCTGGCCAGCACTTGAAAAGGAGCAGTTCAACATTCAGTTCAATATATCAGGAACTCTTATGGATCTTGATAGACTGAAACCCATTGGGCCGTCAGAGAAAAGGATCCAGTTGTGGCAATCGCGTATAGCGATAACGGCAGTAAATTGACTCACAGGGCGTTGCTATAGTTGTCACAGCTTGCGTGATTTACGGTATTTCTCCACTGAGTACTACAGCCTCAGTGGAAATAACAGAACTACGTCTCTTCCAGATGACTTCGCTCCTTCATAAATCCTTGTTTCAAAATTTGGCATAGTTTTCCAAACCATTTCGTCTTAAGTAGGACATAATTATTTTGCCGTTTAAAGTGCAACAAAATGCGAGGAGATTCCTTCATAAACTCATACTAAAATCGATAACAGGTGAGCTGCGTGTCCACTTGGAGTTTTAAGAACACATGAAAATGAAACCAAGACGCTGTCAATAGTTTCCATTTGTTTCTTTTAATTTTTTTTTTTCTTGGCAAAGGTGTTTAACCGTAGTCTTGTTATCTTTGAACTTCCTCTTTTCTTTGCATTTTATTGTATCGCTTGGGTATTATATCTTATGGGAGGCTTTGCTACATGCAAGCCTTTTCTTTCTGCCAAATTTTGACTTGACTTCATTTTATTCTCACGTGGACTGCAGGCTGGAAAAAATATTAAGTCGTTTTCTTGATGGTTGTTTAAATAGACTGAAACAGAAATCAAAAGATTTGACTCCGGTTGAGGATCAAAGCAGTTTCGTGATCCTAGTTCTGGTTTGTTCCAACCAGTTCTCCATTTTTTGCACAACTGTGAAATTCCAGGTTAAAAGTTTTCGGCTTCATTTATTATGATAGGGAGTTGAAATAAATCAGGATTGTGAAACAGCTTGATTAATGTCACAAGGCATTTTAAACAAGTGTCAAAGTGCGCATTTGTTGCTTCTTCTACATACTAGAAAATCTCCAGTTTTTCAGAAAACGGAGACAGAACAAACAAGAACTAAGGTCGCGATTTGACAGGTACAAATTCAGTGCCATGTGACATTCCGTTTTCATACTGATACATGTGCAGACCGTAAGATATTGTATTAAAGCTAACAGTTCCTGCCAATTACCGGCATCATTCTGGAGAGAGATAATAATGTGTTATATCTCCAAATGGTTTACCCGCCCCCCCCCCCCTTCCGGGGGCCAGGCATCTGCTTAAAAAAACTGGCTCATTTTGAACATAATCTCCATTTTGAGCGCACTAGTGCAAAAAGATTGCGTGGGCACATGCATCCACACATGTGTACACATACACACATACACACGCACACACGCGCACTTACCCTTACACATACACACAGCTTGCTGCATCTTTGCAACAAAACGACGTGAATGTTAAAAATGGACCCAACTGTTAAAATGTCTGCTTGGTGCTCTCTTATATTTTATTCATATGTTTTCCATTATACAGCTGTCCCTGGCCACTGTTTAAATCCCCACACAGTGGCCGTCTGGCCACTTTGTCCATCACGTCCTCATAAACAGGATGGCTTGCCGCTGATAACCCTCCATTAGGCATTGACAGCAAGCTCAAAGTCTGGCAAAGTTGGACACACCCAAATTTCTCTAGTGTTCTCAACTGCGGCTTTTAAACTGTCCCAAAAAAAAAAATAATCAAAAGGTTCAGGCCTCTGGTTAGTTTCATCCTGGCATTGTTTGTTGGCAGGAAATAAACATTATCAATTCTTATTGCAGCACTAGCTGTTGTTCCCAGCAAATAGTGTTGTTTTGTTGTTGTTGTTGTTGTTATTGTTGGTGTTTTGTTATCTTTACAAACGTCATTCTCCACGCGTTTATGCCCTACTCACCCCATCAGTATTCGAGGCGAAGTTTGTCACGATGTGGCAATATTTGCCAACGTGTCAGTGTGTTAAATAGTGAACACATTGCATGGAGTGATAATGTCATGTATTGGTGGAAGAGAAGGGACCAGGGTGCGAAATCAGTGACAGAAAGAAATTTTTTCAGGTCTCTAAACCTACAAAATAATCTTCTGCAGGTCAAAACGGTGGCAACTTTAAAATTCCAGGCAAGTCCGAGCTGTATGAGCAGTGGCGTTTTTTGCCTTTTGTTGTATCGTTTGGAAATTATTTCTTACGTGAGGCTTTGCTACATACAACTTTTTCTTTTTTTACCAATTTTGACTTTGCTTCAAGCCTCGCTGCCACTCCACAGTTTTTCTGTGGTTTTTGTGATATTTCGTCAACTTCTGTGGCGTCAGCTGAAACAAACCAATTCCACAGTTTTGTACTAATATGTGACTCGTCGTGACCGTTCGGCCCCAGGGATTCATTTTGTGTATTTTGAGTTATTTATAACTAATAAAAAGAGATGTCTTCTCCCTTTCATTTGGGACCAGTTTCATCAATATGCCGTCCCACTGGCGCGCTTAGCAGGCGCTCTTACAAGGGGGGGGGGGGGCACGCCTACTCACCATGGACATTCCTAAAGGTTGGCTGTACTCAGAAAAAAGAAGAATTGAAACTTTTTGGGAGAATGAAACTTGTTGAAGCCAGTGATCTTCCGTCTAAGGGTGAAATAAAGTACAATATTTTGGGGAACACAAGTTCTGTGACGGGGTCAGGTGAAGCAACCCAATGGCACTGTTGTGTACTAAGGCTATTGTTACGTGTACGTACGGTCTCTCAAGCTTTCTGCGCCAGGGGTGCGTACGAATGCGTGCCTATCCCTGACTCCGTCCTTTTCCTCAATTCTAAATCTGATCAAATCCCTGACCCAGCCGAAGATCTAAAGAATAATTGATGATAATTAATTAAGAGTGTTGTTAGGAGCATTTCAGGAGGAGCTCTCTAGCCCTGGAGTCACAAAAGGCTTTAAAATACGTACACCTAGTGTAAACAAACGTGGGGGGCGTACATACTTGTAACAATATTTGTGTACTAATGACTTGTTGTATTGTAGAATAGATTGAATTAGGAAGAAATCGAACATTTCATTATCTCGTCTGTGTTGTTGTATCTCTTTCTTGGTTTCTTCACCATTTGGCTTTTATGCTGGCCCCCTCCCTCCCCCATTTTTTCAATCCTTCCAGTTTTACCCTTGAGATAGCTACCAGGAAATCGTTTGCGCATAAATTATACAAGACACATACAGATATGTTTCTTTTATCTGAATTACGCGAAAAGCTCTAAGCCATAGCCAGTTAATACTCCGTACCTTAAATGAAGTTAAGCAAACCCAGAAGAAAAAAAAAGAATCCAGGTTGAAACTTACTGTTAAAATTGTTGTCGATGTTCATTATTTCTCAAACTGGTTCCCTGCAAAACCATTGGGTTTGTTGTTGTTTTTATCATAATCACAGCAAGCGTCATCCCCAGAAAAACGATGGCTGTGAAAACAATTGTGAAGACAACAACAACAACATGAACAAAAACAAAGGCTTATGTTCTTGGTTCAAAATTCTCAAAGTGGTATTGTGCATGAGACTAGCTGGATGAGTACCATCAACTTCTACATTCTTTATTTAAACTTATCTTTGAGCGGATGAAATTGTAATACGTCAGAATATCTTTACATGCAACATATTTCAAACACATTTATCACTACTGGCAGGCATTTCCGCCCAGGGTGTAACACTTTGTATCAGGCACAACAAAAGTCACGTTTTTGTTTTTGACACTTTACTAATAATCATATCCCTGTTATTTGCTCCGCCAGCGTTTTTTTGTTGTGTTTTTTTTTCATTTGGAAGCAACAATTTTGGATTCTACAGGAGTGAACTATCCTAAAGTGCTAAAAAAGAAAAACAAATACCGCCCCCTGTTTCGTTAAACGTCATACTAGAATCTCTGACAAAATGTCGAGCTCATTATAACAATGCATCAACATGACACAAGCCCAGGACGTGCCGGGAAAATGCCAGAAGAGGGTAATTGCGGGAACTGCGCTGTTCAGCTATAGCTGAGCTGTCGGCGCGCGCGAGATTCTGCGACGCCGTTTGTCTGTATGCATGGTCGATTATCTTTGTCATGGTGATACGATTTTTAAAAAAAAATTGTCCAGCGGTATCGTAGCCAAGATACTAATAATAAAATGAGACACTCCCTTCTTCGCTCCTCCTCTGAAAGAGATCGTGCACGTGGCTTGCGCCATGATTGGGGGATGGGACCCATGGCGCACTGCATGAAAACAATTCTTCATGTAATGATAAATATATGATGGGGTTTTAGTACAGTGCTAAGGCGACTACACACAAAAAAAAAATTGTAGGAGTTTTTAAACAGTGATTCAAGTTATAATTACAAATAAATATGTATGAATAACATAATGCATGAATGTTGCCGTGTTCAAATTTCCTCCCAAACCAAACGATTAGTTGCAATGTTTGTAAAATAATAAATATTAAGATCATTCCCTATAAGAGCAGGCACGCAGACCTTGCTGTGTCTACGTCTCCCTCATCAAACGTTTAGCCTTATTAAAACAACAACAACAACAACAACAACAAACAAACCGTAAGATGTAAATGCAGCCACCCTCCAGAGACGGTTTCTAATACCTTGGATCACTGTACTAAATACAAATACTAAGCACTGGTTCAAATTCTCGTGTTTTACTAACTCCCGACAACAAAGATCTCTCTCAGACTGAATTTCTGGTGGGGTGCCGCTCTTTTCGGTCTCTGATTTTGATTTGTTTGGGGTCTTCTGTCTTTTCTTGCGTCTTTAAACAGTTCAGAGATTATTTCAATTTCAGTGAATTTCGCAGTCGAACTCTCTGTATGTTAATATTGTGTATAGGAGCAGAAGTGTGTCTTCAAGCTTCTTTGCGCCACCCCCACTTTTTTGGCGTAGACCTCCCCCCCCCCCCCCCCCCCGCGACCAGGAGTGTTTCATTGTTATTGAAGAAACAAAAAGAGTAATCGGTATTTAAACTGTAATTTGAAGAGAACTCGAATCCACAATTTATATGAGGATCGGCCTAAAATAAAGGACAGGCCGATATATCAAAAATAGCCCGAATCTGTTGTTCAGTATCATTAGCCTATAAATGCCGGGTGTGCTGAGGTTATAGAGCATTAGTAAACTGTACACGGTCTGTGAGCGGTGCTTTGATCTGACAACAGGACCTGTCCATATCATCATACAAGATGTCTAGTGTCGTGCTGACTGTTTTGCTTTGTTTAACTACATATGGTGAGCATCTCTCTCTCTCTCTCTCTCTCTCTCTCTCCTTTTATTTACTAATTTAGTACTATCTCATCACCATCATCTGGCCATAATTGTATTGTCCAAAATGCCTCCGGCGCGAAAGTATTATTATATATTCCCATTAGGGAATTTCATCAGTAATGCTTAAGGTATGGCACAGTGGCCGAATGATTAATGTACACAGTTGCATTTGACAATAATTAACATTCATTTCACTCGGGATGATATGCAGATATTTATTTAACCCATGTATGGCCTTTAGCGTCTTTACAGACGGTCTTAGCAGCTAGAATATTCACTTTCACTTTGACTGACAGCTTCTCTCGTGGCTTATTCTACCAATGTTTGACCCGAGAGTGCGATGGCAGTGATTGCAGGTCAGTCTTTTGGGTTCGCTTTGGCGAGTGTTTTCATTCCGCCTCTGTCGTTTTGTCAGGTATGTTTCTTTTGCCTTGAAGTCTATTGCGAGCGTGCCACTGCGCAATTTTTGTCTCCATCTGCTTCGATCACTTGCAAGGTTCTCCCATTCATTGGGGTCGATGTTGAATGCTTTCATCGTGACCTTGCAAGTGTCTTTGAATCGCAGATGTGGCCTACCTCTGGGTCGGTTGCCAGTAGCAAGTTCCCCGTAGAGAATTTGTCTGGGGATGCGATCATTTTCCATACGGTGGAGATGTCCAAGCCACCGCAGTCTTTTTTTGCCTAGGAGAGCCTGAGTTGATGGAATGTTGGCTCGGCTCAGAACTTCGATATTTGAGATCCTGTCTTGCCACTTGATCTTGAGAATTTTGCGTAGGCAGCGCAGGTGGAAGGAGTTGAGGGATCTTTCATGTTTGGAGTAGGTGGTCCATGTCTCTGAGCCATACAGCAGGGTGCTTAGGACGCAAGTTTGGTACACGAGTACCTTTGTTTTGATGGTCAGCTTGCTATTGTTCCACACCCTTTTTGAGAGTTTGCCAAAAGCTGTGGCCGCCTTTCCTATTCTGGCATTTATTTCAGTTGTTATGTCTGTGCTACCACTGATGGTTGAGCCTAGGTAGCAGAATTTTCCCACTTGCTCCAGAGGAGAGCCATTCAGCATGATTGGGTTGGGGTTTCTCAAGCCTTGTGTCAAAACTACAGTTTTTGAGACACTGATCTTTAGCATGAATTTGTCACAGGCTTTGGCAAGGCTATTGATGAGAGCCTGGAGCGTGGTTTCATCGTGGGCCACGATTGCAGCATCATCTGCGAAGAGGAGCTCTTGTAACATAATATGCTCTGTACGAGATTTTGCTTTTAGTCTGGCAACATTAAAAATGGAGCCGTCCACTCTGGTGTTAATAAGTACTCCACCTGAACATTGACCAAAGGCATTCTTGAGTAGGGCTGCAAAATATATACCAAATAAGGTAGGAGCAAGAACACATCCCTGCTTCACACCGCTGTTTACAGCAAATGAATTGGATGTGCAGCCCTCAAAGTTGACACATGCCCTCATGTCAGTGTGGAAGGATGCAATAAGTTTTAGCAATGTTGGTGGACAGCCTATGGATTTAAGGACTGCATACAGGCCAGATCGGCTTACGGTGTCGAAAGCCTTTGTTAGGTCCACAAAGCATGTTATAAGCGCCCTGTTTTGTTCTTTACATTTTTCTTGGATTTGCCGAAGTGCAAATATCATGTCAATAGTTGATCGTTTGCTTCGAAAGCCACATTGTGTTTCTGGTAAGACTTTTTCCGCCAGTTGTTGAAGGCGGCAGAGGATGACGCGAGCAAAAGCCTTTCCAGTAATGCTGAGGAGGGATATGCCTCGATAGTTGTTGCAGTCGCCTTTGTCTCCTTTGTTCTTGTAAAGTGTGACAATTTTGGCGTCTCTCATATCATGTGGTATCACGCCTTCTTTCCAACACTGCAGTAACAGATTATACAGGTGTGGTAATAGTGGGCCTTTTAGGTCTTTTAATACCTCTGCAGGAATGTTGTCACTTCCTGTGGCTTTTCCAGCAGACAGGTGGTCGATTGCATTGGAAAGCTCGACTAAGGAAGGTTCAGCGTCAAGTTCGGCCATTATTGGCAGTTTTTGGAGGTGTTCCTCAAAATCTGGTGGAATATTTTTCTCAGTTGAATACAACAGAGAGTAATGCTCTACCCACCTATTCAGTTGTTCATTTTTATCTGTGATGGGTTCACCATTTACAGACTTAAGTGGGGCGCTTTTGGTGATGATTGGCCCAAGGGCTACTTTCATCTGACTAAAGGCGGTTTTCATATCTCCCTTTTCATTTGCCTCTTGTATGCTGTTACACAAGTCTGTCCAGTATTTGTTGGCGCAACGTCTTACCTCCAGCTGAAGTTTAGCTTTTGCATTTTTCAAACAAGTTTTTGTACTCTGATTGCAATTTTTGTTATACTCATTGAAAGCAGATTTCTTTTGCTCAATGAGAGGTAGGAGAATTTCGCTGTTCTGGGCTACCCAGTCGTTGTTTGAAACTTTATGCTGTCCAAAAGACTTGATGGCACAGTCATGAATTTTTGAACTGAGAGTGTTTCATCTACCGAGTCACATTGGGTGACATTATCCATGCTTTCAGCAAATAACTTTTCAAATGACTTTCTATTTGATTCATCTCTGATTGCTGTTACATTGATCTTAGGGATTGAAGGGGCTTTTGATCTGTATATTTTCTTGGCCGAAATTTTGATTTTGCTGACTACCAGTGCATGGTCGGTGTCACAGTCAGCACTGTGGAGGGAACGAGTTATTTTTATACAGCCCAAACTCTTCCTCCTTGAGAGAATAAGATCTAATTGATGCCAATGGCCAGACCTGGGATGGCGCCATGATGTTCTTTGGCATCTCTTAAGGTCAAAGTACGTGTTTGTAACACATAATGAGTTTACGGAGCATAGCTCCAGAAGGCGCTGCCCGTTTTCGTTGATGTTGCCAATGCCGAAGTGCCCAATGCACTTTGGCCATGCGGAGTGATCTGCTCCCACTCGAGCGTTAAAGTCACCCAGAATTAGCAGGCCTTCGGTGAGAGGGATGTTGTGGAGAGTCCTCTGCAATGCCTCGTAGAAAATGTCTTTGGTTTCGTCAGAGGAGGTAAGTGTTGGGGCATAGACACAGATAATGTTGGTAAAACCAGACCGGGTGTTCAGTCTGAGTGTCATGATGCGTTCTGACACTCCAATTGGAGTTGCGATCGAATTGATAAGGGAGTTTTTTACGGCGAAGCCCACGCCGTGGATTCTCGGCTGTTCGCTGCTAAGGCCCTGCCAGAAGAAGGTGTAGTTTTCTTCTTTGACTGACCCGGAGTCGGGAAGTCGAGTTTCTTGAAGGGCAGCGATGTCGATGTTTAGTAGCTGAAGTTCTCGATCAATAATTTGGGATTTCCTGATGGAGTCAATGTTAGTGAGATCTTGCTGTTGCAAGCTTGGGCGCATTGTTCTGACGTTCCAGGTACCAAGTTTTAGTATTTTTCTGTTTTTGCCAGGTGCACACTTTACGTCAGCTTTTTGACTTTTGGTCTAGCTCCAACCACCTTATGAAGCAGGCTGACGTGGCGGAACAACACCCAACTGCCTGGGGGCTGCCCAGGTTACGGCGGGCGGTAGTTGATCAATGCAGCTGAAAAGCCGCTCCCACCGACAGAGGGGACCCCTGGCGCTCATCCGTACGCCAAATGGATTGAGCTTATCACCGGTAACTGCCACCTCCCGTGTTGTGCCCATCCGTAACGGATGGCTGGAGTGTCCTCTCCAAATCGGAAATGGGTGGGCTTATAGAGGAGAGACAGACGCTTGCCAAGCCCGAGCAAACGCCTCCTCGTTTTGCTGCCTTGCCTGGGCTATTTTTAAGAGATGGTGCTTTGCCCAGAGGCACCACCCCTCTCTCTGCCATTCTAGTTAAACCCAAGGGAGAGACCAGGTCAATACATTTGGAACTAGTCCGGCTGCAGGAGATGCTGGAAGCCAGTTTGATGCAGTTCTCCCTGACAACCACCTTCGGGTCTCCACTCCTGATTTTCTGTCTGGGTTTACTCCCATAGCCTTTGCTATCATAGCAACACACAAGGCAGTGTGGTATTTGTATTCAGGGTTACCTTCCCCTAGTCTTCCTCTCTCCCGAGATGACCCACAAGACAGTGGGGGTGACAGTAGCAGGCTGTATTGTGTACTGTCATACAATAGCAGAAAACTCTGGCCTGACACGCAGCTCTTTCCATAGCGCACCAATAACCGGTGACCCTAAAGAAGAAGCTGCCAAATAACCCATACTATAAGGGTAATTTTGCCCCCAAATTACAGATAATATAATGTAGTTTGTACAGACAGTCGCCCATGACTGACAGGGCTTGAAAGGCATTTCTACCGTTGTCAAGTTCTGTTTGAGCGTCATGGTATTCTGAACAATACGTTGTCTTCTTTAGGCAGACTTTCAATGTCTTATTTACAAAACAGATGCGCTCGAGACTTACTAGAGACTACTTGACTTTAAATGACAATTATGAAAGAGGAACTATTGTCGTGTTATATTTTGTAAACTTATAATATGCAGAGTATTTAATATTTAGGTTACGTTTAGTGTAGTTTGCTTTTGTTACAATGATGGAATTTAATAACGGATTTCACAATGATTTTTTTTTTGTAACGATGATGGCAGGCTGACGATGGCGAAGATGGTGATTATAACGTCATCATATCGACTGTGAAAACTGGAAGGATAACACAACATGACGATCAATGCGTGAAAATTATTCATTAACTTACAATTATTGTCCTCCTCATAATATAATTGACTACGGGACTGGCTGGCTGACTGAATGACAATGCAATAAACTGAAGATCGGCTACCAGCGGCTCTTTTATAACTTTCATCTGTGGTTCTCTAATTTTGTATAATAATTGCCGATTCAAAAAGAAAAAAACTTCTTTAAATGAAAACGTGTACGAAGTTGAAAAAAATGTACTACCGAAGTTAATTCCTATTAATGATTATTATAATAGTTTGCTGGATTTCTGAAATCTGCCAGTATATAATTTTACTCTCTAAGTTAAATCTACAGTATTACAGATCGACGGATATGATTATAACCATGTTTGTTGATGCTCACTCTTAAATTAAACTCTAATGAAAATACGGTTCTTCTTCTCTGAAAATTTGCCGACCTCTGTTGTCAGCAAATAAGACAGGAGGACAATAATTGGCGGTTTTGTTTGTCAAATTCCGAATAAGCCGGTTTGTTCGGCGTTGGAGATCTGTTAAGGACGATAAGGGATTTTAAAAAAAAAAATCATATTTGTTTTAAAAGGACCAAGAGGAAAAAGCAAGAAAAGAAATTGATAACAAGGAACACTGGGGACAACAGCAGCACAATTTGTGTACCAACTGATATTATATATGAGTGGATCTGATGGCTCAGACATCTTGAAGGAAACCACCTGCCACGATCATTTTGTTGACGAAAAATAATATATGTAATCACACCTTACGTCCGCCCATTCAGAAATTAAAATGCATTGTTTATTATTTAATTCTCTTTTTAATTGTTTGTTTCTTTGTGAGTTGTTATTTGACGTGAAAAACTTAGTTGCATTGTTTTTTTTGTAATTTATTTTTTTCAAAATTCCTGTCAGTGTTGGATAAGAGAAATCCCCTTTTCTTTCTTAGGTAACAAAAATATTATTATCAGCACTGAACATGAAATAGCTCAATGTACAAATAAAAGCATATTTAGCAAAAGCTAGTGGATCTTTAAAAAGAATAATAGTATTCTGTAATGCCCATAACTACATAAAATACTCATAGTTTGGGTTTTGAATATTCTATTAGTGATTTCAATCTCAGTAAAGTTTCTGTCATAGCATTAATTAAGTGACTGACTGACTATTTTTGTGAGTCACAGTCTATACTTCCATACTTTTGCATGTTTGTAGTTTAACATGAAAATATTGCATGAACGTGACTCCTGCACAATATTCTTTCTTGTGTAACAAGTTTTGAAGTGGTGCCAACTTGCTCCTTATAGCATGACGAGATATGAATTTAAAATGGAGATCGATGTATGACTCACCAGGGGTGTTTTCTGTTGTTTTTGTTTTTTAGGGGAAACTATGAATGAACCTAGCAAACTGTATAAAATGAGATTGCTAAATATCACTGAAAATTGAGAACTGGAGGAAAAAACCAACAGTAGGCTGGCAGCTCTGTTCAGTATTCATTTCACTTAACACGGTGACGTACTTACATTTTGTCTCTTGTCTTCACATCTCTTGAAAATTATTGAGAAAAAAGATCTGAATGCCATGTGAGTGGCAAATTGTAATATTTATTGCTCACGGCAAATTAAAACTTTGAAATTCTTTTATACAACAAGTTTATTGTCATTTTGATGATTTCAGTATGTGATGGGTATCGTATCCGAAGAACATCTTGTCTTCAGAGGATGAATGTTTGTATTGAAACTTTAAGAGGATTTGACAGTTCAAGTCTGGACAATATGAGTGATGAGGCTAATTTGGATCGATTCTGTAGGTAAGAACCAAAGGGCGATTACATTTTGATGTTTTTCCAGTTTTACTGCAGGACTGTAATCTGAATAATTAGTGCTGCACCACCAAGAAAATTAGAACGGAGGTTTTGTACATAATTATGTCAAATAAAACAATTGCGATATCACATACGTTGAGATCGACTGTTATAACCGGTTACTGACCAGGGTTATGGGCCATAGCACAAGCCTGATCTTCTTCCATGACCGACAGATGGTCCAGCCCTGTCCAGAAACAGCAAGTGAAAGGGTTGCCACAGTGTTCTACAGGCTTGTTACCTCCACACCAGTAGGACTTCATGTAGGGAAAGTACCAGGGCTTGGGCAATCCATAGGAACCTGGAAAATACATTATTTAACATTCATGTAAACAACGGGAATGCACTGATGCATTAGAGAAAAATCTAAAAGAAAAATGTGTCCAAAGACAATTTGAGAGTAAAATGAGCTCCACGCCATGTAAATATTTCTAGATCTATAATTATTTACTTAATGGAAAGAAAAATGCATGTTTCACAGTAATTTAGCTTAGTTATGAAATCTTGTTCCAAAAAATATATTTTCCTCAAACATGTTTCTAACGGTCCTAAATCAGTCATTCTTCTAATATAATGTCCACTATCGTTTTTCATAATTTTTGTGTAAGTTGTTTAATGGTGCATCTGCGTATTGTTCATATGACAACATTGGGCTTGATAACAGGATGAATCTGAAAGATCTGAGTAGTTTTTGTCCCAGCCTCACTTTTGGCCATTCTTTTAGCACTGCGAAGAATTGTTTTTGTAGCTCTTGGTTATAATAATATTCAGTGTTATTCTAAGCGGATCGCTGGAAGGAAACTTTAGATGGCTAGAAAGTGAAAAAAGAGTTGAAGGGCTTGAAGTTCATTAATGTTCACGTGAGAGGGGAAGGAACAGTTGCTGTAGATTATGAATCTGTGGACATGGTCTTTGCCAATGTGATCGCCCAGTGATCTAAAGGGTTGGGTTCTACTCACCGCTGCGAGTCATTTGTTCGATGTTTAGACATAATATATTGTTGTCCGTTCTTTTTCACTCCTTTTGTTTTCACTAATTAGTTATGAGATATTTCAGAGCCCCTGGAGCATCCGCCAACAATCGCAGGTCGGCGGCTGATCAGAGATAATAATTTATCAAAGTCATGTCGTCACCGTTTCCTAAGACGAATAACACAAAAAGTCGAATAATTGATTTTTATGTATATTCAAATACATTCAAAGCCGCATCAAATATTCTTGTTTATAGTCTCCTAAGCCGAAATTAACCGAACAGCAAACGCTCAAAGAGTCATCATCACTAAACCAGTGGTGCTAAAATAATAACAGTTTTTTGCTTCTTCTGAAAAGTAGCCAAAACCAGTTGCTACAGTTTTAGGGAAGGATGACGATATCATCATTATAACTATATTATTATTATATCTACAGCACAGCTGACGACGCCGAAACTTGTGTGAACCTTGCAAGGTCTAGCTGTGGATCGGGCGTGGACACATCAAGTATAGAAAGTTCATTGAGGATAGCCAGATACATGTGTAGTGCTGGGGGCAGACCAGGTCAGGGTTCGCGATAATAATATTTTCATTGTCATCTATCACGGAGCCCTCTTAATCACTGGCCAAAGCGTGGCAACAAAACACTCAATCTAACTATACCAAGTAACAATAATAGCTAATAAATCAGGATACAAAGGTAGACGCCAGACTGGTGGCCCGTCGCCCTTAATTTTGTTCCATACCAGCACAATAGGCACTGGCCACGTAAGCAAAACAAGCACTACCCAACGGGATACAGTGAGCAGTGTGCTCACCGTGCTAGTGTGAAGCAAAAGTGATGGACGGCGAGCCACCGGCCTGGCGCCAATACCAGCCTCTATTCTGTTTCATCCCTTACTGTCCACTTAAGGTGGTCCAGTTATGATGAATTCACCATAGGTTACCCGCATTCTTCTCAGTGTTCAGAAAATCCAATGGTAATTCCCCTATATTTAATACTTCATAGTGCCACGGTTACCAAGTTTAATTTTACAGCTGCTGCAATTACATTCTCAATGTTTACACGTAAAGTTTTACACAAAAGAAAGATGAATATATTTCTTTCACTCTCAGTGTCATCCTAAATTTTTATAGAATTTATTATAGGAAATATTCTGCCACAACGCGTTCTAACAAAACTCAATTAATTTTGTCCCTGAAAACCTACTTCTCCTACCATTCATCCCCTGTGATACATGTGAGAGGATGTGGAGAAATCAGGTTTAAGGCGAAAGTCCAAATTCCTGAGAAACCTTCGAAAGGGGGAATTTTTTGTCTGTGGAAACTGAAATTTTGCTTATTAAATGAAAGATTATTCATTTTTCTGCATTCAGTTAAAATATCTTGCATAAAACCGTTTTAGAAGTATTTGATTTTGATTCTTTAAAGAGGTATACAAATTTCACCTTTAGCCCTTACATAATTATATGGGTTTCCATTTCAGGCCTGTCTTCAAATAATATGTGGTAATCCTAATAAAAACGTAAAATTCTTGCAAAAGCAGTAGATAGCAATGCAGTGCCGTGTTTTATATTTAGAATGCATCAGTTGTCGTGAGATAGACAAATGCTACTCCCCGTTCCAAATTTAATTTTATGGACAAAGACAAAGTGAACTTTGAAGTTTGAATGCTACCGCAACCTTCATCGTGAGTTTTACTATACTCTACTACAGAGTGCCAAAGTTGTATTTATACTTTGTGAAATATTCACCCATCCATCAGTTGTGTTGAACCTCTCGGCGTCTCCCTGTGCTGCCAACCCATCAAAACTTGAAGCAGCAAAGGCGGAGATCAAGGGATGTCAACGTTCCTTCAGCGCCAGCGTTGGCCAGGTGGTCAGAATAGCCAATCAACGAGGGAGGCAAGTTGACAGGAGGCGTTTCTGCCCGTAAGCAAATTTGTATCTTGTGACTCTTCCATGTCTAAAGACTTGCAATTACTCGGTGCTATTATAGAAGAGCTTAATCTGTCCACATGTATAAAATACGCTTTAATATTAAATGAAGGTTGTTTGCCATTCAACTGAACTGCGTTTTCGTCGGTGTCTGGCCCAGAACGGTCATCCGTTTGAACAAGTGCGATAACTCTAATAATTACACATTATAATTATGTCATGTTTAATTTGAATTATACACCTTGGATGTATCTTAATGGCATTGTATACGGTTTTGTTTTTGTTTTCTTGGTCGTTTTACCATACATGCCGAACAAATTATGTGAGACTCCTCAGTCTGCCTGTAGGTACCTCATAGAAAATGGGCACAAAGACACACCATAAGCCTAACGTTTACAGCTATAGTATCATCTCTTAAAACGTCAAAACCTGGTGCTCAAAATTAAACTATAACAATCCTGCTGTGCCCACAGGCAGAAATCATTGAGGAACTAACATACCACATGCACACATTATCTGTCTGTAAACGTTCTGATTTTTTTTTGGTTACCGTTGGCCATTTCGCCTACGCGGAAAGCGTTGTGTCGTTAATGGATTCTTAAAACTTACATCTAGTTAGTTTTGATATGAGATAGTCCACGCCACTCGCGCCATCCTCTGTAAAAAGTAATAGATCTAAATCTAGGACCTCTGACCACATATTCTTTGCCTTGAACAACTGGCAAGGTCCGTCACCACGGTGTAGAATGAAAGTCTATGGAAGACCAGACTAGAACACAATAATAATAATAATAATAATAAATTACATTTATATAGCGCATTTCCAATAAATGCTCAATGCGCTTTACAAGTAATAAAAACTCATTCCTCTCTCTCCCACACTCCCTCTCCCCACCCCCCTCTCTCTCTCTTCCCATCACATTCTCACTCCTTCTATCACATGCTCTCTCCCCTCAGGTAAGAGGGCCTGTATTTGACTAACAACAGTCATTAATAAATTCTTCTATTATTCATGTGTTGAGCGTCGAATGGTCGTTGTTTTAAGCATGTGCATCTCGCTTTTTGCGTTAGGCCATTTGTTTTTCCCTGTTTCTTCTGGTCTCTTGCCTTAACGTTTTCTCTGTCATCCTTCTTGGACGGCGTCTTAGCTCTTAGAAGGGCTGTTTGTTAGCCCTAAAAAAGACTATTGCAATTTTGTATATTCACGGTTATAGAAGTTTTGATTTCTTATTTGTTGCTGTTTTCGGTGATGAAGTTTCCTCGTGACTGTCTTTAAGGTAGGTCTAAAGGTTGAAAATGGTTGAAAATGTTCAGATTGGCCCTATGAACTTTTTTGCTTAATATCAGCCTGTGGCCTTTTCTGCATAGTAATGAAGCCTAATGAAGTTGGTTTTAATGGAAGTCTACACACCAGGAGGCTTTTAGCAGTCTCTTTTTCATATAGGTTAGTGCTTGGAACTTGTTTGCTTTGTTTTTCTCGAAATTCATTTTTTGGCTACTAATCATTCTTTCATGCATGATAATTCCATCATCCCTAGATCTAGTTCAAATTGACTGAAACTTTGCAAGGTCTATTCCTTTATTATTTCTGCAGATCTTATACCTTTTAAAATGATGAAAATATGTCTAGTTTATGAAATGTGACTATTTAATTGTAGCTGGTGCTTTAAAAATTGGCGCTCGTTCTCACAGACAGATTTTGATTCAGTATCACACACTTTTTATTCTATATCGGCGGCCATATATTGGATTCCAAATTTGCGCATTTTATTGTTTTCTTCAAAATTTATTTTTTCTGACCCTACTGCTAACATATTTTATGAAAAATATTTATGTGAAATACTTAAGGGCCAAATTGGGTTTCAACCTTTAGACTTACCTTAATATGGGCTAATTAGTTCCTTGATATTCAAATTAACATTTTAACTTGGTCGTTTTACAGCCACTTTCAGATTGACAAGATCTAGTGTGATATTAATCATACTATAATGGAACCAGAGGTCGAACATAATAATATAAGAATCTGAAACCCCAGTATGTAAAGAGCAGCAAAGAAGGAAATTTCCCTTTCGAATTTATTCGACACAAATTCACAACTAATTACTATAATAACTTTTCTCCACCCAGGTTTCTCGGCACACTGAAAGAATGTATTGTCAGACACTCTGGGCAAAGTTGTGGGCAAGAGTTTGCCACTTTCATGAGGGAAATTTTCACTTTAACAGAGACAGAACAGCGGCAAGAGATTGGTTGTCCTGATACTGTCACTACCAGAAGCTCATTACGTAAACGTGAGTTTACTAATTTTGCTGAATTCCAGGTAACAAACTGGCACGTCATGACCTTGTTCTGTCATATCCGTGGGAGTTGGGGACAGGCCGGATGATCAGATTGGTTTGATCTACTTTCCGAATCTGATGTCACGAATGTGAGGTTTACCGGAATTGTACCAAGTGTGCTTCAGTAGGAAACCAGGACTGAGGATGGGAAGTAGATAGATAGATAGATAGATAGATAGATAGATAGATAGATAGATAGATAGATAGATAGATAGATAGATAGATAGATAGATAGATAGATAGATAGCGAGTGAATGTGTCTGTTGTTGATTGTTTCGATAGTTTGTTACTTTGTTTGTCAATAACTAGAAACAATAAGATGGAATATGAAAATATTTACCGATAAAGGGATACTTCGAAATAATAAAATTGCTGGCACAATGTGGCAGTTTCAAGCCGAGTCAAGATGACCTGGTCAAACTAATTTTGCTGAATTCCAGGTAACAAACTGGCACGTCATGACCTTGTTCTGTCATATCCGTGGGAGTTGGGGACAGGCCGGATGATCAGATTGGTTTGATCTACTTTCCGAATCTGATGTCACGAATGTGAGGTTTACCGGAATTGTACCAAGTGTGCTTCAGTAGGAAACCTTGATTACATCAATCTTAATGTCAGAAAACAAGGTGTCCATGATAATTACATAAAATATGGTTGTTCTGAAAATAAATTGCCAACACCGCCTCTGCTCTATTTTTTAAAAATTGTTATCGTTGTTTTTTTTTTATGTTACTGTTTTTAATTCCTTCATTTCTGTGTAATCAAAAAAACAAAAACAAAAAAACAACAAAAAAAAGATCATGTGTGCCGTTTGTCTGTGGAAATCACATTGTATTTGTTGTTGTTGTTGTTGTACCAGTCACAAAACCATCCACAGCCTTCAATCAGTCCGTTTGATTCTTAATTTCTAAAATGATTGACTTTAGTCATGTATGCCAACTCCCATACATGATAATAGAATAACGAATTAAAAAGACAGGGAACCCGTAAGAACGGGAATAACATGACGAAGAAAGCAGAATTAATGATAGGACAGACAGAGTCCTCACTACTGGAACAGACTTCTCAATCACATTATTCAATCTCGTTTATCCTGCATTCTCACAAGTCAAATATGTAAGCTAAATAAAATGTCCAATTTCTGTGTAGACCTAAGACTTTATTAATGACAGGTTTTGAGTTAAATATAAAATAGACAGTGTCAAAAAAAAGGTTTATGAAATATCATACAAAGACAATACACACACAGAAAAACACGACCAAATTCCGAGTCGACAGCAGTGTTGTCTTTTAATGCAGACAAGTTATTGTTCTGATTGATGATAGTTCTAGTTGTCAAACTATATAAATAACGTGTGATCAGTGATTCGATCTCTCTGTTTTGTATTTTTCTATCCTATACGGCACAAGCGGAAGCTGAATTATGAACGAACTACAAAATTGAAAAATACTTTGCTTTCGTCAATAGAAGTATACAGAAAACCTAGCCCTGTGCTACGTCCTCAGACATAATATACTTCAACTATTATTGTTATCATTTCATTGTAAGGCGGTTTGGGTCTATTTTGTGGAGACAGGCCCGATGTGAATCCACCCCTTCATTCTTCTTCTTCTTCTTATTATTATTATCATTGTAACAATGTTAAACTCTGACATCAGTTGAGAATTATAACACAATTGCAAATGACATAAAGAGGGGGTTATTCCCATAGATGGGCTTTGGACAATCATGCTGTATTTATTCTTTTAAAATACTAGTCTCTTACAAAGTGTGACTTGGGTTGCATACATGTACTGTACGTTTTTCTTGTGTATTTGTATTTGTATTTGTGTAACTCTAATCCCATTTGGGAAATTTGCTTTTGTGCCATTGCAGCCCAGTTATAACTGGAGCAGGCATGTCGTCGCCACAGTGCAGCGCCGGTCATAATGTACTTGACAATATGAATATGACACAACTTTTCCACACGGTTAGGCTTAGGATCAGAGTTTAGAAATCAGGGTGGAGTTAAGATGCGGTTCTAGTCACAACTTGGGCAAGACAAGTGACATTATAATTTCTGGCCTACGGATGGGTGTATATAGCACTGCAAGAGGCCATAAAACTTACTGCCTGATCACTATTAAAGGCTTAGAGATTATGTTTTATTATCTGAATTCGTTCCGGGCAGTGATTATACAGAGATTAATATCGTTCAGCTGAACGACTTCACGTCGACTAATCGAACCACGATGAATTCAGTGGGCTGTTTGTTGCTGTGCTATCTTATGCAATGAAAATAGGAGAAATACGTGGGTCACGTTTATGACGATTGCGCACCCTGTTTGCATACACAAGTTTCATTGGGTAGCAAGTTTTTGCTGAACATGGAACGCAACTCAGTAGGCCTACCTTGTTTATTCAGCTTTGGAACTAGAATGAATTCTGTCCCCTGATAACGGAATAAATCATTCCAATAAATGAGCCAGTCTGAAACACACCGTTTAAGAAAGGAAAAAAAAGTAACTATAAATGTCTGAAAAAAAGTAGCCATACTATAGGCCATTGTTTCTGAAAATTTTTTGTCTCACTCCTCAATTCAAATTAAAAACAAAAAAGTGCGCCCCATCATGATCGGACAAAGTCAGCATGAAGTATAATTATATCTCTCTAAGCCCCATGATGAAGCCCCACGACCCACCTAAACATTGCCGCTGTCCACCTTGAGAAAAGCTGTTATAAACCGACATGACATGAAACAGTGAGACCCACATACTTACTCCAATGAAGGTTTTATGAGAAATAATATCATTTATGGCAGAAAGGAGAAACGCCAAGCAGGATGAGCAAAAATATCACGATGTAAGGAAACTTGTTAAGAAAAAATGCAATGAAGCCAAGGAGAAATGGATTAATGCTCAGTGCATAGAGATTGAAAAGCACACTATCAAAGACAGCAAATATATGCATCACAAAATTAAAGAAGTGACTGGGAAGACTCCAACGCCAAGAACAAGATGTTTGAAATCTAAAGACAGGCAAATCCTGATAGGCAAAAACGAGATCCTAAACAGGTGGTCAGAATATATTGAAGAACTATATAATGATGCGAGAAGCCCGGCACCACCCATAAACAATGATACAGAAGCTGTCCCAATTTTGGATGAGGAAGTGGAACATGTATTACAAAAGATGAAAAAAGGCAAGGCAGCAGGTCCAGATAATGTGCCCATTGAACTCATAACAGCTTTACAAAAAGTAGGAATTGCTGAAGTGACGAAAAAGCTTAATATCATAATTTATATGACTCAGGTGAAACACCGCATGACCTTAAAAAAGTCCATCTTTATTTCGTTACCAAAAAAGCTTGGAACAACGGACTGTGATCAACACAGAACAATTAGCCTTATGAGCCATCTAACAAAAGTTCTACGTGTGCTGATGTGCAGAATGAGGAGCAAAATAAAACTAGAGATTTGGGAGACAATTTGGATTTGTAGCAGATAAAGGCACTCAAAATGCAATTTTTACAATAAACATGCTCCTAGAAAGATCAATAGAAGTACAGAATGACATATATCTCTGTTTTATCGACCATTCAAAGGCCTTCGATAAGGAGAGACATGATGATTTATTTGCCACCTTGTCTGGACTGAACTTAGATTCCAAAGATCTACGCATCTTAAAAAACTTACCCTGGGAACAAATTGCGGCCATCAGGATGGAGAATGAACTCAGTGAATATAAAGCAATCAAAAGATTAGTAAGGCAGGGCTGCGTAGTATCACCGGATCTTTTTAATTTATATAGTGAGATGGTCCTGAGAAACCTCAATGAAGCCAGGGAGCCAAAGTAGGCGGCAATAATATCAACAACTTACAGTACGCTGATGACACAGTCCTCATTCCGGGCGCCGAACAAAAACTACAGACCCTTCCTACAACAGTAACGGTCAAAAGTGTAGAGAAAGGTTTGCAATTAAATGCTAAGAAAACAGAATGCATGGTCATCTCAAAACAAGCCAATGTACCCACTTGCAATATATTTTGTAATGGTGAGAAAATAAAACAAGTAAAAAAACTTCAGATACCTGGGATATACCATAACACAAAATGCAAAGAGTGACATTGAAATGAAGAAGAGAACTGCAATGGCCAAGGATACATTCAGCAAAATGAAAGCCATATTTACCAACAGGAACATCACTAACGGCACCAAAATCGGCACCCTTAAAGCATAATATATTTGGTCAATTCTTTTATATAGATGTGAGTGCTGGACACTGAATAAAGACACAGAAAGGAGACTGGAGGCTGCGGAATTTTTGGTTCCTCCGAAGGATAATGAAAATACCATGGACAGAGAGAAAATCCAATGCTGAGGTGATCGAAATGCCAGGGTACAAACGATCCCTTTAACCTTAATATTGTAGTAAGTGTCTGAACTGTAACCCGTTCAGGAATAGGATCCATCCCGACAGGGAGCGAGAGAGAGACCAAGAGCTGTTCCCACCAGCAGAGGTGTTTGGACTAAAGAAAGAGTTGTTGTTATTGTAAAATTGTAGTCGTACTAGCTTGTAGAGTGTAGTAGTAATTGTCAGTGTTCGAGAAAAGATATCCTAGTGTAGAACGAAAGCGTAAATGATTATATATCCATCTCTGATTTGAAGTTTGATTTGAAAATAGATCTAATTGTTGAAATTCATGTTTGCATTATACATTGTGTAAACGTAGCACGCCGTATAGAAACTTCTAATTGAGATTAACCCTTAAGTAGCCATTCAGGACTGACGTGCCATTCTAATTACATTTGTTTGTTTATTGATTTTGATCTTATTATATTATGCAGTCGAAATTATAATTGTAATAGAGATGATGTCCCTGCAGGCCTGACCTAACCAAATATATCTTGTTATTTCATTATCTACTGGTGTGATTGTAGGTCTTTATTTATGGAGGATCACTGCCCTAGGCATTTGCACCTGTCTTGTTTCTTTTTCTCTGTTTGGTTCTTGTTTCTTGCATCCTGTGGCTTTCTTAGCCCTCAAAAGGGCTCCCATTGTCTTTCCTTCAGCGTCTAGCCCTCAGAAGGGCTCCCGTTCGGGCTGCTTTCTTCTTTTATTACAGACTGGCGCCAAAAAAAAAGGCTGAGAAGAGTAAGGATTTCTATCATGGGGGGGGGGGGTGGGGGGGGGGATGGGGGATCCTTACGGAATGTAAGGATTTATGCCCCATGACAAGGGCGGTAAATATTTTTAGTGTTGAGGGTGTTTAGTTTTGTATTGGGTGTCGCCCCTGCTATCGGCAGGAAAAAAGAAAATAAAGAAAGGAAGGCCATGGCGGTGTGCCGATGGCGCTGGAATGTGTGTTATTTAGGGTTCTGTGAGGCCATGGCGGTGTGCCGATGGCGCTGGAATGTGTGTTATTTAGGGTTCTGTGAGGCCATGGCGGTGTGCCGATGGCGCTGGAATGTGTGTTATTTAGGGTTCTGTGAGGCCATGGCGGTGTGCCGATGGCGCTGGAATGTGTGTTATTTAGGGTTCTGTGAGGCCATGGCGGTGTGCCGATGGCGCTGGAATGTGTGTTATTTAGGGTTCTGTGAGGCCATGGCGGTGTGCCGATGGCGCTGGAATTTGTGTTATTTAGGGTTCTGTGAGGCCATGGCGGTGTGCCGATGGCGCTGGAATGTGTGTTATTTAGGGTTCTGTGAGGCCATGGCGGTGTGCCGATGGCGCTGGAATGTGTGTTATTTAGGGTTCTGTGAGGCCATGGCGGTGTGCCGATGGCGCTGGAATGTGTGTTATTTAGGGTTCTGTGAGGCCATGGCGGTGTGCCGATGGCGCTGGAATGTGTGTTATTTAGGGTTCTGTGAGGCCATGGCGGTGTGCCGATGGCGCTGGAATGTGTGTTATTTAGGGTTCTGTGAGGCCATGGCGGTGTGCCGATGGCGCTGGAATGTGTGTTATTTAGGGTTCTGTGAGGCCATGGCGGTGTGCCGATGCCGCTGGAATGTGTGTTATTTAGGGTTCTGTGAGGCCATGGCCACAGAGGATACTCGTCCCCCGAGCTGAACTTAGGTCACCTGCGTAGCAACGCCTATTAGGGCGGTAAATTAATTAAAAATTTAGTCACGGGTATTGTCCTAAGCAGCAGGTAAGATGGAGTCTAAGAACAAGCACTGTAAATGGTGTTCTGCGTACGGCTGCGCTAATTCGAAAAATAAGCGACCGGATTTATCCTTCTTCAGATTCCCGTCGAATCCTGACAGGTCAGTTGAGGTTTTTTGTTTTTTATTATGTTGGCATTGAAATTATAAGAAAAACGAACAGGTAGGCTAGCGTAAGCTAAGCCTATAAATACTGTGAACTTTATAAGTAGAGAGAGAAAGAGAGAAAAAGATGGAGAGAGAACGGAAGGGAGGAAGATATATAAAAAGAGAAGAAAAGAGGAAGAGAGAGAGAGAGAGAAAGAGAGAGAGAGAGAGAATAAATTAATTATAAACATACCGGTACATGCGTCTTGCTCTGTAATGAACTTGATAAGGTAGTTTTTAATAAACTGTGTTAAAACTGTGCCTCACTCCGTAGTGTTTAACAGGGCGTTTATTAGTCTGTTTGTTTATATGTACAACTGTACTTGTCCCGCTATCGGGCTACCCTTAAATCATAAATAACAAACCACTGCACATGAACGTAGATGAGATATACCCGAACACGCTGTGTTGCATTTTTATTTCTACAGATGCAAGAAATGGGTCGTAAATACCCGTAGAGCTGATCTGTTGACAAAGTCAGTAGAAGCATTAAGGAAATCGAATGTTCTCTGCTCAGAACACTTTGAGACATCTTGCTTTGTGGAGGGGATGCAAACAGGAAGAGGTCACGATTACGAAAAACTGCACCACCTACCATTTTCAACGTCCCAAAACCCAGCCCCAATGCTGTTAAGCTCTCGACCGCCTTCAAAACAAAGAACCACACAAACACCTGTTGATAACAAAGCATCATCCTCATCATCAACCCCATCAGCTGCATGTCCGTCTACATCATCTGAAAATAATCTCACAGATGACAGTGAAATAACACGAACACACTCTGTCAAGAGAGAGCTCAATCAGGAGCGAGTCAAGACTTCTCGTCTCAGAAAGAAGCTCAAGCTTTCCACTCAACCAGCTCAGCACAGTTCAAGAACTGAGGAAGCTACACTGAAGGGCGTTAGTAAGGGCGTCAACCCAGTGGCAAAGGGGCAATTTCTTCTGAAAACCGGTCCTTTCTGGGCCTTTTATTATTATATTATTTAAAAAAAAGAAAAAAAACCGATAAGATCAAATACAGCTATTTACAAAGTCGGGATAACTGGTGTGTTTGGTAGTGTTTGTCTGGGTGTGAGTTAGACCTCTCGAAGTCGAGTGCTGTGTCCCCAGGAAACTCATAACTCAACTCGTGACAAAAGCACAACCCGTCCCCACGAGTGTGATTAGTCAAATATCGGGAATGCCAGCGGGGAAATCCTGCTGTCCTCCTCACGTGGCGATCTTGGCTGCTCATCACATGGCGATGACATGTTGTCTGTCTGATCTAACAGTAGTTGCTGTCGGCATAAGTAGGTAAGAGAACACATTTTCAGTTATCTACGACATGGATTTTATTGTGTAGTGTATAGCAAGTATCAGCTTAACATTGATCTTTCATTTTTCTTTCGTTCATTCTTCGAATTGACCTACCCGTCACTCTACTAACGCAGTTGTATCTCTCACAAAGTGAGCACCACTAAGCGCTTATGTAAAAGGCGTACATAAGTTTTGCGTGTACAGTTCTAGTGTTTTGTGCTCACTCAGACATCAAATGAATTTGTTCTGCTGGTACTGTAACCAATAAAGTATACATGTATAACACTTAGCAGGTGGGTTCTATTCCGTGTAGGACACACCATACGGGGATTTAGTGAAGACACAAAAAATGTCAATAGAACAAGCAAAGTGATCAGTTTAGTCTTTGTGAGAAATAATGATAATTACCGTAAAATTGTTTTTGTTTTTTCTTCCAAAACAAACTTGGCAAATTTCGTACACATTTCAAGAAACATTTCGTCAGTTTCAAGGAGCAATAATGCCGTAGATTGTGGGATAACTCTGTGGGCAGAAGACGCAAGGATAGTTCGTGTATCATCAATGTGGACAAACGAACGCCAGAATCAGCTGTGACAAGTTTTGACATCCTCTCCCTTTTTCACCCCCCCCCCCCCCGGTCCATTCTCAGACTTATTGTCTACTTTTAGTACCAACCCTCCATTCCTCACCCTGACATAATTAATGGTATCAAATGAAAGTGACCGGCACTGAACACAACAACAACAACAACAACAACAAAAGCTTTAAGAAGGATCAGATCCGGTTCTTTATGTCTGTTGTTTCCATTTGAATTGTTTGGTGCATTCAGAAAGAATTTCTCAGTCAGGCGACATTTGAAGGATAATAGGACATCAATGACGTCATTTTCTGTTTGTATGTGTGGTGGGGGTGTGGGTGGGATTTCTCTCTTCATGGTTATATGGCGTGAATCTCTCTCTCTCTCTCTCTCTCTCTTGCTTCCTGTCTCTTGCCCTGTCTCTGTCTGTCTGTCTGTCTATCATTTCACATTCAGTAAATTTTGCAGACAAGAACTAGACAATGTAGACCATTCTCCCAATCGAGGACTGTGTTTTGAAAAATAACATACCGGTGTTTACATTTACAATGCATTTTAAAAAAGGAAACAGGGAAGTAAAATGAGATAAAAAAAAAAAGAAAGAAAGATGACTAAAGAACAAAGAAAAACATTGGGTTTGGGTAGAGGGGGGCGGTACCGGGTAGATGGAGAAGGACAGGCTGCGGTAAAAAGGGTGAATCAGAGAAAACATACAGAAGGAAACATAAAAGACAACACATACTCTATAGAAACAGGTTTAAATTGTGGTGATTATTTTGATGAAGAAACATTATTAAGTAAACAGAAGTCGCCCCCCCCCCCTCCCCCCCAAGCTCCCAAATCTTTTTGTTCCACTTTGGCCCTGTCTCAGATTTTTGTGACATGCTTAATAGTGAGAATAAACTTAACAGTTCTTATTATTGTCTACTGAAATATCCAGGTTTGTTTATTTTAATTCTCTCACTGCTTTTTCTATTTAAAACTGTCCACTGATGATGTAGCTTTCCAGCCTTCAGCAACCTCATCCTGACATAAAATGACACAATCAATTTGAACAATTGAACAACATACGGTTCTTCATTACCAATGTCATGGTCGGAGAAGTGTTCTAGTGGAAATAAAAGATGACATTTTTTTGTTTTTTTTTTTACTTTTACCAGCTTCCGACCTATATCTGACCTTTCCCACCTTCTATAGTTCAGCGGTTTGTTTTTCCATATTAGAAAAATGGCCGCCGTGCTCCATGACTGGTTTCACTTTGCTTGCCGCTAACAGAAAGGCAGTGCGCAGTCTAGTATATTTATGTAGGTCACTGAATGATTCAAGTTAATTCTCCAGCTGTGTTCTGTGGAGGCAGGGTTATCTCACAAATCTTGGCAGATGGCGATTTTTCATTGGTAAAACGTAGTTGGATCAATTGACATCACAATGGTTAATATAAAGATATTTATAATTTTAATATACACACAATTGTCAAAGGAAGTAGATTATGGTCTACAACAGGGGGACAAAAGTATACAATTCGTTAGGACAAATATCAGCAAAACGTGTCATGAATTGGTAATGAATTGTGTGTGATATTACAGTGTCGGCATCCACAAGACATAGGTGAAAGACGGTACGTGTGTCCCTCATGTCGTTATCTATCATTGTCTGGTATATAATGGACCACATCAAATGTTGCCACTAATATTAAAACACGAACATTCTCAAAAATACACACTTGACACAATGTACCCAATCATTATGTTAAAACACATAGATTGACACATTAGCAGATTGAGGAATACACACAAAGTGTCAGGTCAAAAGTGTACACAGGTGTAGGTAGGAAATGGCAATAACATATCACTAGATATGAGAAATGTGTGATCTCTAGAAAATGTTTAAACAACTATTTGTTTTATTTGATTACACATATTCCTCTATCCTCTATTAGTAACTTAATGTCCCAGTTTAAACAAATGTTTGTTTCACTTGGCTACATGTATTCCTTTGTTCTCGGTCAGTAACAATATGCCCCAGTTTAAACAACTATTTGCTTTATTGGATTAGTCCCAATTTTCCAAAAGTAAACCACTTACAGAAAAATAAAATAAAATGGATGAATCAGTAACGCAAAAGCTTAGAAATCTGGTGAAATGTGTACAGTTTGTATTATCTTTTCCCTCAGACAAAATGAAATCAATGAAATACATTCAATTACATTACCAATCTTGCATGGTAATCAATGCTGTTTTTCATTTCTCCACAGATTTCAAACTGACCAATCAGATCCAGTGAACGGTGAGGTCAAACTGAGTCAAACTGCTCGCTCCTGGAAGACACGTCAAACTTGTCCCTATCAGTTGAGAAGTGAAGTATGGGCAAGCGCTTTGGTCGGAGGAGAGCAGAGGTGAGAATGAGAGAAAGGAGGACGGGAGAAGACGGAGGGAGGCTGGAGGGGGAGGGGGGGGGGCTTTCTGACTCTGGACAGATTCAGCACAGGCTAGAAAATACTCGTAGTAGGATCAAAGGTGCCAGATGCAATACGATGAGACATCTAGTGTGTTCAGCGGGCACAGATTTGGCACCGCCCCCCTAGCCGCGAATGCTCGGAAGTCATGAACAATGCCGTATGTTACAAAGTCAATAATACGGAAAGTATCTAATGAATTTTGTTCACTGTTCAACTATCGCTATAGACCTTGGTTGAAGTCACATATTTATAACTTTAACTTCAATCGCTGTTCTTTTTGTTTGTTTGTTTGTTTAGTCACAATAATAATAGTTCGTCCATCAGGTATGATGATGACCTTAACAACACCAGAGGAATAAAGAACAGAAATTGTTGAGAATTTCAACACATGGACAATAAAGAGAACTAAAGGACACAGAGGACAGAATGGAAAGACTGTTCTTTCATGACTTATGGTTTCTCATGTGACTGATAAGTCCTATTTTTGCCCTGCAGACCCTTCCGCATAAATGGCAAGAGTGCTCCGCTGGTTCAGTA
Organism: Onchidella celtica; assembly: GCA_963931925.1. Taxonomy (NCBI): domain Eukaryota; kingdom Metazoa; phylum Mollusca; class Gastropoda; order Systellommatophora; family Onchidiidae; genus Onchidella; species Onchidella celtica. The sequence continues at coordinate 11,136,608 of OZ007577.1, forward strand.
CCACTGGGCCTTTTCTTGCGCCGTTCTCTTTTTTTGATAGCCTGCTGGACTCTGTCAGCTTCCCATGCTTTGCTGCCTCTGGTAAGGGCCGCCCTCCAATTGGCACGATCAAGCGAGAGCTTTTCCCACTTACTCACATCAATGGCAAAGGCCTTCAGTGATTGCTTGAGAGTGTCTTTGTAACGTCTCTTTGGGGCCCCAACATTCCTCGTTCCATTGGAGAGCTCAGAGAAGAAGATTTGCTTAGGGAGTCTGGAGTCGGGCATTCTGACAACATGTCCTGCCCAACGTAGCTGAATTTTTTTCAGGTGGCAGAAGATGCTCAATTCCTTGGCACGATTGAGGACCTCAGTGTCTGGAATTTTATCCTGCCATTTGATCCTTAGGATCTTTCTAAGGCAGGCCAGATGAAAGTGATTTAGCTTTCTGGCATGCGATTGGTACACTGTCCAGGTTTCAGCCCCATAGAGTAGGGTGGGAAGGACCACAGCATTGTACACTTTCAGCTTAGTGTCTGTGCGAATGCCGGCAACATCCCACACTCTCTTTCGAAGCCTGCCAAATGCAGAGCTGGCTTTGCTGATTCTTGAGAGAATTTCAGTATCAACACGAGCCGCGGAAGACAGTGTACTGCCAAGATAGGTGAAGTTCTCCGACACCTTCAGAAGACTGTCATGGACTTTGATATTTGGGGTCACAGGATACTTGTCGTCTGGAGTAGGCTGATGGAGCACTTCCGTCTTCTTTGTGCTTATTGTGAGGCCAAAGTTGTCACAGGCTCTAGAGAACTTATCAACACAGTTTTGCATGCTATCCTCATCGTGTGCCAGAAGTGCACAATCATCAGCAAATAGTAGGTCACAGGCTTGAGTACTTTTGGTTTTGGTTTTTGCCTGAAGTCTCCTGAGGTTGAATAGACTGCCATCAGTTCGGTACTTGATGCTTACCCCTTGAGGAGGAGAGCTAAAGGCTTCTTGTAGCATTGCAGAGAACATGATGCTGAACAGAGTTGGGGCTAAGACACAACCCTGTTTTACCCCATTTGTGACAGCAAAGGGCTCTGAAACACTGCCGTTGCTTTTGACTGCAGCTTGCCTGCCATCATGAAACTGGCGCACTATTGTGATGAATTCGGGTGGACACCCAAACTTCGCCAAGATTTTCCAGAGGCCTTCACGACACACTGTGTCAAATGCTTTTGTGAGGTCAACAAATGTGATATACAGCGCTTTATTTTGTTCCATGCATTTTTCCTGAATCTGTCTGGCAGCAAAAATCATATCCGCCGTTCCCCTCTCTTTACGAAAGCCACATTGACTCTCGGGAAGCAAGTCATTTGACGAGAGGTGATCAAGAAGGCGATTCAGAAGCATTCTTGCCAATATTTTGCCAGCAATTGAAAGTAGAGAGATTCCCCGATGGTTGTCACAGACTTGGCTGTCCCCTTTGTTTTTGTACAGATGGATGGTTGAAGCATCTTTGAAGTCCTGTGGCAGCTTCCCTGCTTTCAACATATGATTGAACAACTCGGTCAACCTTTCAATAAGCTTTTCTCCACCGAAGGCATACACCTCAGCAGGAATTGAATCCACGCCTGGTGATTTGTTAAAGGACATCTGATTTGTGGCAGTTCGGGTCTCATTTGCTGTGAATGGCTTGGCAAGAGTTGCATTAATAGGAGTCTGAGGGAGGCGGTCAATGGACTCAGTATTTATATTTGATGGCCGATTTAGCACACCTCCGAAATGTTCTGCCCAACGCTGAATTATGGCATTCAATTCAACAATGCGTGTTGAACCATCTGACGCAAGAAGTGGCGTAGTGCCAGAGCGGGATGGTCCAAACACAGCTCGGAGGCTCTCAAAGAACTTTCTAGTGTTGTTTGTGTCGGCATATTTCTGAGTTTCTCTTACTCGCTCTTCAAGCCAGTCATTTTTCATTTTCCTCAGCTTCTTCTGGAGTACACCCTTACATGCACGCAGTGCATCAGCTTTTGCTGTGGAAGAGGGGTCACTGCAGTGAGCTTGGATGAGACTATTTTTTTCTTTGATGAGCACTTTGATTTCATTATCATTATCATTGAACCAGTCCTGGTGCTTGCGGACAGGAAAACCAACTGTGCTGCTGGCGCAAGAGTGTACAGTCGTATTTAGGTCAGTCCAGCTCTGTTCAATGTTCTCAGGGTCAAAAGTCACGCAATCCAATTTTGAGGAGAGTTCTGATGAGAGCTCGCTCTGTTTCTCAACTGAGCAGAGTTTTGAAACATTTAGGCGTTTAGGTGGCGCTTTCCCTTGAGGGCGTCTATTGCGCCTCAATGTTAGTCTGAGCTTGCAAACAATGAGTCTGTGGTCAGTTCCACACTCGGCACCACACATCGCCTTTGTTACAAGGACATCCTTTCTGTCAGTCTTCCTCACAATGACATAGTCTATGAGATGCCAATGCTTTGAGCGGGGATGCATCCATGACGTTCTGTTTCTCACGGGGAGACTAAAATTTGTGTTGGTAATGAACAGGCCAAATTCAGCGCACAAAGTAAGTAAGCGCAACCCATTGTTATTGCATGAACCAACTCCATGAGGGCCCAAAACATTTGGCCACGCTGAGATTTCGGAGCCAACCCTAGCATTGAAGTCCCCCAAGAGAATCAGCTTATCAGCTGCCGGGACAGAGCATATGACAGATTCTAGATCAGAATAGAACTTGTCTTTGGCTTCATCTGGGTTTGTCATGGTGGGCGCATATGCGCTAATGAGGGTGGCTGACTGGCTTTTCCCAACTGGGATCCTGAGTGTCATTAGCCTGTCATTTATTTCAATTGGCATGGACTGCAAGTTTCTGACAAGGTCATTTTTAATTGCAAACCCAACACCATGCTGTCTCGGTTCGACTGCACCCTTGCCTTTCCAGAAGAAGGTGTATCCACCACTGAGCTCTTTGAGTTGGCCACTATCAGGGAGTCTGGTCTCACTGAGTGCCACTATGTCCAGGTTGTACCTGCTGAGCTCAATGGCAATAAGTGCAGTGCGTCTTTCCGGGTTGTTTGAGTTGTCCTGTAGTGTGCGTATATTCCAGGCTCCTAGCCTGAGTAAGCTGAATTTCTTTTTGTTTCGACCGCAAAAAGGGATCCCCACTGGTCGCGGTATACCAGTCAGGGTGATGTGAAGTGGGCTTTCTTTAGGGCACCTTTTCTAGCCCCTTCCTCAGTTGAGGTGAGCAGTGCTATCCTTGAATAAGGCTGCTCAGCTACTGTGGGTGCTGCCTCCCCACGCCTCCACTTCAATCGACGATGAAGCGACCATAGCCCACAGCCACCAACGTGTAGGTCTGTGCTAACAGCTTCCAGTCTATCCAAACCTGCTGCCACCGCACTCGCCCATCGCCGTTGGAATTTTGAGAGGAAAGAAGACGAGACAAAGATGAAAGAAGACGAGGTGAGTGTTAAGACTGGCGCAAAGAATTTGTTTTTAGTGAGAAAGAGCTGCGCAAACACCAGACTCACTCTCTCGCCTGGACACAACTTATCCAAGTGGCAAGACAGGGTCAAGACGACTGGAAATGTATCCAGGTGCAGGAGGATGCCAGAGGGACAGTCATATTGCCTGACCGGCTGCCTGTAGGCTACTCCACAGCCTCGCAGTCCCAACTGACTAGGGTGAAAGACCCAAACCAAAGAACACCAATACTGGTGGATGCTCTGTGTCACGATATCCAGGCCAGAGTGACGGTATATTGCCATCTGCCCTATCAATCAACCACTGGCCTGCTGCCGCCAGCTTCGAAGCTGCGTCCGGGAAGTTTGCTCAATTCTTCGTCCGTGATTTAGGCAAACAAGCCTATGACCACACCGCTACCGGGGGCCAATGTGAAGGACTCAAGTACTGAGGGTCACATTGTGCCCTAGCATGTGGCCGTTGGGTTAGATGAAACCTCCTCCGCCCTGGCCGTTTGCACCGACAGGTGCACGCCCACTGATACCACGCTAGCGTACCAGTTCATGAAACAGGTTGTACAATAGCGTTGTGGCAAATCCACATCATTAAATGTTTATCATTATATCAAGCATTCTTTTCGTGCAACGTGCCATGGGCTCATCCCCGCCCAATGATTCATGCGCACACTTTCCAAATCTCATACTAAAACACGCACTCTCATCCATACACACTTTGTTTCACACACATAGACGCTCTTAGTCACATAGCACTAGGTTATATAATCAATTGTAACATCCAAGTACAGAATATAATTTTCAAAAATTTAACAATTTCGGAGGAAAAGGTGATAGCTGGGTGCGATGTTATTTGAGCATTTGTAGCAAAAAAAAAAAAAACAGCAATTTCGTATGTAATTCTTTCTGTTATAGGAAACCAGTGCAGTTCTTTTAACAAAGGCGTAACGTGGTCAGCTTCTTTTTTCTTGGTAATCAATTTGGCTGCGTTGTTTTGAATGACTTGAATTTTAGACAGTTTATCTGATGTTATTCCAGCAAGAAGAGAATTGCAGTAATCTGTTCGAGATAAAATGAGTGAATTGACTAAAGTTTTGGTAATAGATTCTGTGAGGAAATTTCGAACTCTACTGATGGTTCTTAGTTGGAAACGTGCATTTCTGCAAACATTATTTACTTGGGATGTGAAAGACATATAAGAGTAAAAAAGAACGCTTAGATTTTTTGTGCACGAAGATGATTGTATGATTATGTCCGTTAATGTTCAACTGGATGTTTGGTTGTTAGCAACGTAAGGGTTCGTACACAACATGACTTCAGTTTTATCTTCATTAAGTTTTAATCTATTGCTGTTCATCAATTGTTTTACTTTGATGATACAATTATTGGTACAAGAAATTGGATCTGAAAGATGATCTACGGGAGAACTTTTATAAATTTGACTATCGTCTGCATACAGGTGATACTTCATATCAAAGCTTGTCAAAATATATTATCAGTGAGAGGCTGAGTGTACATGACAATCAAAACGGGACGTAGGGCCAAGCCTTGAGGTACACCACAATCTAAAAGAACCGCATAAGATGACTTATTCCCGATGGTAACACATTGATAGCTGTTGCATATATATGACCCAAACCAAAAAAAATAAATCCTGAAATCCCAAATGTAGGATACATTATCGGCAGTACAACTACAAGGATACATTATCGGTAGTACAACTACAAGGATACATTATCGGCAGTACAACTACAAGGATACATTATCGGTAGTACAACTACAAGGATACATTATCGGTAGTACAACTACAAGGATACATTATCGGTAGTACAACTACAAGGATACATTATCGGTAGTACAACTACAAGGATATATTATCGGTAGTACAACTACAAGGATACATTATCGGCAGTACAACTACAAGGATACATTATCGGTAGTACAATTACAAGGATACATTATCGGTAGTACAACTACAAGGATACATTATTGGTAGTACAACTACAAGGATACATTATCGGCAGTACAACTGCAAGGATACATTATCGGTAGTACAACGGCAAGCATATATTATAGGCAGTACAACTACAAGGATACATTATCGGTAGTGCAACTGCAATTATGCGTTATCGACAGTACAACTACAAGGATACGTTATCGACAGTACTACTACAGTAAGAGTCAGTAAGACAGGATGAACAGTGAGACGATAAGAAGAGCAGAATGTTCAAAAATATCTACAGCAAGATTTGTTTGGTTGTTTAATCTGTTCTCCCAGATAAAGTTTTGTTGTCATATTTCATATTCAGTCTTTTTGTAATTCTTTTCACGGATTTGTATCAATAACAGATGTGTTTCTACAGCATTAGTAGCGGATGTGTTGGTGTTAGTACTGGCAGTAGATGTGTTTGTAATAGAAGTAAATGTAGTTGTATTAGTTCTGGCCATGGATGTGTTTGCATTAGTAGTGGATGTAGTTGTATTAGTACTGGCAGTAGATGTGTTTGTATTAATAGTGGATGTAGTTGTATTAATACTGGCAGTAGATGTGTTTTATATTAGTAATGGATGTAGTTGTGTTAGTACTGGCAGTAGATGTGGTCGTAGAAGTTCTAATGGTGTATTTGGTGTTTGTGGGTCAAGTGCTGGATGTGGTTGGTGTGGTTTCAGTGGCAGAAGCAGTTGTTTCTGTGGCAGGAGAACAAATCATGTTGATGATCTCCAGGTGACAAACTACATGTAGGTCAGTTACTGTATGACATGAAACCAATCAGTCAGAACTGCCATGAAAGAGACTGTCATGACTGACCACGAGTTTGAGATGTCAGACTTGCATTATCCTTAATTGTCTATTTGTGTCCCAGGTCTATCACATGAACAAAACCGACCATCTGGCACTAAAGGATGGCATTGAAACAGAGGGACTGGAGCCACAGAATGCAGGGATCAGAAAGAAGAAAGAGAGAGTGCTGACAGACAAGATGGAGGTCCGTGCGGGATTAGTTGACCAGAAGACATCGGATGGTGCCTCGGCAGCTGTTGAGTGGAATGTTGGGATATCACTGGATAATGCAGGGAACATAAAGTGTTGTCCTAGACATGAAGAATTGTCAAATTCCCTCCGTCGCGCTGAGTTGCTGGAATAGCGCTACTAACTAGGCAATCCAAAGACAAGAAAGGTGTATACAGGCACATACAGGAAGTGACAAAACTTGAGAGAAAGTGAATGACACAAGATATTGTATTGGAACTTGACACGGTTTGTGTGCCTAAAGTTCTAAGGCTGGTGATAGTCCTGGGGGGAGGGGGGGGGCGAAAGATCAGCTGAGAATCACAACTGTGCTTTTCTGTGTGGATTTGTTAACTGGAATTGATATTACTAGCCGACCCAGGCAAGATAAATCTTGCAAAATTTCCTTGCATCACATCCAGATGTATATCTAGATCTAGGTCGCATTCATAACGGTAATTAGATTTGATGCAAAGACTAATAGATCATTTTGTTACGCCACAATGCTTGCAGAATACACAGATGTGATAAGTTGACTTTCGGCCGGCAATAAATAAACAGTGACGCGGAGCGCAATTTCCGGTCACATTTTTCGGTTCTTTCCAATGAAAATGCCTCTCTGTTTTTGCGGCTCAAAATATTTTAATATAAATCATAGTAAAGACCGATTTTTGTTAAAAATGAATGTGTCCACGTAACTCTTCGTCAATGATGCAGTACGCCAAGTTTCATAATTTTTTATGGCGTAGTCGCGAAGTATTAGCTGCTTACAGGTTCACCCTCTAGCTCAGTTATAGTAACACTAGCTGAGTTGACGGCCCTGCCCGGGATACATCGATTTATTAGTTTCAGTTCTGGGTGATTATTATGGACCTGCTTCATTTTGCCTGTTCCTTTAGCTTTATTTTATTTTTGTTTGTTTGTTTGTTTTTAGATAGGTTTTACTGCTCTCCCTTTGCGCGTTGACGTCCTGCACGTCCCGCCAGCACCCTTCAAATTATGGCTATGATTTGCGCACGGGTTAGTTTGTTTGCGCATCGCAGGAAGTGATAACGTCATGTGTTAATGGAAAAGAAATATTATAATATTTTCCTAGGCATATTGAAAACACAAACCTGTACTTTTGGCCCAGCAGCGTCAATGTCCCAATTCCATACCCTTTCTTTTTCCTAGTCGAGGCACATTGAGAACACACAAATTTTCATACTTGATAGTCTTAGAACTCAATCTCATCATTCAAACCAGTCCTAATCGGAAGTTGTTTTGTGAGTGTGATACAGACACCGGAACCAACATCAATTACGTACATTTGCCGAAAAAATAGACCGAACGCCAATGTGTCGCAACCTAGAAACTAATACAAACGTTCTGCGAGTTGTTAATTATTTTTTTATTTTCTGTGCCGGGGACACGACGACAGTCTATACTAAGCGCTGTATAAAATCTGAGGGCCACCGAATCAGCATTAACGGAGGAGTAGCGAAAGGCGCGCTGCAATTGTCGTAAAGTTTCACTTTTATTCGTATAGATATAGAATACGATGTTGACGTCTGGACATGATAATAATGTAAAGTAGAATGCAGACATCTTCTGGACACAGGGCAGTGATAGCTGGACATGATAATGTCACAAATCCCAGACTGTGAGATGTAATAATTACGACAGGACAACAATCACGAACGAACAAGTATAACACTTAACAGAACAACCAAACAGACTCACACATTTATTATATATAAAGATAAGATATCTGTGCAATTACATACATTACATTACTCAATTCAAATACCATTCAATGGTCAGTATTCCCAACATTCATTCTTCTCCGGGTCCACAACCCGGTAGTTACTTTCTAACTATGCTCTGGCCTCAGCCTCACATCCATATATATACTACTTGCTGGCCCCTCTTATTGGCTCCTGCTCAACCTAATCTCCGTATCTCAATCTCCCCTCGAGGTCTTAATAGCACATTAATATTTCAATAGCACATTAATATTTCAATAGCACATTAGTATCTCAATAGCACAGTAACATCTTAATAGCACATTAACATTTCAATAACAACGTCCCTGTCTGTGGCCAGACTGCCACGGCTCATGTGCTCCCGCTGTCCTGCGCGACAGCTTCACTCAGGCAGGCCTGTGGGTAGCCTTCTGCCCAACCCAAGCAATTCCTTATGCTGGCCGATCCCCTGTGCTAGTCTCTTCACTACGGGTAGCCTCACGGCCCGATCCCGGCACAAGTCCGCTCACCGCGGGTGGCTTCTCTGCCCGCCCCCGGCACCTATAGAAATAACATTACATCTGTATAACACCATACAATTACTATCCACTTCACCACTCATTACGAACCATCAAGCTTACACACAATAGTCCACATTTAATAATAATAATAATAATATATTGCATTTATATAGCGCCCAACCCCGTCGATGACAAGCTCTGGGCGCTTTAACAAACTCTTACACACACACACACACACGCATACACAAAAGAAATTCAAAAATATTTACTCTTGTTGCTGCCGAAAAACGTCTAGCCTAGTTTGTCTGAAAGAAATGGGTCTTCAGATGGCGTTTGAAAGAACCAATGTCATTAATTTCCCTGGTTGTCTTTGGAAGAGTGTTCCAGATGGTAGGGCCAAGAAATGAAAAGGGCTTTTCTCCTATAGTGGACAGAGTCATTTTAGGTACTTTCAATTTTGTAGTGTCAGATGATGATCTTAGTTGACGAGATGGAACATAGTAATCAGTTAAATCAACTAGGTACGATGGAGCAGTATTATTGACACATTTGTGACAAATGGATGACACTTTGTACATTATTCTTTTCTCGACTGGCAGCCAGTGCAAACTCTGCAGAAGTGGGAGGGCTGAATCTCTTTTCTTTTTCTTCAAAACAAGTCTCGCTGCATTGTTTTGAGCAATTTGGAGGTTTCTAATATTTTTTTGTGAAATTCCAGCCAAAAGGGAGTGCAATAGTCAAGCTTTGAAAGTACAAAAGAATTTACTAAAACAGCCGCAGTTTCGGTCGAAATAAGATGTCTGATTTTACCGATTTTCCAGATTTCCATGTATAGAATGCGAATGAGGTGACTAACCTGAGATGACATAGAAAGATTTGAATCAATGTAAACCCCTAGGTTTTTTACTTTTTTTGAAATTTCTATTGAATTAGTGCAAATTATCATCTCAGTTCTGTCCACTTCTTGCAGAACCCGCTCACGGCCTAATAAAATAACCTCAGTTGTATCCTCATTTAGTGCCAGTTTGTTTTGGTTCATCCAGCTCTTAATTTCTGTTATACAGTTTCCAGCCTGCTGCAGAAGGCTGTCAACATCGCATGGCAAGGCAGAACTGTAGAGCTGGGTATCATCAGCATAGAAATGATATTGTAAATTAACTTTCTTTATTTCATGTACAAATGGAATAGTATAGATAGTAAACAAAATAGGACCAAGCACTGAGCCTTGTGGTACGCCATACTGAAGCGCATATGAAAAAGATCTTATTTTGTTGGTTACAACAAATTGGTGGCGATTTGACAGATCACATCATCAATACCTAACTAAAACACAATACCTAATACAGAATCAAAATCACTCAACCTATCAAGCATTCTTCATATAATATTTATAATGTCAATATTTTAAGATCGACGAATCGTTCACACAGATCACTGTCAATGTTCTTATGTTTCCCAATTTCTGCTGACATACGTTTTCAATTGTGCACAATCTGCGACTCTTCGTTGTTCTGTCTGTCGAATGTTCCTGTCCTCCGATGTGTAAGCCACTGAAATCTTCACCTAGGCTCGACTAAGGTAGTCGGCGATATGATTGCTGGTTCCTGGAATCGGTTGAATGACGAACGTATACGGCTGTAAAGCCAATGCCCATCTAGATAAGCGAGGGCTGGATGAACAATTCTTAGACAAAAACGTTAGTGGCTTGTGGTCTGTCTGGATGTAGAATTCTCGTCCCATCAGATAACGTCCTAATTTTTGGACGGACCACACAATGGCAAGACACTCCCTCTCTATTACAGAATACTTCCATTCTCTCTGCAATAACTTTCGACTGACATAACATACAGGATGGAAACATTCGTTCTTCTCCTGTAGAAGACAAGCGCCGACACCAGAGTCCGATGCACCTGTTCTGAGGATAAATTTAGATCGAAAATCTGGCAATATCAGAATGGGTGACGATGATAATGCTGTCATCAATTTATCAAATGCTGTCTGACATTCAGACGTCCACTGGACCTTATCGGGCTGGCCCTTCTTAGTAAGGTCAGTAAGAGAAGATGACAAAGAGGAAAAGTTCGGAATGAACTTCCTGTAATAATTTAAAATTCCCACTAAGCTTCTCACTTGTTTCTTTGTCTTAGGGATTTGCAACCCTACTAATTTCTCAATTTTTGTTATTTCAGGTCTCTGAATACCTCTACCCACGAGATGTCTTAAGAATACTATTTCTGGACATGCCAAATCCATCTTTGCGGGTTTAGCAGTTAACCCAAAAATGACGCAATTGTTTAAAAATTACTGTTAGTGTCTGAATATGTTCAGACCATGACGACGTATGACACGCTATATCGTCAAAGAATGACACGACATTAGGTATGTCCTTCAATACCAGTCTCATTAATCTTGCAAACGTAGCTGGCGCGCTTACCAACCCAAATGGCATGACCTTAAATTGAAACAATCCTATGGGCGTTTGGAAAGCCGTGTACTGTTTAGATTCCTCAGCAAGAGGAATTTCCCAATACCCTTTTGTTGAATCTATCTTCGAGAACCACGTGGAACCAGCCAATGAAGCTATTAATTCCTCTTGGAATGGTATAGGCTCCCTATCGCCTACCGTAATAGTGTTCAATCTGCGAAAATCAATACAGAACCGCACCGATCCATCAAGTTTTTTCACGAGGACGATGGGTGATGAATGTGGCGATGTTGACGGTTCTATCACATCTAACCTCAACATGGCCTCAACTTCCTTTATAACTCTATCTCTGGAAGAAAAAGGCAACGGATAAAGTTTAAGAGATACTGGCCTATCCGAAGTCAACTTTATTTGGTGCTGGATCACCGTAGTACGACCCGGCAAATCTGTGATAACATCTGGGAATGACGCTAACAGGGTCTGAAGTTCCCTACTCTGTGAACTCGTAAGGTCAGGGCTAAATTTTACGTCCCTGTAACCTTGTGTCGGAGTTAACTCCGGCAATTGAATTTGTACCTCTTCCTGTGCCTCAGTGTCGCTCACGTCACTGTCTAACTGGTCTGCGACCCCCGTACAAGCAATAGAGAAGACACTCTCCTCTGGTTTCGTCTGAGCACACAGATACTCTGGTCTCTCATAAAATCTCTGCAGCATATTAACATGGAAAACCTTAACTGATCCATCAATCTGAATAGCATGATCTACCTTCGAAACGACTCGCTCAATAGTATACGGACCTTTCCATGTCATTAATAACTTATTATGATCCGTAGGCAATAACAACAAAACCTTGTCTCCTGGCTTAAAAATTCGCAGTTTGGACCCTCTATCTTTATAGTTTTTTGCTCTTTTTGAAGCGATACTAGAAGCTTCTTCCGCAATAGTGCGCGCTGAAGATAATCTCTCTCTTAAATCAACAAGGTAGTGAAACCCTGAAATTTGCTCATCGTCTCCCGATGATGGCGACGTCATCATGTCCCGAAGAACATCAGTTGGACCCCTAGGACTACGACCATACAACATCTCAAACGGAGAGAACCCTGTTGACTCCTGACGTACCTCCCTATACGCAAATAATACTGCAGGGATATATCTATCCCAATCTTTAGGGCGATCAGCAGCTACCTTACGCAACATCGACTTTAGCGTCGAGTTTAGTCTCTCGCACATGCCATTAGCCTCTGGATGATATGGGGTGGTAGTGATGGGCTGTATGCTAAATAAGCGAAACAATTCCCTCATCATAACCGATGTAAATTGCGCGCCCCTATCAGACAAAATCTGTTCCGGTATTCCCACTCTAGCGAAGATTCCAAACAACGCTTCCGGGACTGCCTCCGACGTTATGGTACGAAGAGGAACCGCCTCTGGCCATCTCGTCGCATTACAAATGACCGTTAAGAAAAATCGATTCCCCCTATCCGTAGCTGGGTGAATGGGGCCAACAAGGTCAATCGAAACCTTCTTAAAAGGCTCCGAAACCGTGGGGATATTTTGAAGAGGAGCCTGGGGTGTACGACCCTTGTGCGTCGTATTTTGGCATGCCCTGCACGTCTTACAGTACAACCGTACATCTCTGTGGATTGATGGCCAATAAAAATTCTTGAGGACTCTTTCTTTGGTTCTAGCTATTCCCATATGACCCGCTAATGGGACATCATGGGCCAACCGCAATACTGTTGCTATTAGCAACGCTGGCACAACGACCTGCTTTAGAACGGAAGCCACTGTGACATACTTACGGAACAGAATGCCCCCCTGGATAAGAAAGGAAGATGAACCGTTCTTATATTTCCTCGTTTTCTCAGTTCGCGCTTCCCCAAAACATGGACTCAATGATGGATCCTCCTTTTGTAATTTCGTCAAGCGCTCTGGTTACATTAATTCCTGTAATTAAACTGCCCTACAGTTCTGCTAAAAATCAAAGCAATTGATTTATTTAGTTTTTAGAGTGCAAGTATTTTTTTTGTGTGTTCGTCGATTGTGGGAGCGGACCTCGAAAGAGTGTCAGTCGAATTATCCCCATCTAACCCACATCGCGACACATGGGACAGTCTCATCCGTAAGCTGTGACTCGTGAATGCAGTCTCTATGCACTCCCACAACGGTAGATCCTGTATCACGCAAAACCGACACCGGTTCGTCCCCAACAAACCCCGGATAAACCCTAAGACCACCCCCTGTATGACATGAATTTATAACGGGAATCTTTCTCCCACAAGGTAAAACACCGGAAGATAATAATTTCTCACAACTGGGACACTTAGAGTACTGTCCGCCTCCATTGTCCGATGTAACACACGCGGCCGCATGGTAAAACTTACTAGGGGAACATTGAGTGGAGCTACTATGATTGCCATCCACGCTCGCCGCTATCCTACCTGCAGGACAATTTAGGCTAATGTGATCTGCTCTTCCGCAGTTCCAACACTTCGCGGCCCTACACTCCCGTGAAAAATGACCTACGCGTCCGCAAGTCCAACACTCCGCTCCCTGTGCTCCGCTAGACCTGGGTCCCCGTGACCCATCGCGACCGGAACTAAAGTCCCTCTGCCGTCGATCATCGGCAAAGGTTACGAAACGCCCTCGGCCATTACTGCGATCTCGCCCTCCTGCTCGGTCAAACTTACCGGCTCCATATGCAGGTGATTGGCAATACCCCCTACGTGGGACCTGGGCTTGCCCCTTAAAGCCATCACGCTGACGCGACCTGTCTCTACTATGTCCTGCCGGCGACCCCTCAACAACAGTGACGTAACCAGCATCCTGCACGTACGCCCTCGCCACTGGTTTGGACGGATGTGCCGTACGGTATGCTTCCGCCAACTTTGACGCCTCCTGCATCGTCGCGGGTTTGTTTTCTTTAAGAAAAGCCATTAAATCCTTATGGCACGACGCGTACAGCTGGTCACGGATCATTAGGTCCTTCAATTTCGCAAAATCTGTGCCAACATGCGACAAGTCCAACCTGTTCGTAAAATACTCCGTCAATCTGGCGACGAAGGCTGCAAAGTCCTCCCTGGTATCCGCACGTGCTCGCCTAAACTTCTCCCGGAAATATTCCTCCGTACGCGCAAATCGGCGAAGCAGCAAAGACTTCAGCTTATCGTAATCATGCACGTCTTCGCGCTGTAACTCTTTAAAGTAGGTTAACGCTCGACCCTGCAATAAGGATGCCAGGTACGTGGACCATAATTTCTTATTCTCCCCCCATTGCAGTTGTGCATTTAGTTCGAACCTGTAAAGGAAGGCGTCTATATCGTCCTTCTGGTTGTCGAACGTAGGCAGCTTAATCCGAACACCACTTTTATTTTGTCCCTGCCGCTCAACTGTTTCCGTTGGCGCATTCTTCTTGCTTTCCAATTCCGCAATTTTTACTTGCGCCTCTATCTCCTTTAACTTTAACTCCCTTTCCTGCTGCTGAGCCTCTTTTTCTCGCTCTCTATCTATAGCACGCTCATCGCGCCGCTCGGCCTGCTGCTCCCTAATCCAGCTACGCAGCTCCTCTCCCTCAAGGCCAAGTTCGTTACCCAACTTCATTAGCTGCTGGAGCTCCGCCATTTCACGGATTTATAATTATATAATTTGAAATATAATAACTGTCTGTGCAGCTAGCATAAACGACGCGACCCGAGACCTGAGATTATGCCACTACAATAATAACCACTATTTTCAAATGCAATTCAGAAAAATACCTAACTGAACATTCTATAGCATACTCTCTAACTAATTCTATGTTCATAAAATGTATAGCACTATTAATAATAAAAGAGAATAGCAAAGACAAGAATGAGAAAATTCAGAAGAAGGACCACAAGTACATCAAGGACAACGAACCAGACTAGGACAAAGACTTCTAAAAAAAAATATAATGGGGAAAAAAATGCAACCTAACTACGCCGATTACACTACAAGGTACGAACAAGAACAGAGCCTGAAAAAAAGAACATATCTTCAGATAGGTAAGAGAGGGGACAAGAGAATACGTCTTCCTGCAGAACAGAGAAGATATCGACGCTACAACTAAACAATCACAAAGCCCTAAAGACTGTTCACTGTGATGAACGCGGTTCCACGTTTAGCCCACCTCCCGAAGAGGATAAACTACGTTCACCACAGCAACCCCACTCCATCGCCCGTATAATCTATAACGACAACAAAAACAGCAAAAACAGAGAAACAGACAGATGAAAAGACAGCCCTCAATCCAGGGCACAAAATTTCAGTTTTACTTAACTTTCAATTCTGACTTTACTTTTCCCCTCCTCTCGGAGCTCTGGCTGCTTGCCTCCTCAGGCTGGCACACACACACTCTGCAAAAATCAAGCAACCATTAGTACATATTCATAGCAATACATGCATCAATACATATTCATAAATATACATAAATCATATCATCATGAAATTCCCATTCATCCAACGAACAAAAGACAACAGCACAAATTCCTACCACAACAGAATTACAACTAGATATGACGAATACGCACTGTCAAATTGGTAACTAAACGGACGAGCCCCCACTGTCACAAATCCCAGACTGGGAGATGTAATAATTACGACAGGACAACAATCACGAACGAACAAGTATAACACTTAACAGAACAACCAAACAGACTCACACATTTATTATATATAAAGATAAGATATCTGTGCAATTACATACATTACATTACTCAATTCAAATACCATTCAATGGTCAGTATTCCCAACATTCATTCTTCTCCGGGTCCACAACCCGGTAGTTACTTCCTAACTATGCTCTGGCCTCAGCCTCACATCCATATATATACTACTTGCTGGCCTCTCTTATTGGCTCCTGCTCAACCTAATCTCCGTATCTCAATCTCCCCTCGAGGTCTTAATAGCACATTAATATTTCAATAGCACATTAATATTTCAATAGCACATTAGTATCTCAATAGCACAGTAACATCTTAATAGCACATTAACATTTCAATAACAACGTCCCTGTCTGTGGCCAGACTGCGACGGCTCATGTGCTCCCGCTGTCCTGCGCGACAGCTTCACTCAGGCAGGCCTGTGGGTAGCCTTCTGCCCAACCCAAGCAATTCCTTATGCTGGCCGATCCCCTGTGCTAGTCTCTTCACTACGGGTAGCCTCACGGCCCGATCCCGGCACAAGTCCGCTCACCGCGGGTGGCTTCTCTGCCCGCCCCCGGCACCTATATAGAAATAACATTACATCTGTATAACACCATACAATTACTATCCACTTCACCACTCATTACGAACCATCAAGCGTACACACAATAGTCCACATTTCACTCACCACACATCTGCACTTCTCTACGGTAACACACCTCCACCGTATTACACAGTACTCAGACTCGCTACGAATTCATGATCCTAACTTACATCTATCGCTCATTGCCCACATCTCTATACATAGTAATCAATGGCTTTCACATTCCTCACATATAACTTATTTACATCATGGTCATAGGAGAACATAGTACATCAATCACCATAATTATCAATCATAGTTCAACCTACCAGTCATCACTGGAAAACACACAATCTCCCGACTGCTTTCTCACGTCTGTCTCCTTGGACTTCTTAACTTGCAGTGATCTGACTATTCAGATTTTGCCTCTACTACGCCTCAACTTCACTCACAACATGCACGCTTCAAGTCCCTTCCCGGCACTTATTGACCCTCGCTCACTCGCTCGTGACAGATAATACAGACACCTGGACACAGGGCAGTGATAGCTGGACATGATATTTTTAGAATAGAATGCAGACACCTGGACACAGGGCAGTGATAGCTGGACATGATATATGTAGAATAGAATGCAGACACCTGGACACAGGGCAGTGTTGAGAGATAGTGGAACATTTTTATATGGAGTGTGTTTTGTTTGAACATGAGGAGAAATTCTTCAAATTTACAGCCAGTCTAATGAATTGTCAGTTGATTACGTGTAGTTTTGTTTGATCAAATGTTCAGAGCTGATTGTGTCATGAACACTTTGATAGATTGCATGTAACAGAAAAGTTGCCATGGGCTGAAAATGTAGATGGTACACTATACGTGTGTGTACAAATTATGTCCACATAACTGACATTTCAGAGTGTACAAAAATACAGAACAGACGGAGGCAACAGCTGGAGAACTTTGTACACAGGATGGAGACGGTCAAGGTCAGTAGTGGTTGATGTCGAGTCGGGAATAGAGCTGTAAAGGTGGTGTGGCGTCGTGGTGGATAATGGAATATGATGGTGGTGATGATGATGATGTTGTTAAGGATGAGATAGTTAACCCGGCTCTACCAGTGTAGAGTTTGACCACTGAGTGACCTGTCTGTTTTCTGTCTACTTTTCTGGTCTATTCATTTTTTTTTATCTTCGACCATACCCTCCCATTCCCCCCCCCCCACCCCCGTACTCTCTCTCTCTCTCTCTGTCTGTCACTCACCCACTGGCTCACTCTCGGCATTCCTCTCTTTGTTTCTTTTTTCACTCTCCTTCGCTCTCCCAATTTTCTTCATTTACTCTCTCTCTCTCTCTCTATCTCTCTCTCTCTCTCTCTCTATCTTTGTCTCTTTCATCTCATGCTGTCTCAATTTCTTTCCCTGTTTCTTTCTTCATGTTTTTTTTTACTCTTTCTCTCTCTCTCGCTGTTTAGATTCTTCACTCACTCTCTCCTTCTCTCTCTGTCTGTCTGTCTTTATCTCTGTGTTCATCTATTTATCTGTCTGTCTGTCTCTCTTTCTGCAACTTTTCTCTCTGCTTTTGTGTCACTGCAGATCTTTTATTTGCTGAATTTTTCTGTTTCTCAGAATTTCTCTCTCTTTCTCTCCCTCTCTCTCTCTCTCTCCTCTATGTCTTTCTCTCTTTCGCGCGCTCTCTCTCTCTCTCTCTCTCGCTCTCTCTGAAATTGCCTCCTGTTTTGCTTTCTTTCCTTTTTGATTTAAACTTTTTCTGTCACTCCACTTTTCCTCTCCAACAGTTTATGATAGAAATGATGAAAATGATAATATATGAAAAGAAAGATAAAAAAAAATTCCATGTCTCATCTATCTGACAGATCACTATGAGGTAGAGATAATTTATGAAGGACAGGACGAAATAGCCACACTCCGAGATCATTACAAGTCATGCCCTAAGTCAGCGAGACACCCAGAATATATACCCGTGCCTTACCTCTGTATGGATCATCTTCCCCTACAATACAGAACTGAACGTGTGTTCACAATGGTGAAGGCTCAGGTAAAGTTAACTGTGCTCATAAGAGTTGGCACCATCAGTGACGAACGAGCTAAATATTTCCCTGGTACAGTCAAGCATGCATGTCGCCGGGGGAGTGGATGGGCATGGCATGTGAAGGAATACCCCAATGAAAAAGAAAAAGATGTCAAATGTCCATGTATGAAATGCCGGGGATCGGGAGAACCCAGTAAAAGTTATGCAGAGATCAGAGTAATCACAGCTGCCCATGTGGTTTTGGATTATGTTGAGGGTAGAGAGGCTGTGTGTTATTTTGATTATGACATTGCTTCAGCAGACCTGGGATCCTGTCGTCAACTGAGTACAGCAGTAGATGTGGTGAGTAACGGTGTGCGTGACTTCAGTTGTGTTACATTTGTCACTCACGACATGGAGTGGGCACGGCAGCTGGAGGAGACACTCAGCACTTACTGGCGTCTGTGTGATGAAATACATCGTGAATATGTAGTAAAGGTCAGTGATGATGTCAGTGAGGAGAATTTGTTGGGCAACATTTCTGTATTATATAAGGAATATCAAAAGTTGATGGAGAAGTTCAGCGAGTGGATAGACAGATGGAGGAATATGTCTAAACCAGAAGCAGAGCGGAGGTTGGAGGGACACAAGTGTAAATACAACATGCAACCATCGGACAGAGTGATGTCTTACTATGGGTGGTTACTTGTGGACAGGATCTGTGATGGTGATGTGTGGAGACAGAGAGTCAGGGATATGAGTGTTGTGTATGAGTTGTATGGTAACTGGATGGCAGGTGCCCGTGTCCTTGAGGATAACTACCAGTCTTATGTCCAGCAGCGCGGTGTCCATTGGGTGATGGACGACTACAGAAAGTACTGCGACAGGCTGAGGAAGCTGAGCCTTTACCTGGTAAACATGACAGATGATGAAAGTTTTGACATTGATGAATTGCCGTCTTACACACCTTCTCACCCATTGACCGTCATTGCGTCACATCCTCATGGGTTCTGGAAACAAGTTAGTATTGGTCAAGTCAAGACCAGAAATGCTTACAAGGAATGTCACGTGGCTAGTTACAGCTACACCGCCCCAACCTGTAATGGTTCCAGTGGTGCACAGGTCTACATACTGGGGATGGGGAAGGGGTGGGGGTACTCGATCTGTCCACACAGTCAGTCTACACAAATCAACCTTAACAAAAGTGCCGTGACTGAGGGTTAATAAAACCTCTCCAGATGATTTAGATGTCGGGTAAACCTGGGTAAGACGGTCACGTTATCTGATTTATTGATGTTATTTTGGTCGAGTACTGGTCACGTGATCGTGAGGTCATTTAAAAAAAAAAAATCGTACATAAAATATTTGATATTTTGAGTTACGTCAACTTTTGTACACGCATGCACACACTAACACACACATACATGTTCACACATTTAATATGCTTTTAGTGGGTTTTTGTTTCTGTCATGTTTGCCCGCTCAGCTTTCATTCTTTTCACCCTAGCTCTCTCTCTCTCTCTCACTCTCACATAATTATACGCAACACCTTTCTCTCTCACTCTCACATATACGCAACCCCTTTCTCTCTCACTTTCACATATACGCCAGACCTTTCTCTCTCACTCTCACCCACATATATGCAACACCTTTCTCTCTCACTCTCACAAATAGGCAACAGCTTTCTCTGTCACTCTCACTCACATATATGCAACACCTTTCTCTCTCACGCTCACATGCAACGCCTTTCTTTCTGTCTCTCTCACTCTCACATATACGCAACACCTTTCTCTCTCTCTCTCTCATTCTCACATACGCAATACCTTTCTCTCTCTCACTCTCTCACATATACACAACACCTTTCTCTCTCTCTCACTCTCTCACATATACGCAATACCTTTCTCTCTCACTCTCACATATACCCAACACTTTTCTCTCTCACTCTCACATATAGGCCACACCTTTCTCTCGCACCCTCACTCACATAATAATATATGCAACACCTTTCTCTCTCACTCTCACTCACATATATGCAACACCTTTCTCTCTCACACACACATCCTGACAGGGACCATCACCTGGCTAGTTATAGCTACACCGCCTCAACCTGTAATGGTTCCAGTGGTGCACATCATGTCTACATACTGGGGAGGGGGAGGTGGTGGGGATATCCGACCTGTCCACACGGTCAGTCTATAGAAATTGATGTTAACAAAAGTGCAGGTGATTGAGGGTTAATAAAACCTGTCCAGATTATTTAGATGTCGGGTAAACCTGTGTAAGACTATCAGATTATATTTTTACTTACACACTGACAGACACACTTTCACTCATTTTTTGGGGGTTTTTTTTTCAGTGCTGTTTCTCTCGCTCTGTGTTCATTTTTGTCTGTTATCGCTCTCTCTCTTTGTTTTTTTTTTTTGTCCTCTCTCTCTCTCTCTTTCTTTTTTTTTTTCGTTCGTCCTCTCTCTCTCTCTCTTTCTTTTTTTTTTCGTTCTCCCTTTCCCTGTCCTCTCTCTCTCTCTCTTTTTCATTCTCTCTCTGTCTCTTTTTGTTCTCTCTTTTCCGTTCTTTCTTTCTCTCTCTTTCGTTCTCTTCTCTCTCTCTCTCTCTCTCTCTCTCTTTTTCGTTCTCTCTTTCCTCTCTCTCCCTCTCTCTCTCTTTTCGTTCTCTTTCTCTTACGTTCTCTCTTTCCCCCCTCTCATTCTCTCTCACACACATACACACCTCTCTCTCCTTTCCTGTCTTTTTTTCTGTCAAACTTTCTCTCCATGCTTTCCTCTATCTATTCTCCCCCCTCCCCCACCCCAACCCTTCCGTGCTGTCAACTCCTGCCCCTCTAATCCTACCCCCTCTCCCTCCCTCCCTCGCCCATTCTTTCTGCCCCTCTCCCTTCCTCTCCCCTCTCTTTCTTTCTCGCTTTTCCTCTCCTGTCTCTCTCTCTCTCGTCTCTCACATTTTCTCTTCCCTTTCTCTCCTCTTTCTTTCTCTCCCCCCCCCCCACCCCCCGCTCTCTCTCTCTCGCTGCCCTCGTTCAATTATTTCTATACTTTCAACCCACAGAAATAGATCAAGATAATTATGTGGATTCCAACAAAACTGTTGAGTGAACAAATTTTTATTGATCCCAGGACAAATGTTCATGTTGTTCATTGTGAAATGTCACAAAAACAGAGAAAGTTTGAAATATTCGAGTCAAATTATGAAACAATGTGTAAAAATCTCATTTGCTGTTGTGGAATTAAATTTTACTTTTATTATATTCACTAGTAACTGCCCCATTCTTCGAATGGTAAAAAATAAAACTCACCACTCCAGACCGAAAGGAATCAGCACAAGACATTGATGTCGAGACACTTTGAGTCATCCACGTAAAATTGGCGATCAATAGATAGGCAGGATAGTATTACAGTAGTACACAGTGCACAGTAGTGCGCACCGAGCATTTTCCGTGGACTCATGTGTTCGTAAAAAATGATCTAAATATTTACGCACAGTTTTCTTGGTATGGATGAATGGCACTCACCTCATCTGTATAACACTATACTCGGTATCACTATCAAAGTTTTCTTGGCGCGGCTGGATCGTGAACTCTAGTTTACATTTCCGGTAGGAGGCGGAAATGACGAAATTGACGGAAGTACATTATCACGTCGTATTCGCAATCATGAATTGATAACTGATAATTATAACTGAATTTCTGGGAAAAGTAAAGAGTTTCGGGAAAAAATGAGCTCAACACGTACAGGCTTAATAAATTTTACATACATGTGCCAAGTTTCATTTCTCTACGTTGCGTAGTAAAAAAGCCTTTGCGGGAACAAAGTTGGGCCCAAGCTCCATTATTATATGGATAACTTTACTGTGTTTAAACCAATCTTGCTATATAAAAACTAATAAAATCCTGAATGTTTCTGGACCAGGAAGGAGAGAAAAAATCATTCTTGAGTCTAGTTCCAGCCAGTTTTATAAAGTGTTGTAACATAGAAAAATTTTGAATGGAAATTACATAGGAAATTACGATTATGTTCTTCACTGCTGGATGTTTGTTGGGAAAATTACAAAATGCTTAAGTAAGCCGTTCCTATAATGTATCGAGTTGAGAACTAGTACTGTTAGTACAGTAATCGAATAGATTTAGTTGTCGGGTCTTTGTGGACGGTACATAAGTAAACAGCCTCAGGGCTGAAACTGTTGGGATTTTCCCATACAGAAATAGAAAATATTTGCAACTACATCGTTATTAATGCAATAATTGATTCATTCAGAGTGTAGGAGATGCGACTGGCCGTTGATTCCTGGAGGCAGGGGCTCCTCCACATAGGCCGCTGGTTCCTGGAGACAGGGGCTCCTCCACCCTGGCCGATGATTATTGGAGATAGGGTTCCTCCGCACTGGCCGTTGACTTCCACAATGAAAAGCTTCCACCAATTGGTGCCTTGTCAGCACTACCCCTATCATGTGGTTTACACTGCCTGCTGAGGCGGTGGGTGTGGGAGAGTGGCTCTGGGAACCAGTATGGGAGGCATGTAGCTGTGAATGAGGTCCAGTGACGCCCGGCCATCGCAGGAATAGGATGGAGCAGCCCCTCTATCCATTACCCCCTATACCACTTTGTCAGAACTCCCAGTTATACATGTCTGGGATAAAATGAACAAATATTATGTTATGTTGTCAATACATTATTTTTTAACTGCTTGGGTAATGTAAAAGTGTCTCTTATTGTAGAAGTTGTAGTATAGTCATGCTTTTGTTTCAAGTCCAGTGAAGACAAGTTAAGTGTTGAACTTGATTTGGATCAAGCATGTGAATTCTTTTGCAGTTTGTTTTATAAAACCATTCATTTCTATTGCCAGAAAGAAAGTAAAAAAGAACGTTTGGAAAGAATGAATTAAATTTTGAGTTATTATTGAAACTGACTGCTGATTTCTTGAATGATTTATTACCTGTGCAGAAATTCGACGATTATTGTTCATTGAAACTTGTGCATAAACATTAAAGTGAATAGGTAGAATGCGCATATCCACCATCTTGTCTGTCCGGACCCACGCTTCACCGTGGCGATGGTGGCATTGATTTTGATTCGTTAGCGGATTTGCACTGTGAGCACTTAAGGCGTCGCGAACCAATCGGCGGCGAGTTTTAAAAAATTCACTGCAGTAAACAATGACACGTGTGTATACGCACATGGGAGACGTTGGGTCAATTCTTTCACTTCCCTTCCCTTGTTTACATGGATGGTAGGGAATTTGACCAGCTTGGATTCAGCTTCCACCCCTGTCATAACAGTCAACTGCAATGCAACCAGCAGGCATTTTAACAGGTTTTTTATCTCCAAGTTACACTGCTCAGCCGATCCACCCGCCTTGTTGTTTGGCGGAAGAACAAAACAAAAGCATTCTCTGTCGTCACGCGCATTCTACCTGTATCAGGATTAAATTTTATAGGGATGCTGATGTAGGTGGCCATGTCGATGTAGATGTTATAACAATACCCTCAACATCGGCATCATCACTGCTTCCATGTCAACATCAATGCTAACACCAGCATCACCACTACTATTATATCAACATCACCTTCAACATCAGCGTCATCACTACCGGTGTATCAACATCTCAGTCAATATCAGGATCACCACTACTGCTATATCAGCAATGTCAAAATTGGGCAAAAGAAAAGTTGTATGTAGCAAAGCCTTGCGTAAGAAATAATACCCAAACGATACACCATTATCATCATCGTGTCAGTTTTTATCTTCTCTCACTTCTTCCTGCTACTTCATCAAAATCCACGTCAGCATATTGCTCACGCTGAACCTCTATCATGCTCACCCTCAGAATACCATCTGGAACATTCCACAGACATGACCCAAAAAACGATTCCTTTCCGATGACAGTCCCCTATTATCACGTGACCTTTATAACTTCAGACAAATCGCACAGCAATCAAACACAGACTTTCCAACAAAATCAATACAATTTATTCAAACACAAAATTCTTTACAAAACAAAAAACAGTAGTGAGAAGTAATAATCACCCCCCCCCCCCGTTCCGCCACACACACACACACACACAGAGTAAAAATGTTTCAGTTTAGATGTTCTGATGACCCAGACACACAACAATTACTTTGCTTATCTCCTTTTGCTCTAAGTCTTCGCTGACGTCACAGTACAGGGTCAAACTGGAAATGCCTTAATCAACACCAACAGTGAATACTGGAAACTTGGAACCAAAGTTAGGATGTCCCATGTGAGCCTGGAGCTTCAAGCCAAACTGCACTTGTGCCCTACCCCTACCCCCGCCCACCCCAACCCCCCCACCACGGCTTCAACAGTAATATCTGGAAAGCAATGACGTCACGGTATCTATTATTAATTTTAAAAAAGAGTGAACTTCGGAGGCTATGTTAACCTACTCCTCCGTTAATACTTAGCCCACACGCTTCAAATTTTACAGACGTCCTCAGTATCTACAAACCCAGGTTTTCGTCATATAAAACAAAAAAACTCCTGTCCCCGAATTTATCAAAATAGATTTTCCAAGAAACGAAACCGTTCGTAGAACGGGTAATTAAATAAAACAAGTCTGTGTGAAATTGTGGTGTAACAGTAAGTTCTATTAGTCATAGCATGGAATCCAATTGCCTTTTTAATGTAGCGTAGATCTAGATAATACGGTTGCACTAAGTAACATGGAAAATTTGCAAGATATATCTTGCCCGGGTCGGCTAGTTTCAAATGTTTGACTGAAAAATGATGACAGAGTTGGCATTCAATTTGTCACGACGTAAACTTTTGAAAAGATTACTCTTGAAGTTTGTTCCCATGTAGATTGTTTGGTGGGATTTGTCTGTTTATCTTTTTCACTCAGTGAACCACAGGGGGTTTTCTATATATCGTTCCTTGTATCTTTATTGTAGACGTTCTTATGGAAGCGCTATTTTTTTGTTTTTGTTCGTTTGTTTGTTTTTGAATATATCATCCATGTATTTTACGAAAAAAAAAAAAAACTCGTCAAAACCGCGGCCAGAAAACCACACACTTCGCGGGAACTCAAGGCTTTAAAAGGATTTCGTGTAATGAAAAGACAAAATTTACAAAATATCTGAACTACATTAACCATTACTGGAGTGTGTTTGTTGTTGTTATTATGTAAGTTTAGCTTTGTGTTGTTGTTGTTTTTGTTGTTGTTAATGCTATTTTAGTGGTTGTTGATGTTGTTGCTATTTTAGTCGATGTTGTTGTTTTTTTGCGTTGGGGGAATCTTTGAATGAACCGAAGCAAAGTATATAAAGTGAAGTTGTTGTATATCACTGAAGCCTAAGAAAAATACTTCAGGAAATCTTTTACAAATTCTGTTTGCCTATTCGTTTTTGGTGTCTTCCTCTTCTTCTTCTTGTCCTCTTCTTCTTTCTTCTTTCTTCTGTGTTGCTCCTCAGGGGCGATATCCCTATAGCATGGGGTAAGAAGTTAAAAATCTCGGAACAGCATAGATACATGCAGCGGTCGCTAAAAGTCCATACGATCATCACTTATAACAATAAAAAAAATGTCAGATGTGGACAATAAAATGAAAGGATAGGCAAGTTAATGCATTATTAATACATGTACAACCAATCTTGACAAATAAAAAGAATTTTCTACAGCAGATAGAACTAGAATCGGAATTTCCCGGGCGCCGGCCATGTTGCCTATACGGCTGCCGCTCGGGAAATTCCGTAAAAAACGCACAGCCCGAAGCTCGTGTTCCCAGTCTGGTTAATTTATTAGTCTGTGGATGTCACAGCAGAGGCCTGAAGCAGAGACAGATTGAGGCACAAAAAAAATATTTTTTTTAAAATGTATGTAGCAAAACCTCACGTTACAAATGATACAGAAATGATACAAAGAAACGCTCTAGCTCACCAAAATACCAGTTCATTTTCTGATTTCAAGTCCTCCCTTTGATGAGTCTTCACGAGTGGATGGTTTTTGTGACTGACATAAACAAACTAACAAAGAGAAAACGTAACTTCCGAAGACAGGGTGCACACATATATCAACTGTTTTTGTATGTTTGTTGAAATGACACAAAACTGAAGAAAAGCAAAAGCGTAAGGCACAGCTGGCATTTTTTGTTTCAAATGATCTCATGATACTCTATGTAATTAGTGCAGATACGTTGTTTGCCCAACTTTTGTGAGTTCGGGCTAATAAAGCTTTTGAACTGTAGCATAATATTTAGTATCATTCGGGCAAGTTAACATCGCTGACATCAGATCGGGAAAGTAGGTCAAGCCAGCCTGAACTTCCGACCTCTCTCACGCCCAACGGATATGACAAATTAAGGCCAGGAGGTGCTACGATACAACCATTTTGATTTGGTTAGCTAATCTTGATAAGACTTGAAACTGGCACATTCTATTAGCCAGTTTAATGTATTTGATTCCCTTAGGCCCCGCGCGCCCTCTGTTAAAATTAACCACCCGTTCAATGCAAGCAATCTTTCGCGTGGCGTGCAGCGCGGTAAACTCTTTGCCAAGCAAGCAAAAATCTGCGTTTGCACGCCGTGCAGCAGGCGAAACGGGATAATGCGCGCGGCCCCTAAGTGGGCCAAATTGCCAAACTAGATTTTTGTATGCACGGTAAATTTTTGAGAAAGTATAGCGTTTAGGGTTCTTTGTTTAGTTGTCTACAAGAGCCTTTTCGTTGGCTAAACGGTGACTCGTTTTGGAAATTGGCCCCAAACTGGTTACAAAAATAAAAAACAACTGTTGTGAGTATCGTGGTTTTATGATTTAAATATTCACTTATATTATAAAATTCCATCTCATTCCCCCAGTTAACAAATCATCGACAAATTGGGCATTTTATAAT
>OZ007577.1:11168857-11483857 GCA_963931925.1 Onchidella celtica
CTAGTTAAATTAATGCGCTTTACGCAAGCCATGCACACGTCAAGTGTCACAGTCATCTCGGTATATAGTCATAACTGGCATTATGTTAGCTGGTCCACGGAACGCGGACAGCCTAAGACATAATCAGGTATAAAAAAAAACCACTCCACAACTTAAAACGCGACCACGCAGTGTCCTCTGTTACCACTGCAAAATATCTCTCAACGCGACGAATCAGTGTCCTCTGTTACCACTGTCAAAATTATATCTCTCAACGCGACAAATCAGTGTACTCTGTTAGCACTGGAAAAACTCTCAAAACGCGAAAATTCCCTTTCTTACCGGTCGGTCTTACACTGCCCGTCGGTCTTACACTGCCTGCGGCCTTACACTGCCCATAGGTCTTATACTGCGTCTCCGCGTCTTACACTGCCTGCGGCCTTACACTGCCCTGAGGCCTTACACTGCCCTGTGGGGCTTACAATGCCTGTAAGAAGGTTCAACTGTCTCTCTCTCTCAATATACCACGTGTCTTTTATAATGACATTACCTCAATACTGATACGAACAAGTCCCATGAGACAATAAACTCTTTGCTCCTCGGGCGGCCGCTCAGCCGAAAATAACATCAATATTCACCACATATCCCTACTAAAAAAAAAAAAGTCACCTCCCTAAGCAGTCTAGTACTGCCTTTTCGGGGGCTCGTCGATGTTAAAACGAGATCGGTAATACATAATGCTTAATAAGCTCCATAGAACAGGCAGCATGGTAACTGCACGGGTTCCAACAATTCAATAAAAATCCTCACTCATTAACCCAGATTACTCATGAACTCACTCACCCTGTCATAACACGTGAACGAATTCAGGTATGGAAGAGAAATTACGTATAAACAAAAAAGGTAAATACGATATAACGAATGTATAAAAAGAGGTACATTACAAACAAGACGCAAGACCTACAAGCAAAACGAACGATAACAGACCCTACAAGTCCTAACTTATATTACAGAAAGTTTAAGAAGAAGACAGGAGAGACATCTTCCTAAAAAATGTCAGGAAGGAAAAGAAACGCCACAATCTATACGAATAATGGATCCCTAATAGAACTATTCACAGTGAAGCAAATCCCCCCGAGTTATCAATAGCCACCAAGGCACTCCAATATCCTACGTAATGGCAAAGAAGATAATTATGCTAAACTATGACCCCAACCAACCTCCCGCTCTTAAACTAAACATATAGTAAATGGTAAAATAGCCTGGAAACACACAGAGCGGAAAGTACGTCGCCCTCCTCAAGACTGTTAATAGATGGTTCACTTAACTTTGTTTTTGAGGAATTCAGATGGTAAATATCCTCAAACCATAGCTCCAAGCCCAAAAAATGCGTTTCTGTCTCAGGTAGATCTGTACGGTGAAAAGTGTCCCTCGCCGGTGTCGTCGGGTCAATGGGATGTTGAGTTCACCATATGAAATTGAAACAAAATGTTAAATTAATACAAATTGCCTAAAATCTATAATAAAAAGGACCTGAAAACACAATGTTACAACAGTACAATATTAAATAATGGAATAAAATACAATAGATTTTAAAATAATTTACCTATGGCATGGCGTTATTTAAGTTCTTTAAGGGTCCCCCTCCAGTGTTACGGGTTGGGTTATATGAAATTATTGGTGTTACGACTGCATTTCAAATATCGAGAGGTTTTTAGGAATTATTCTTCCATACCATGCCACATATACTAATAACAATTCGAATAAGTTTTATCAAGGACCTGCAAGGCCACAAATTTATTTACTTTAACATCCCTAACAAATTTCGTCTAGCTCTTACATATTAAAAGGACAACATCAGCAGCATCAAATGAAAATTCAATAATATATCACTAGAAGTCTCCTCTAAAATTCCTAAAAGATTATATCATTCTGACTCATTCACAATTTAATTATTACTTATCTATCTTCCAGATATAGTCTGCCTACTATCTAACAAATAATATTCTAATGTCTCAGACGACAATGTTAACTCAGTTATTTGTGCCTACCGCTTATAAAGGATTAAACTCGTCAATACAACTGACGTAGTTAAGTTACATCTAGATCTACTCTAGGATGGGCTGGCAATCCCCAGCCTCATCCAGACACATCAATTTCAATTTACAAATGTGTATACCAGACATTCATGCTAGATCTAGTGCAAGTTAAAATACATTGTAGTCTTGCATTCTTCGGTAGCACTTCTACTGGAGAATTTAAGGTCAGCTTCACGTTCGTCGTCGAATCAATAGACAAACACTTACACTTGGTCCCTGATACGAGATCAGGGAGCTGGAGATAATAGCAGTAGATAATTTATGGGCAGCATATGGTCTCATTCCAATGTCTGTCAAGGTCATAGACATGACTATAACAATCTTCTGATTCTCTCTGGCTGAATCACGCCGACTGCCTTCACAGAAGGATATTTCTGCATGGAGTAAAGAACATCAGTATGGCTACGCTTATATACTGTGCGGCCAGCTGCAAATTACCGTCCAAATGCCTGGATTTGATTGGTGCATCCATTCCGAGCTCAGCTCGTAGTATTAATAGATCTACATGGAAGTCGGTCACGGCCTTGTACCAGAAACAGACAAGGTCGAATTAACATGTCAAAACCATTACTAAAATCTCTAAACCCTCTACGTTTTATGTACGAATTTCTGACCGTGACTAAGCGTCTTAAACTATCTAACCTTATTCACCCCTTCTCTTCCCTCGTAAGAGTTCATCAAAATCACGGGGTCGAAAACTGCACCGTCACTGCTAACTTATCCATTTATTCTATCTTGCCCCACTTTCTTCCCATCTCTAAGAAAAAGCGTTACAAAAACAAACTGTCCACGAGAATAGTTCAAGGACATTTGCACTGGCTAAACTCAACGAGACCATGAAATAAACACGCCGTGACCCAGCACGACACTTCTAGTCCTAACCCTGACATACCTATCTATCTATCTATCTATGATGTTGCTTCTCTGATAAAGCGAAAATTTCCTCCATGAATGTGGCAAACTTTTTCAGCTTTGTCCACAGTGACTAACAATACATTCTTTCAGTGTGTCGAGGAAAATGGGTGGAGAGCAGTTATTAAAGAAACTAGCAAGTATACCCGTTCTACGAACGGACACGGTGACAAAAACTTGTTAGTTGAGTACCTAAAAAGCTATAACGAAATACCACATATAATGAAAAGAAAAAAAAAGACGCAAATATATGAACTGAAAAAAAAAATGTTAGTCTATAATAAGCCGCACAAATATCTCCTGAAAAAGAGTGAGTTAAGTACAAAATGTAGTGGGGTTTTTTGGTTGTTGTTTTTTTGTTTTTGAGAAGATGAAAAAGAAGGTATAGTGGAGTGAAGAAATGATCTGATGTAAATAGCCATGTTGGAATCATATTAGGCCTATAAAGGAGCTAGCGTCATATAATAAAAGGTACAAACATCACTTACCACATCAGTTGCGGAGAATCTCAATGTAAACAATGTTGTCTGTATATACTCCGGGATGATCAGGAAATTGTTGTGCATGCACTCTCAGATTTTCTTTTGTTCCAACTCTACTCAGAGCGACGTATAATTGCCCATGGCTAAAAAAGGGTGTGTTCAAGGCCACACCAACTCTTTGTAATGTTTGCCATGGCTAGCGCATTGTTATAAGCTCTTATATTTTGATAAACATGTGAGTTGACATTATGATACGTCATCAAAACTGGTGGTGGTGGTGGAGGAAATTCAATCACAACTTTTCCATTTCCGCAGCAAAAAGAAGAGCCCTCTGACGACCATCGTAACGCACGACAATGTTCACAGATGACAGCCATTTGCCCACCGTTGTGTTGTTCTATTACACGATGAATGTTCTCATCAAAATTTTCACTGTCTACTTGTCGTCCACACCCAACATAACCTTTTTTTCTTCGTCGTGCTCTAGCAGGTTCTCTTTGAATTTGATTTGTATCATCATCGTCTCCATCCAGAATGGCTTGATTAATGATAGGTTGTAACGGTGTTTCATCATGAGCTTGAGTTGCCACTCCTATTCTATCCGCATCTTCTAGATCTACTTCTACAGTTGTTTCATTCTCAATGTCATTATTTCCTACATCTCTGACAATTCTAGTTTGCTCTCTCTTTCGTAACTGTCAAGTAGTTCTGCTAGTTAACGATGAACGTTTTTTTGAGCAGGGCATGATGAGGCAAATTTTATTTCAGGACATTCCAACTCCAAGACGATTAATTTTCACAATGTCAATGTACTTTATTTGCTAGATCTAAGCCAATAAAAAGAAAGGTAAACTCGTGGAAGAAAATTTGCAGAGCTTTAAATCTACTCTCTACTCTAGATCTGAGCTTCTTACTGAGGTTAAACTACACACACGTGGAAGAAAATTTGCAGAGCTTTAAATCTACTCTCTAGATCTGAGCTTCTTACTGAGGTTAAACTACACACACGAAACTATCTAGATCTAGATATTTATTAAATCTATAACGTCTGCATTTTGCTTTTCCAACTGAAAAACTTCACTTTTGCTAATTTTTGCAATTGTAATCGCCGCGCTTCCATTGTTGTCTTTGTTCCAGCTGATAGTAATGTGTCAATAACTGTATTTGTCCGAATTTAAAACTGATACAAAAAAAAATATCTGAGTATTTATAGTTCGCAGGTTATAGGTCTTTTAGCTTCAGTTTTATGTTTTCCCAATGACTCCGACAATTGTTCAGATATGAGAGAGTTCAATTTTTTTTTTATTAATGACACAAATGATAATACATTTTTTTTTTAATGAACAGACAGAAAGGCAACGAAAAATATGAATACTCGAGTAATGGTACTGTTGCTTTCAGGTTGTTAGTGATTACAGGAAACGTATCAAACAGGAAACAGTTCGTACTGGAATGGCCTATCGAAAAATCCATTTTTTGCTTTTATTATTTTGTGTTTTAAGTCAATTTGCAATTAAACCAAAGATTATTTTGAAAAACAAAAAGTGTCACTCACAGCCTTTTTTTTGTCCAAATCAACATGGCAAATTTGGTTTGTGTGCGTTTTTTAGTTTTTGAGCCTTAGGTGCCACAATGTTTTGGTGCTAGCTCCATTATAATATGATTAGTCCTGACTACCTGACCAAAAAGTATGAACTTTGTGTACTGCCTGGACGTTTGAAGATATATAACCTGGACACGTCCATGTTTGACAAAATTCAGTCTTAGATAATTGTATTTACTATTTTTTTTAGCAGCAAAGGATAAAATCGAAAAAGAAATTTCATTCTTTGTCTCTCTTTACGCACTTGGGTACCCAGACTGTTTTAGATGCTTACATGTTCACCCTCTGGCTCCATTATAGTATGATTAGTATTACACTTGTCGAGCTGAAAGTGGCTGTAAAACTATCAGATTAATGTTCATTTAAATGGCAAGAAACTAATTAACCTATTTTAAAGGCAGTCAATAGGAAACTTAAGCACCTTAAACAGCAATAAAATAAGAAATTAAAACGTCTACAACTTTGAATATACGAGAATTCAACAGTCTTTGTTAGGGCTAACAAACAGCCCTTCTAAGAGCTAAGAAGTAGACCAAGATCGATGGCACAGAAAAGGTCAAGGCAAGAGACTAGAAAAAACAGAAAGAGCAAAAAAAGGTCAAATGCAAAAAGGCGAGATGCACATGCTTAAAGCATCTAACATTCGACGCTCAAGGCGTATAAGCGTGTTTAG
Organism: Onchidella celtica; assembly: GCA_963931925.1. Taxonomy (NCBI): domain Eukaryota; kingdom Metazoa; phylum Mollusca; class Gastropoda; order Systellommatophora; family Onchidiidae; genus Onchidella; species Onchidella celtica. Next base: position 11,174,606 of record OZ007577.1, read on the forward strand.
ACTGAGGCCTTATGCCTTGCGGTAAATTAAGGCCTAGTCATGACAAAATTGGAAAGAATCTGATCAATCGAATGCAAAGGCCGATCAGATGCTAAAACCAATCAAGTGCGACGAATGTTTTCTCTGTTCTTTCCTATCCGCCCACTCAAACCTTTGCAAGTGATTAGGGCGGTCACAAACCTTCTGTTGTCCCCCCCCCCCCCCCATCCCTAACCTATACAGTCAGTTTTATCTACATATGCAACGGATCAAAGCAGCGCCACCGCCTTGTGTCCACTGGCCTGTCTAACTATGGTAAGTTATTCTCTCCTTCTGGCAAGTACACTTTTCTTCCTCCTTATGGCAGGCTCGATTAAGTACACAATAACAGAATTAAATATTAAATGTTATTAACTAGCTCCTCGTATGAGGGACAGCCTTATAACCTGCCCTAATATAACATTTCTAATAATGTTCCAGCTGGTAACGACTACTGCTTAGTATACATCAATGGACGGCCCGTTCTCTCTTTCTGTCTGAGGGTGCTCATTCTGACCGATTAGTTTCTGGTTAGCAAACTTACAATTGCCGCCCAGACATGGGTGGACGAACTGGCAAATGTCACTTTGGTACTGTCAGTCTCGTGACATGATCTTAAGGCTTCTAGCTCTCTCGTCAGTACGTTCCAGTTCTTGGTTCATAGTACGCGTTTTGTCTTTCACTTATGCCTCACTCTGGCTGGGCATCGCCGAGTCCCCTCGTGGCTAGATACATCTAAGATTTCACCTGAGACTGCCGGTTCAATGCAAGCTCATGTTTTTATATGCTCAGTAAACCGCAGAATCATGCTAACAACTTTGCATGCTTTAGTTACTCGTTCCCGTCACACAACAATGACATCGCGAAAATAATAATTCATACTCAGCACGCCCCCCTCACGGTCACTATCTAACAAGAAACTAAATGTAATCTCGTGAACCCTTAGCACAACTGAAACTATGGTCGACTCGTAACATCTGTGGGTGGCATTTTTTTTTCAAATATCACTGCATTTTCCATTTGAATATATATATTTTTTTACATGTTAAAACACTTACACATTAGTTGAGCATAATTTGTCCTTACAATAAACAAAAAAATGTTCTGACTCGATCAATCCAAGTTTGCACTTTAAGTAAATTATAGGAGTCTGAAATCAAAACATACAAATAAAGAAAAGGCTCTAAGTGTTTAAGCTTCAGATCTGAAAACGCTGTAAACATTTTTATCTATGAATAAACCATTAAATTCCATGTAAAAACAATCTTTTATTATGAAATTATTTCTTATAAAACCTTCATTCGAGTAAGTATAATGGGCCTCACAGTTTCATGTCTTGTCGGTTTATAGCAGTTTTTTTCAAGGTGCACAGCGGCAATAATTATTTCGGTGGGTCGTGGGACTTCATAATGGGGCATAGAGTGGCATATTATACTTCATTGTCCGATCGTGATGGGGCGCACATTTTTTGAATTGAGAAGTGAGACAAAAATATTCAGAAACAATGGCCTATAGTATGAATACTTTTGTTCAGACACGTACACAGTGACTTTTTTCATAATTATCATTAAACTGTGTGTTTCAGACTGGCTCATTTATTGGAATGATATATTAATTTAAAAAAATGAATATCAACCAGCTTGAGCATACAAACTAACCAGACTTGGGATAAGATGACGGCTGTTATCATGGGACAGTACTCTAGTTGCAAAGCTGAATAAACAAGTACTGAGTTGCGTTCCGTGTTCAGCAAAGGCTTGCTACCCAAGAATGATGAAACTTGTGTATGCAAACAAGGTGCGCAATCATGGTTCTTCTTCTTCTTTCGTTCACCAAAGCTAAATCTGCAGATTTGTTCTTTTAAGAAAATCTACGGTTTTCTGAAGTTCTGGCAGAGCACCATAGAGTTTGGCATTCAGGTTGGTTGGTTTGGGCCAATATATTATTTCTCATAGTGCTGAGAAGAGTGTGCAGTTCTGCAATATATGCTCTGTGTTTTGAGGAGACTGGCTGCACTCACATAATCGTCGCGGTCCAGGAACATTGTTGTGTGTCAAAATCACTACTTTTCAGGAGAAGCAAAAAACTGTTTTATTCTGGTTTTAGACGTAGAGACACACTACTTGAATCAAAATGTTTGTAATTCCGTGCTTCATATGACTACCGCGTTATTTTTACAATATTTTCTTTCAATTTTGAGATACTTGACTTACAACAATATGATTTTTTATTTCGTGCGGGAACACTATTGTAAGTCGACATACAATCAAGCAACGCTTCTTGATAGCCAGTGTAAGACGACATACAATAGTTTTCCTGGACGAAAAGTGTAGAGCTATAAAAATTTAATGGCCCAATGTGGTAAGTACCTAATCGATTTTTTCTCAGCACTAGATTAATAAATCTAAAACAGTTTTTATTGATTCTTGTTAATGTCCAATAAACTTGAATAAAACGATAACCTAACAATAAAATTGAACAGTAATAAAAGGATCAGACATAACGCAAACACATGTATTAGTCAATAAGCAATAAACAAATAATTCAAATCCTGCTTGAATAGTACTCAAGTTTTAATCAACCATTTAAAAAAGTTTAAATGATCTTAATTATTCACTTGTTAGCTGTTATCGATTGCAATGAAAAGTAAAAAATAAGAAATAAAAACCAATTGAATTTTATAATAAGCCTGCCTTTGTTCTTCGTTGACTTTTTTATGGCATTGTCTTTTGCATGTATCATTGCAGCCACGTCCGACTTTCCGTTGTGGCACAAGTTTTCCTCTGGAACTTGTACATTCCATTCCGTTCTTGTATATCTCTTTCATGTGCTCCTTTTGGCTTTTTCACGTTTCCGTTTTCTATTTTTGGATTTTGTGTCTTGAGGAAGGGGGTCGGGCTCTTCACCTTGGGGATTGGCTTCTGCAGCTTGGGGATTGAGATCTGCAGCTTGGGAATTGGGTTCTGCAGCTTGGGGATTAGATTCTGCAGCTTAGGGGTTAGGTTCTGCAATTGGGGGTTAGGTTCCGCAGCTTGGGGGTTAAATTCTGATGCAGGAAACAAAAAAGGGACAGGAAACAGGCCAAATAACCTATTGTTTAGTGAAAGAGTAGGTCACGATGTGGTATGACACAATAGCCTACACTAGGGCTATTTTCAGAATGCTTCAAAGCGTCCAGAAAAACTATGGTATGTCCACATGCAACTAGTTGTCGTGCTGCGCTGACTGTTGCATGTCGACTTGCATTATTCTTTGTGGACGATTTTTTGTGGAGAAAACATAATTTAATATGATAATACTTAATATCTTAAAAATGTAATCCAATCGAAATGAAACTTGTCCCATTCGATCCGCGGGGAAAAAAAAACCTATACTCAAATTTTCATTTTTTCCGATTTTTGACACACGACAGTGTTCCTGGACAGCGACGATAATGGCAGATGTTCCTAGTTTAAACGTGGTGAATATATGGTGGTGGGGCCTATTGGGAACAGTTCTTAGTCTGAACAATATCAATTGATCCTCTCTGTTCAGGAGATGCAGATAAAAGTGACTCACGTATTTCTCCTATTTTCATTGAACAGTGGGCATTGAACAAGATAGCACAGCAACAAACAGCCCATTGAATTCATCGTGATTTGATTAGTCAATGTGAAGTCATTCAGCTAAGCGATATTAATGTCTGCATAATCACTGCCCGGAACGAATTCAGATAATAAAACATAATTATCTCTAGGCCTTTAATGGTGATCAGGCAGTAAGTATTGTTGCCTCTTGCAGTGCTATGTACACCCATCCGTAGGCAAGAAACTATAATGACACTTGTCTTGCCCAAGTTATTTCTCAACTGATGTCAGAGTTGAACACTGTTATAATAATAATAATAGTAATAATGGCATTAGTAATAACAGGACTACTAATACTACCAATACTAGGCTACCAATACTACTAATAATAACGATGGAATGGATTCATATCGGCCCTGTCTCCACAAAATATGCCCAAACCGCCTTACAATGAAATGACAACAGTGGTAGCTGAAGTATATTATGACTGAGGAGGTAGCAGGGCTAGGTTTTCTGTATCTTCTATTGGCGAAAGCAAAGTATTTTTCGATTTTTTAGTTCTTTCATAATTCAGCTTCCGCTAGCGCCGTCCAGGATAGAAAAATTGCCAGGACCAAACAGAGAGATGTAGCCACTGGGTACACGTTATTTATATAGTTTTACTACTAGAACTATTATCAATCAAGGCAATACTTATCTGCATTAAACGACAACGCTGGTGTCGACTCAGAATGTTGTCATGTTTTTCTAAACATAAATAAGTCTAAAATAAAGGACAGATCGATACATCAAGAAAAAGCCCCCACCTTGTTCAATATCATTAGCATATAAATACCGGGTGAGGTTATAGAGCTTTAGTAGACAGTACACGAGTTGTGAGTGGTACTTTGATCTGACAACAGGACCTTTTCATGTCACCATACATGATGTTTAGTGTCGTGCTGACTGTTTTGCTTTGTTTAACTACATATGGTGAGTATCTATCTATCTATCTATCTATCTATCTATCTATCTATCTATCTATCTATCTATCTATCTATCTATCTATCTATCTATCTGTCTATCTGTCTATCTGTCTGTCTGTCTGTCTGTCTGTCTGTCTGTCTGTCTGTCGATCTATCTCTTTGAGAGAGGAGCTAGGACTCACGGAGCTGATGACTCAGACTTACTTCGAAGAACTCACCTAGCCGTGAACCACGACCAGTTAAATTTGTTAAAAAACGTATTCACAGTTTATGCCCGAATTCAGAAATTAAAATGTATTGTTTGTGGTTAAATTCTTGTTTTGTTGTTTGTTGGTTTGTTTGTTTGTGGATTTTACTTGACATGAAAAGCTCACAGTTTTTTTTTTCTTATTCTGGGCAGTGCTGGATAAGGAAGACTTTTTTTTTTAAAAATTAGAATTATTTATGGTTCTTATTTGTACACTAGGCAATTATATGTACATAAATATAAAAATACATAAAATAGCCTACTGTACAAATAAAAACATAGTTAGCAAAAACCGGTGGATCTAAAAAAAAGAGAAGGATATTCTGCTCATAACTCCATGAAATAATTATACTTTTGGATTTCGAATATTATATCTTTGATTTCAGTCCCACCCAAGTTCATTTTTTCTTCTTTAGTTACAAATATTTATTATAAGTACTGTACCTAGAATAGCACGGGGTACAAATACAATTATATTTAGCAAAAATGAGTGGATTAAAAAAAAAAAAAAAGAATATTCTGTAACGATCATAACTACATAAATACTTATGCTTTTGGATTTTGAATATTCTATTAGTGATTTCAATCTCAGCGAAGCTCCTGCCACAGCATTAATTAAATGACTGACTGACAGTCCCTATGTCACAGTCTATATTTCCATACTTTTGCATGTTTGTAGTTTAACATGAAAATATTACATGACTCCTTCACAATATTATTTCTTCAAGAAATTGAAGTTCTGAAGTGCTGGCAACTTGCTCCTTGTAGTATGACGGTGTATGAATTTAAAATGGAGATCAGTGTATGACTCACCAGGGTTGTTTTCTGTTATTGTTGTTATTTCAGGGGAAACAGTGACTGAAAAGAAGCAAACTGCATAAAATCAAATTGCTGAGTATCATTGAAAACTAAGAAATGAAGGAAAATACAAAAGTAGGCTGACAGCTTTTTCCAGTATTCATTTCACTTAACACTGTGACCTACGCTACATTTTGTCTCTTGTCTTCAAATCTCTTGAAAATTATTGACCAAAAAAGATCTGAATGCCATGTGAGTGACTAATTATAAGTATCTATTACACATTCAAATGAAAACTCTGAAATTCTTTTGGACAACTACAATTGTCATTTTGATTATTTCAGTATGTGATGGATATCCTGTCCGAAGTACATCCTGTCTCCTGATGATGAATGCTTGTATTGAAGCTTTAATAATATATGACAACTCAAGTATGGCTCATATTAGTATCAAGGCTAACTTGAATCGATTCTGTAGGTAAGACTCACATGACGATTACATGTTGATGTTTTTACATTGTCACTGCAGAGCTGTAATTTGAATAATTATGATAAAAAAAAAGAAAATTAGGAAATAGGTTTTGGACTGAATCATGTCAAAATGGAAAGTTTTCCAAAGCCGATATGGTAATTAAAAATGAGCTCTCTGCCATAACAAATATTTTTAGAGCTATAGTTACTTATTGAAAAAAAAATGCATGTTTCATAATAATCTAAGATATCTATGAAACCTTGTTCCAAGAAATGTACCTACCAAAAAAAAATGTTTTTATGTGCCTCATTTGTTTTGCCCCGCCAGACTGATGAATGGATGAGTGATCGGCGATGGCATGGCGAATGGGTGTGTAATTTCTATGTGAATAACATGGATTAGTGAAAAATAGTTTATAACATTTTTTTAATCCTTTATTTTAAAAGGCTGCCTTTAACTTTACATGCAGGTATACTTTTATGTCAGTTTGTAATCACCGTTGTTGTTTTTTTCTCACAATGAAGATATGGTTACCAGAACAAGGAAATGCCAAAGTTTCAAACCAATGGTTGATGTCTCTCCTATTATGTCAGTTGTTCACACGGATTGCCACTCTATTTAAGCTTCTCAGAATATAATGGAAGAGTATCCAGGAGGACGTGTAGGCTAAGCCGGATTGTTAAGTCAGTTACAGCTACATGTGTAACGCTAGTGCCTTTCTCTAGCTTTAATTACGTGGCCTCAGGATTCTCGTACCGAACTTCCAATTGGTGGCTTCACAATGACAATACTAATGATAAATTATGTACCGTCCTGTACTTGTAAATGTGAATTTTACTTTTTGTTTTATTGAGATTTATGCACTGTAATTTTATAATGGTTTCCTTCGTGTTTCATGGAGTTAGCATAAGTTATTCAATGTATCATTGGGACTACGGATTGGGGCATCCACGTTTTGTTCATTAAGACGAAGTTCGGCTTGACCACAAGAAGAATCTGAAAGGTTTATGTTTTGTTCCCAGCCTGACTTTGTCCATTAGTTTAAGACTGTGAAAAATTATTTTTTTGGCTCTTGGTTGTCTTCGTTGTTGTTCTAAGCAGATCATTGAAAGGAAATGTTGCATAGCTAGAGAGTGGCCAAAAAAAGGCTGATGGAGCACCCTCAGAGCTCTAATGTTCGCGTGACAGAGAAACAAGAAGTCGCTGTGGATTACGAATCTCAGAATAATTATGTTTCTTTGCCACAGTGGTTGCCCAGTGAGCATAGTGTTTGGGGTTTCAACTCTCAGCTGCGAGTCATTTTTTCGATGTTTAATCAGATTCCACGAGTGGAGTGAGCGATAGTTAATAATTACGGGGGGAGAGGAGAGTAAAATTAACGCACGGAGACAAGTGAGAAAGTCGTGCATGTCATGAGTGGGGGGTCTGAAGGAGGCGAAAGCGCTGTATAACTATCACTGCAAGTTAGAAGGTCCTAGGGAGCGGATCTGTGAATAATAGCCCATCGGGCAGACATAAAGGGAGCAGTCGAGAAGACTAGGAGTGAGTCTTTCCAGTTATGACTGGTATGTAGAACGTTGATTGATTATTATGATTGATTGTATTATATTATATTCGTCTATTACCATGATGTGAATAAGTATATGTGAGGAATGTGGAAGTCCTTGATATTGGATATAGCAATGTGCGCCATGAGCGATAGATGAAAGTGAGTTCATGGATTGGTAGCGCGAGTGAGTAGTGTGTACTCCGATGGAGGTGTGTTACCGTAAGAGGTGTGGTGAGTGAAAGGTGAACTAGTGTGTGTACGCTTCATGGATTGTAAGGAGAGGTGGAGTGAATAGAAATGGTAGGGTATTATACCAATGTAATGTTATTCTTGTAGGTGTCGGGGACGGGCCGCAGAGCCACCTCGATGAGCACAGGAGATAGGCCAGCATAGGGCCGGAGGCCACACATAGGCCAGAAGCGAGGCTGTCAGTGCAGGACAGTAGAGGCACATAAAGTCGTGGCAGTCAGGCCACGGACAGGGACGTAGATATGAGAGTGAATGAGATACTATATTGTTGCCATGTTGATAGGCTAGTGAACTGATATTATGTTGTTGCCATGTTGATGGCTATGGAAATAATAATGTGTTATTGCCCTGCTGAGGTGCGAGGGGAATGCTAAAGTGTATGACAATCGGAAGGTGATATTGAGAGACTGCGGTGCCAGTAAATTATTAATGGGCTATTAAGACCCTGAGGGGAGAGGCTGAGGCCGAAGTGCCTTTAGGAGTAACTACCGGATTGTGGATCCGAGGGAGCGTGTGTGTGAGAATAAGGCCGTTGTACGGCAGTGCATTTCAATAATATAATGTATGTAATTGCGCTATTATATGTATAATTATGTTTAATAAATGTGTGAGTCTGATGGGTTGTTCTGTTAAGTGTTAAACTTGTTGTTCGTGATTGTTGTCCTGTCATACTTATTACATCTCCCAGTCTGGGATTTGTGACATTGGGGGCTCGTCCATTGTGACTCGTCCATTTTCGTAATATTTAGTTGTAGTTAGTTAGTAGGTATTTGTGCTGTCTTGTTCGTTGGATGAATGGACATTTCATGATATGATTTATGTATATTTATAAATAATAATATGTATTGATGCATGTATTTTGATGAATATGTATTAATGTGTACTTAAATTTCAGAGAGACAGTGTGTGTGCGTGCAGCCTGAGGAGACAAGCAGCCAGAGCTCCGATTAGGTCGAGGACTTAAACTCATAAGGCTGAAAGTTAAGTAAAAGTCTAAAATTTTGTACCCTGGATTCAGGGCTGTCTTTTCATCTGTCTGTTTCCCTGTTTTTGCTGTTTTCGTTGTAATTGATTATACGGGCGGTGGCGCGGGTTTGCTGTGTTGAACTTAGTTTATCCTTTTAAAAAGGTGTGGTAAACTTTGGAACTTCGTTCATCACAGTGACCAGTTCTGTAGGGACCTGTAATATTGTTTAGTTGTAGCGTCGATATCTTCCTCGTTGTTTTAGGAAGACGTTTCTCTTGTCCCTCTCTTACCTGTCTGTAAATACGTTCTTTTTTTTCAGACTCTGTTCTTGTTCGTACCTTGTAGTGTAATCGGCGTATTTAGGTTGCATTTTTTTTCCATTATATTTTCTTTTTTAGGCCTTTGTCTTAGTCGGGTTCGTTGTCCTTGACGTACTTGTGGTCCTTCTACTGAATTTTCTCATTCTTATCTTTTCCTTTCGTTTTGTTATTTAATAGTGCTAGACATTTTATAAACATACAAGTAGTTAGAGAGAGTAGGCTGTAGAATGTTTAGTTAGGGGTGTTTCTGAATTGTATTTGGGTTTTGTTATATCTGGTGTGATCTCAGGTCTCTGGTCGTGTCGTTAGTGATCATACCGACAGGTTAGCCGTTTTTATAATACATACCATAAGCATAAATCTGTGAAATGGCAGAACTCCAACAATTAATGAAGTTGGGTAAGGAACTTGGCCTTGAGGGAGAAGAGCTACGCGGCTGGATTAAAGAACAGCAGGCGGATTTGCGCGATGAGCGTGCTAAGGATAGAGAGCGAGAAAAAGAGGCTCAAGAGCGACAGAGAGAAGAGGAAAGAGAGGCTAAGGCTCAGCAACAAGAAAGAGAGGCTAAGGATAAGGAACAGGAAAGGGAGTTTAAGCAACAGGAAAGAGAGGCTAAGGAACGGGAGCAGGAGAGGGAGTTAAAGTTAAGGGAGATAGAAGCTAGGGATAACCAACAGGAGAGAGAGACGCGAATGAGAATCGCGGAGTTGGAAAGCCAAAAGAATGCGCCAACGGAAGCAGTTGAGCGGCAGGTACACAATAAGGGTGGTGTTAGGATTAAGCTCCCTACGTTCGACGACCGGAAGGACGACATAGACGCCTTCCTTTACAGGTTCGAGCTGAACGCACAATTGCAATGGGGGGAAAATAAGGAATTATGGGCCACGTACCTGGCATCGCTATTGCAGGGGCGAGCGTTAACCTACTTTAAAGAGCTACAGCGCGAAGACGTGCAAGACTACGATAAGCTGAAGGCTTTGCTGCTTCGCCGATTTGCGCGTACCGAGGAATATTTCCGGGAGCAGTTTAGGCGGGCACGTGCAGATACCAGGGAGGACTTTGCTGCCTTCGTCGCGAGACTAACGGAGTATTTCGCGAACTGGGTAGACTTGGCGCATGTGGGCACGGATTTCGCTAAACTGAAAGACCTAATGATCCGTGACCAGCTGTACGCGTCGTGCCACAAAGATCTGGTGGCTTTCCTGAAAGAGAACGAACCCGCGACGGTGCAGGAGGCGTCTAAGTTGGCGGAGGCATACCGTACGGCGCACCCGTCCAAACCAGTCGCCAGGGCGTACGTCCAAGATGCGGGGTACGTCGCCGTTGTCGAGGGGTCGCCGGCAGGACTTAGGGACAGGTCGCGTGAGCGTGGTGCCTATAGTGGGCAAGGCCAGGGGCAGCATAGGGGCTATCACCAATCACCGGCATATGGATCCGGTAAGTTTGACCGAGCAGGAGGGCTAGGTCGCGGTAATGGCCGGGGGCGAGTTGTGACCTTTGCCGATGACCGACGGCATAGGGACTCTAGTTCCGGTCGCGAGGGGTCACGGGGACCCAGGCCTAGAGCAGCACAGGGAGCGGAGTGTTGGACTTGCGGACGCGTGGGTCACTTTTCACGCGAGTGTAGGGCCGCGAAGTGTTGGAACTGCGGAAGAGCAGATCACATCAGCGTGAACTGCCCTGCAGGTAGGATAGCGGCGAACGTGGACAGTAGCTCCAGTCCATGTTCCCCAAATAAATTTCATCATGCGGCTGCGTGTGTTACATCGGACAACGGAGGCGGACAGTATTCTAAGTGTCCCAGTTGTGAGAAGTTATTATCTTCCGGTGTTTTACCTTGTGGGAGAAAGATCCCCGTTATAAATTCATGTCATACAGGAGGTGGTCTTAGGGTTTATCCGGGGTTTGTTGGGGACGAACCGGTCTCGGTTTTACGAGATACAGGATCTACCGTTGTGGGAGTGCATAGGGACTGCATTCGGGATTCACAGCTTACAGGTGAGACTGTCCCGTGCATCCAATTTTCGGGGGCCATTGAGAAATTACCCATGGCAAAAATAATGATAGATACACCTTTCCTTAGCGGGGAAGTCGAAGCAGTCGTTGGTTGTTTTCCAGGCGCCCAGCTCATCATTGGGAATGTATCCCGGGTAGGTTCCCCTTCCGATGAGAACGTGCAAGCATGGTCGCAATCAAAAGGTATTGACTTTTGCGCCGCGGTCGAAACACGTCGACGGGTAGCCGATAAAGATAAGATTAGACCTTTGGCTACGCCAGCGGTCAACCTAGATATCACGCCAGAGCGCTTGGCGAGATTACAAAGGGAGGACCCATCATTAAACCCATGTTTTGGGGAAGCGCGAACCGAGAAAACGAGGAGATATAAGAACGGGTCGTCCTCCTTTATTGTTCAGGCGGGCATTCTGTTCCGTAAGTATGTAACGGTGTCCTCCATTTTAAAGCAGGTCGTTGTGCCAGCGTTGCTGATCGCAACAGTATTGCACTTGGCACATGATGTCCCATTAGCGGGTCATATGGGGATAGCTAGAACCAAAGAAAGGGTTCTTAAAAATTTTTACTGGCCATCGATCCACAGAGATGTGCAGGTCTATTGTAAGACGTGCAGTGCGTGCCAAAAGACGACGCATAAGGGTCGTACACCCCAGGCTCCTCTTCAGAAGATCCCCACGGTCTCGGAACCGTTTAAAAAGGTCTCGATAGACCTTGTTGGCCCCATTCACCCAGCGACCGATAGGGGGAATCGATTTTTCTTAACGGTCATATGTAATGCTACGAGATGGCCAGAGGCGGTTCCTCTGCGGACCATAACGTCTGAGGCAGTCGCGGAAGCGTTGTTTGCAATTTTCGCTAGGGTAGGAATACCAGAGCAAATTCTGTCTGATAGGGGCGCGCAATTTACGTCGCAGATGATGAAGGAATTGTTCCGCTTATTCAGTATACAACCCATCACTACCACCCCTTATCATCCGCAGGCTAATGGCATGTGCGAGAGATTGAACTCGACGTTGAAGTCGATGCTGCGTAAGGTAGCTGCTGATCGCCCTAAAGATTGGGATAGATATATCCCTGCAGTGTTATTCGCGTACAGAGAGGTACGGCAGGAGTCAACGGGATTCTCGCCGTTCGAAATGATGTACGGTCGTAGTCCTAGGGGCCCAACTGATGTTCTTCGGGACATGATGACGTCGCCATCATCGGGAGACGATGAGCAGATTTCGGTGTTTCAGTACCTTGTTGATTTAAGAGAAAGACTATCTTCAGCGCGCACTATAGCACAAGAAGCTTCTAGTATCGCTTCGAAAAGAGCAAAAGACTATAAAGATAGAGGGTCCAAACTGAGAATTTTTAAGCCAGGAGACAAGGTTCTGCTGTTGTTACCTACGGACCATAATAAGTTATTGATGACATGGAAAGGCCCTTATGTTATTGAGCGAGTTGTTTCAAAGGTAGATTACGCTATCCACATTGATGGAGCGAGTAAGGTTTTCCATGTTAATATGCTACAGAGATTTTATGAGAGACCACAGTATCTGTGTGCACAGACAAGACCAAAGGAGACTGTCTTCTCTACGGCTTGTACGGGGGTCGTAGACCAGTTGGACTGTGACGTAAGCGACACCGAGGCGCAGGAAGAGTTACAAATTCAATTGCCGGAGTTAACTCCGACACAAGGTTACAGGGACGTAAAAATTAACCCTGACCTTACGAGTTCAAGGAGTAGGGAACTTGAGACCCTGTTAGCGTCATTTCCGGATGTTGTTACGGATTTGCCGGGTCGCACTACGGTGATCCAGCACCAAATAAAGTTGACTTCGGATAAGCCGGTATTTCTTAGACCTTATCCGCTGCCGTTTTCTTCGAGAGATAGAGTCATAAAGGAAGTTGAGTCAATGTTGAAGTTAGATGTGATAGAACCATCAACATCGCCGTATTCATCACCCATCGTCCTCGTGAAAAAACTTGATGGATCGGTGCGGTTCTGTATTGATTTTCGAAGATTGAACACTATTACGGTAGGCGATAGGGAGCCTATTCCGTTTCAGGAGGAATTAATAGCTTCATTGGCCGGGTCCACGTGGTTTTCCAAGATAGATTTGACGAAAGGGTATTGGGAAATCCCGCTTACTGAGGAGTCTAAACAATACACGGCGTTCCAAACGCCCATTGGATTATTCCAATTTAAGGTCATGCCATTTGGGTTGGTAAACGCACCAGCGACGTCTGCACGATTAATGAGATTAGTGTTGAAGGACATACCTAATGTCGTGTCATTCTTTGACGATATAGCATGCCATACGTCGACATGGTCTGATCATATTCAGACACTAACAGTAATTTTTCAACGATTACGTCATTTTGGGTTAACTGCTAAACCCGCAAAGATGGATTTGGCATGTCCAGAGATAATATTCTTAGGACATATTGTGGGTAGAGGTGTTCAGAGACCTGAAGTAACAAAAATTGACAAGTTAGTAGGGTTGCAAATCCCTAAAACAAAGAAACAAGTCAGAAGCTTAGTGGGAATTTTAAATTATTACAGAAAGTTCATTCCAAATTTTTCCTCCTTGTCATCTTCTCTTACTGACCTTACTAAGAAGGGACAACCCGATAAGGTCCAGTGGACGTCTGAATGTCAGACATCATTTGATAATTTGGTGACAGCATTATCATCGTCACCCATTCTGATATTACCCGATTTTCGATCTAATTTTATCCTCAGAACGGATGCGTCGGACTCTGGTGTCGGCGCTTGTCTTCTACAGGAGAAGAACGAATGTCTCCATCCTGTATGTTATGTCAGTAGGAAGTTATTGCAGAGAGAAAGAAAGTATTCTGTGATAGAGCGTGAGTGTCTTGCCATTGTCTGGTCCGTCCAGAAACTAGGACGTTATCTCATGGGACGAGAATTTTGTATCCAGACAGACCACAAGCCACTGACATTTTTGTCGAAGAATCGTTCGTCCAGCCCACGCTTGTCTAGATGGGCATTGGCTTTGCAGCCGTATACCTTCGTTATTCAACCAATTCCAGGAACCAGCAATCACATCGCCGACTACCTTAGTCGAGCCTAGGGCAGGAGTTCAGCAGCTTATACATCTGAGGACAGGAACATTGACAGGATCTGTGTGAATAAGTCGACTTTAAAATATTGACATTATAAATATGATATGAAGAATGGTTGATAGGTTGAAGGGTTTTTGATTCTGTATTAGATATTGTGTTTAGTTAGCTATTGATGATGTGACACATATATGCATATTTCAGACCATATTGATCCCCATATTTTCCCCTGATTTCGGTATTTTATATACTAGGGGAACGGCTAGGTCAGTTTTTTTTAGTGTAGGTATTGCTCACGCTCACTCGTTGACAGTCATCTTGATGCGATTTGAAATTAATTGCATTAATTTTTTTGGGGTGGGGGATGATGTCACGAGTGGAGTGAGCGATAGTTAATAATTACGGGGGGAGAGGAGAGTAAAATTAACGCACGGAGACAAGTGAGAAAGTCGTGCATGTCATGAGTGGGGGGTCTGAAGGAGGCGAAAGCGCTGTATAACTATCACTGCAAGTTAGAAGGTCCTAGGGAGCGGATCTGTGAATAATAGCCCATCGGGCAGACATAAAGGGAGCAGTCGAGAAGACTAGGAGTGAGTCTTTCCAGTTATGACTGGTATGTAGAACGTTGATTGATTATTATGATTGATTGTATTATATTATATTCGTCTATTACCATGATGTGAATAAGTATATGTGAGGAATGTGGAAGTCCTTGATATTGGATATAGCAATGTGCGCCATGAGCGATAGATGAAAGTGAGTTCATGGATTGGTAGCGCGAGTGAGTAGTGTGTACTCCGATGGAGGTGTGTTACCGTAAGAGGTGTGGTGAGTGAAAGGTGAACTAGTGTGTGTACGCTTCATGGATTGTAAGGAGAGGTGGAGTGAATAGAAATGGTAGGGTATTATACCAATGTAATGTTATTCTTGTAGGTGTCGGGGACGGGCCGCAGAGCCACCTCGATGAGCACAGGAGATAGGCCAGCATAGGGCCGGAGGCCACACATAGGCCAGAAGCGAGGCTGTCAGTGCAGGACAGTAGAGGCACATAAAGTCGTGGCAGTCAGGCCACGGACAGGGACGTAGATATGAGAGTGAATGAGATACTATATTGTTGCCATGTTGATAGGCTAGTGAACTGATATTATGTTGTTGCCATGTTGATGGCTATGGAAATAATAATGTGTTATTGCCCTGCTGAGGTGCGAGGGGAATGCTAAAGTGTATGACAATCGGAAGGTGATATTGAGAGACTGCGGTGCCAGTAAATTATTAATGGGCTATTAAGACCCTGAGGGGAGAGGCTGAGGCCGAAGTGCCTTTAGGAGTAACTACCGGATTGTGGATCCGAGGGAGCGTGTGTGTGAGAATAAGGCCGTTGTACGGCAGTGCATTTCAATAATATAATGTATGTAATTGCGCTATTATATGTATAATTATGTTTAATAAATGTGTGAGTCTGATGGGTTGTTCTGTTAAGTGTTAAACTTGTTGTTCGTGATTGTTGTCCTGTCATACTTATTACATCTCCCAGTCTGGGATTTGTGACAGTGTTTGGGGTTTCAACTCTCAGCTGCGAGTCATTTTTTCGATGTTTAATCAGATTGTTCATTCTTTTCACTCCTCATGTTTTTAGAAACTAATTGTCAGATATTTCAGAGATTACAAACCACTGGCCACCAATCCCTGGCCAGCAGCTGAACAGAGATAGTAATTTACCAGTCATACCAACATAGCATTATAATGTAATTATGTACTTACAGCGCAGCTGACGAGACCGAGACGTGTATCAACGTTGCAAATTCTAGCTGTGAATCTGGCGTGGACACATCAAGCATAGAAAGATCAATGAATATAGCCAGATACATGTGTAGTGCTGAGGGCAGACCTGGTGAGAGTTCAGTATATTATTATTTTCTTTCATTGTCATCTGCCACAGAGTCCTTTTAATCACTGTCAACAGCGTGGCAACAAAACACCAAAATCTAACGATATCCAGTAACAATAATAGCTAATAAATCAGGTTAAGAAGTCAAATACAAAAAAACAGATTTAGGGGTGACACAGATCAAGGCTGGTGTGGACGCCAGACTGGTGGCCCGTCGCCCATAAATTTTGTTTCATACTAGCACAATAGGGACCCCATATCGTAAACACAACGGGATACAGCGGGCAGCGTGCTTACCGTGCTAGTGTGAAGCAAAGGTTGTGGGCGGCGAGCCACCGGTCTAGCGTCTACACCAGCCTCTATTCTGTTTCACCCCTCACTGTCCACTTAAGATGGTCTAGTTATGATGAATTCACAATAGGTTACCCGCATTCTTCTCAGTATTCAGAAAATCCAATCGTAATTCCCCTAAATAAAATATTTTGTAGTTTGGAGTGCCAATTGTGTCAAGCTTAATTTTACAACTGCTCCAGTTATATTCTCAGTTTCTATGGTAATGTTTTCTCAATGTATGAACGATTCGAATCTATATCTCTCATTCTCAGTGTTATCCTAAATGTTACAGAATTTATACTGGAAATATTCTGCCATAACTTGTTCTTATAAAACTGTTAAATAGTCACTAAAAACCTACTTCCCTAACGACTTGTCCGCTGTGATATATGAGAGTGGAACTGTCAAAATCAGGCTTAAGGTGAAAGGCCGAGTTCCTAAAAAAAGCTTTTCAATGGGGGGAATTTTTTTCTATAAACATTGAAATTTTACTTATTAAATGAAAGATTATTCATATTTCTTTATTCAGTTAAAATATTTTGCTTGAAAATGTCTTAGAAATATTTTATTTTGGTTTTTAAAGATTTCAAGAAAAATCACCTCTAGCCCTTACATCATGCTTTTTCATTTTAGGCCTGTCTTCAAATATTGTGTAGCAATCTTAATAAAAAAGGAAACATTTCTTAGATAAGCAGTAGATAGCAGTACAGTGCCGTGTTTTATTATTTAGAATGCATCAGTTGTCGCGAGGTAGACAAAGGCTACCCCCCGTTTCAAATTTTATTTTATGGACAAAGACAAAGTGAACTTTTGAATTTTGAATGCTACAATAACCTTTATCGTCAATTTACTGTACTCTACTATAGAGTGCTAAAGTTGTATTTGTGAAATGTTCATTGATCCATTAGTTGTGTTGAACCTCTCGGTGTCTCCTTGTGCTACCAACAAAGCAAGACTTGAAGCAGCAGTGGGGGAGATCATGGCATGTCAAGGCTCCTATAACACCAGTGTTTACCAGGATGCCGCTCAACAACATGGACAACTTGACAGGACGCGTTTCTGCCCGTAAGCAAATTTGTATCTTGCGACTTTTCCATGTCTAAAGGGCTTGCACTCATTCTTTACTACTTCAGTGGACAGGTGCTCTACAGGCAAGGTGCTCGAATCTCAGTCGGTACAAGCATATTGGAATTTTGCGATATTTCTCATATTTTCCTGTCCCTGAACCTATGGTAGTTAGGATCGAGAGCCTAGATTTCTCGGATAAGGACGGAAGACTGGTATTGACCGTGTGCACTTTGCGTACGTTAAAAATACATTGGCAGAAGAGCAGGCCGAACAGGCCGGTGACTGGGCAAAATTAAATAAAATGTATCCCTACCTCCCCCCTCCCTCCCCATCCTCCACCCCCTCCCAAATGGGGACAACGTGTCTGTTCCAGTGGTAACTTGGCTGCCATGACACTAAAGCAAATTTCCGAAAAAAGAAGTATACAAAATACAAAAATACTATAAAAGAGCTTACGAAATATCATAAAAACCAAAGAAAAACGGTGGGGTCGCAGCAGGGCTATAAGCAAAGTCAAAATTGGGCAAAAAGAAACGGTTGTATTTTGCGAAACCCTAATAAGATAATGATGAAGATAATATATTATAATGCATTCTTAAATGCAGGCTGTCTAAAAATAAAAATAAAGTGTATATAATAGAAATGAACTGCTTAATGAGGGTTGTTTGCTATTAAACTGAACACCGTTTTCATCGGTGCCTGGCCCACGACGGTCACCATTTTGAACAAGTGCAAAAACTCAAATCTATACTATATATATTTGTGGACTTGAGATTTTTCGTTGCAAAAGGCTTCTGAACCACTCAACACTCAGACTTCAAATTTTATATGGTGCATCAGAATGGATGTAAGGGTGCACAGTTTTTAATAGAAGTCTCAAATCGGTGTGAATTTTTTTATTGGAAATTTATTGTTTCGCCATCATTTAGGTCTATTTCAAGTCATGGTTCGCCATTTTAAGGTTTCGTTATCACTTCCTCCGATATGTTCACTATCAAACACACTAACCCGTGCGCAAATCATGCTGTTGTACGGGATGCGCAGGGTGTCAACTCACAAAGGCAGAGCAGTAAGACTTATTTAAAAACAAACAAACAAAAATAAAATAAACAAATAGGAACAGGCCAGATGAAGCAGATCCATAATAACCACCCAGAACTGAAACCAATATTCAAACCGATTTATCCCGGGCGCGAGAATCTTTTTTACACTGCGTTGCCGGAAAGCCAAACAAAGCTCTACGTCACCACCTCACCCTTTGTGACGATATCGCATGCGCAGTAGGAGGCAGTTCCCGCTCCGTCATCGGCCAACTATAGGCTAACATGTTTTGTTTTTCCGCCATCGCGATTGTTTGGCCGGTGGATCAGCTTATTAGTGTAACTTAGAGATAATTATATCGACGAAGTGGTTTTGTTAACTAAAATGCCTACTAGCTGCATTATCGTTGATTGCTACGCGCGACAGGGGTGGAAAGGATGGATAAAAGTTGGTCAGATTCCCCACCATTCGTGTAAACAAAGGAAAGGAAGTGAAAGAATTGACCGAACGTCGTTCGACTGTGGTATGGTTGACAAGCTACCAACCAGCAGATCTAGACTAGATCTAGACATTAAAAAAAGTGAGTCAACCCATTCTGTTTGTGCCGAGCACTTCATCTCAGGTAGTTGTCAGTTTTAATAATT
The DNA here is from genome assembly GCA_963931925.1 of Onchidella celtica. Lineage (NCBI taxonomy): Eukaryota > Metazoa > Mollusca > Gastropoda > Systellommatophora > Onchidiidae > Onchidella > Onchidella celtica. The sequence goes on from OZ007577.1 coordinate 11,193,812, forward strand.
TATGAATAACGTGATGAAGTAACCCCGTCATTTCCGTCACAGAAGAGTTAGATCTAGATCTAGATCAGATATGTGCAATGTACATTTCTCCACTCTGCAGGCTAGTTAGAGCTGTAAGATTAGAGGTCTAGCGAATGCGGTTATCTTCATCTTTACCGCACAATAAAGTCACCGACTAATAAATCTCAGTTACAATTAAAAACTTTCCTGTTGACTTGCTTTTAAGCAGTTCTAGATTTACACTGTGGGGTACAATGAATTGAAGATGATGCACTGGCAAGATAGGCTACTGATTAAAATTCACCAGAGATAGCCAGAATGCAGTAGATCTAGTATGAGGAAGTGAGTCCTGAGTGATGAGGTATGGAATCACAGTTAGATCTAGATCTGATTACACAGATGTTGAATTGCAGCAGTATGAGAGACAGAGAGTGAGCCTTGAATTGTGAGATACAACATAATAATTTAATGTATCTGTATTACACAGATATGAATAATAAAATATGAAATCATAGGCCTAATTAAAGCTAATCTCCTATCACAGAGCTGTTGGCCAGCAGCAATAAATATGAGAGATTGAGCCATGACCGATGAAAGATAAAATTATGCTTAGATCAAGCCAGCATCACACAGATATGAGAGGGTGAGTCTTGAGATATGTAAGGATAATTAAATCTATATCAATACCACACAGATATGAGAGTGTGAGGCTTGAGTGATGAAATATGTAATGATAATGAAATCTAGATCTAGATTTATATCACACAGATATGAGAGTGTGAGGCTTGAGTGATGAGATATGTAATGATTGTCAAGACCAAATGTTGTTAAAGGGAAATAACTTAATCAATACGACCTAGAGGTGAATATGTATAACATGTAAAGTACCTCATTGTAGATAAGGTCAAGGACGCAAACGACTGTGGGTTTTGATGACGTCATTTTATTATTTTTAATTGAACAACAGGAAGGGGAGATAAACAGTAGTATGCTAATAAATTATAATACAGGAAGTTTGCACCCATGGACAGAAATCTTTGTATATTGATAATTGTAAGAAAAGTAAAAGTAGACATGTATATTGGTTGCTAGTAAATAGTTAAATAAAAGCCGTCAAGGTTTAGAGGGAAGATTAGCGCCCCAGTTGTAATTTGTAGAGGGAAGTATGTTTTGCTTACGTCATTGAGGGTAAAAGGGCTAACCAATGAGGGTTAGCGGAGAGATCGCGATGCAGCGCAAACCGTGCGGGCAGTACTTCTTTTTTCATTCCGTACAGATTGCTCCTCTGTGAAGGTTTCAGCGCAGATCCCACTTGAGAGGATCCACTTATAACGAACAGCATGGCTAGATGAATATCTCTAACGTGATTCGACAAAACGCCTTTTTCCTGAAAATGCCGTTTCGAGAAAATCGCGATTTAGTTTTGCGGTCTCTAAATTTAAATCTAGGAAACAAAATGCAGTTTTTATAGACTGAAGTGACACTTTATGATGTCTTTTAACTTTGTGTAAAGTTTTATTTGAATTGGTGCTGAATTAATTAAACTATGATGAAAAAGGCGTTTTGTCGAATCAATGCTCAAACGTAAAACGCCTTTTTTCAGAAAAAAAGGCGTTTTGTCGCATCAGACCTAATCACACAAACGCCTTGCTGAAGAGATAGGCATTGCTCTGATTATGTTTGATACGACAAAACGCCTTTTTTGCTCAGCGAGGGCATTGTTTCGCCTTTTTCTGTCCAATGACATGTTCAAAAACTCGGTTCCAAGGGAAAACTCTTTTGTGTCAGACGAAAAAATTGCGTTTGCTGACGGCTGTTCCTGTTTTATCCATAAAACGACAATGCTTTCTTTTTTCTGATGGGTCTAGTTTAATGCGATGACTGAATAGCCAGTTTTTTTGCTCGACGTAGGTGTGATTCAAGTATTCTTGATGAATAGCAAAAGCATTGTCGGTGTCCGATTTTTTTCCAAACAATGGTTATGGCAGTTGCAACTTTCTAGTATTGGGTGTTTGGTTTTCTGAGACCAAGGTTCTCTCTCCTTTCTTGCTGTCCTACAAGCCGACATTGGTGATGGAGTGATAGGTAACGGTGAGATCGGAGGCGGGGATAGTTCGACGAGCACTCACAGATATGACGAACTTGCAGACAAAGAATATCCAATGGAAACATCTGATTGTTCAAGTTGGGAATGTTGAACACCGGCAAGCAAATCTGACACTAACTGTTTTGCACTCTGCGTTAGTTGTTCTTCAATCCCGTCAATGGAGTCTTTTGGAGGGGAAGATGACTGAATGATCGGGTAGTGAGATGTTCAAACATTCAATGGGGTGATGTCCAGGGTGGATGCTGGATGACCACGAGCAATCAAATCGTGCCCCAGAGGGAGCAGTAGCAGCAGGAGTTGACATAGAAGTAGGAGAAAGTTCACTATTCTGTTTCTCGTTGTCCGATGCAACGTCACCATCAGAACTATCCGAAGTAAATGGATTCTCTACACTGTCACTGTCATCTGATGACAAGTCCTTGGAGTGAGTAGGCACAGGATGTTGAACTGGGACGTCAGTAAAAATGAGTAGGCGACGAACAGGTTTGGCTGTCACAGGCCTTGCAATCTGAGGATCTGGGGGACCATCAGTGTCCTCCACACCATAGAAGGCTGGCACTTTGGGTGATTCTGCTTACTCTTGTTCTGCCTTGTGACGCTTTACCACCGGAGCTTCATCACAGCTGCCACTTGAATCTGAGTGCGGCCGAATTATTTTCCTGTTGGATTAAACAAACAAAAGTTGCATGGCTGAATTCTTATTTTGATTGGTTTGAAGAAAAAAATACGACAAAGTGACCAGTAACAACTACAGTGTACAGTAATTTGCAGCAATGATGAAGGCATAACGAGTGAGGTCAAAGCTAAACATGAATAAAACATGTACTCTGCAAATGTCATCTCAATATCAATGAAAACAAAAACGAGCATGGTTATGGTGTAACTGTGGAATTATTTTTTCCAGAAATTCATTGATGATTTATGAACATTCATGCCATTATTGGATACAGTGAGCTAGTTGCCTGCTTCAGTCTATGTCTACATGTTCAAGGCATTTGAAACATGATGATGACGATGATTTTTCTTTTGCTGTCACAAGAACCAGCAGAGGCTCAAAACTTCGTATTCATTACGTTCATTACTAGCTACAAGTCTATGCACTGATGTTCAGACACATGAAATGTACAAACGTAACAGAAGAAGAAGAAAAATGAACTTACTGCTTAATGAGCTCCTTTAAAAGTCTTGAGGATTCATGAGAACAGAGATGGTGATGCTGTGAAAGCAGTATGGCAGAGAGACAGAGAGAGATTTCACCTTGAAGTTCATACCTGGAACTGCCTTAGATTTCAAAATTCTGCTCCTTATAAAGTCTCGCGAGAAGAAAAGTTGAGTAATAATTGGAACAACTACGTCCCCGACTTTGACCGAAGATTCTGGCGGTCACTGGAACATCAAACGACATCGAGGATCACAGAACTTCCGATGATGGTCAAGGGATGACCTCGGTGGGGGAAAATATCGTTAGATTCGATGATCGTCTGTGCGTGAGCCAGCGGAGAAAGTTAGGCAATGTTACTTAGACAAGGACAAGGATACGGCCTTTGGTTTGAGTAGTACTAAAACCAATTTTTGATGATCGTTATACACAAAAGTGTTAACAATGTTAACGACACTTAATACAATGCAGGTAATTATTGAGTTAAATGAAGATTTTTGAGAGACAAAAATTGTCAGAAGATAGTTTTATTGAACTCAAGACAGCCTAATGTAAAAGGATAATGAAAGACTGGACTGAATGATTACCAGGGAGGCTTCTTAATGAAAAGATATAGGCCCCTGTTGTCCCAGTAACAAATCATGTCGACAAAAAGCCGTTTATTCTACTTATATAACGACGGTTTGGCAAGGTAAAGGTGTTTTGTCATCTCACTCAGCCTCAGACCAACGCCTATATTTTGAAAAAAAAGGCGTTTTGTTAATTTAAAGGCGTTTTGTCATCTCACTCGGCCTCAGGCGAACGCCTTTATTTCGAAAAAAAGGCGTTCTGTCAAATTAAAGGCGTTTTGTCGCGATTCAGCGGACAAAAAGGCGTTTTGAAAAAACGTTGTTTTTAAATAATTTTAAAATGGCTAAGCTTTTTCAAAACCTGATAAGCTCATAAGATGAGGATTGTTGATGAGAATCAGGTAATGAAATAAAAAAATTTCGCGCCAAAATGAAAAAAGGCGTTTTGTCAAATCACGTTAGATCTTGTCATTAATCCATATGGCTCACTTGAATATAAACCACGCTTTTGTCTACTGTTTCTGGCCTTAGCGCCAGAACAATCGTAAGTAAGATCTGACCGAAGCTCGTGATGATTGACAGTGGATAGGGAGGCGAAAAGCATGACATTTATCCGTGGGAGAGTCATGATGAATCCACCAGGAGTGATTGCCAGTGAATGCAGGATGCAAAGTTAAACTCATCTAGAGCTGCAAATAGTATTATTGTGTGAAATACATAATTACTGTGAATTGTGATTGAATTGTCTGGGTGAGGCTGGGAGTTACCAGCCCATCCTAGAGTTAGATCTCTGTACTTAACTGGGCCGACGTCACTTTGTCGTTGACGGGCTCGACCTATTATAAGTTTAGGCAGAAATATCGGATATGACATTATGTATCCAGAGACTGTAATTGCCATCCAATAAGCAGTCTAGATCTTAGATATATATAGAAATAGTTTAATTAGATAATTAGCGAGCACAGAAGTTAAATGATATTATAGGAAATCTAGAGCTAGACTTAGAATGAAGTATTATTGATTATGGATTTGATGCTGCTGATGTTTATCCTTACTACATAAATAGATCTAGTCGAAATTGTTAGTGTACTTAACGTAATAAAATGTGACCCTGCAGGTCTGATTAATTGAGAATTACTCAGGTTGTTCTTTAGTATTTGGCATGGTATGGAAGTTAGATTTTAGATTGAATAAATAATAAATCATAAAACTCTCGATTATAAAAATGCAGTCGAACTAACACCCAACGCAACTTTAGGATACCATCTATAAACTTAGGATGGGATTCTGACATCAGGGGGGGGAGGGGGGGGGGGACTTTTACAATATCCCCAAGATCCCATCCCTGAGAATGATAATGAAATCTAGATCTAGATTTATATCACACAGATATGAGAGTGTGAGGCTTGAGTGATGAGATACTTAATGGTAATTAAATCTAGATCTAGATTTATATCACACAGGTATGACAGTGGGAGCCTTGAGTCATGAGATACTTAATGATAATTAAATCTGGATCTAGATTTATATCACACAGGTATGACAGTGGGAGCCTTGAGTCATGAGATATGTAATGATATTTAAATCTAGATCTAGATTTATACCATACAGGTATAAGAGTGTGAGCCTTGAGTCATGAGATTATGTGTAATGATATTTAAATCTAGATCTTGAATTGTACCATACAGGTATGAGAGTGTGAGCCCTGGGTGATGAGATATCTAATGACAATTTATATCACACAGATATGACAGTGTTAGCCTTGAGTCATGAGATATGTAATTTGTAAAGATAATTAAATCTGGATTTAGATTTATATATTGCATAACAGGAGAGTGTGAGCCATGAGTGCTGAGATATGTAGCCAAATGATAATTAAATCTAGATCCAGATTCCTATCACACAGATATGAGGGTGTGTGAGCTTTGACTGATGAGATATCTAATGACAATTGAATCTAAATCTAGATCTAGAGTCTAGATCTAGATTTATACCACACAGGTGGGAACCATAGCAATGTGTGAGAGCGGGTCTCGAGGGATGAGACGCAAAGAGTATGTTCAACAACATTCTGCCACCAAGGAAAGTTTTCACGTTCTCGAGGCTATTTCTTTAAACTATTACATTAGAGTGGGCATTACCCAAGGAATTCACCGGTTGTTCGGCTGTTATAAAAAAAAATATAGCCATGTTAGCGGGAGGTGACTCCCAATTCCAATTACCACGCTTTACCCAAGGGATTCCGTGACGTAATGATCGCCTGTGCGGTTATTATAAATAGTCACGGGGATTCCAAAGAAGTACCTCCTTTCCGGCAACGCAGTGTAAAAAAGATTCTCGCATCCCGGGCAGGGCCGGGGACCTCAGCTAGTCTTACAATAATGGAGCTAGAGGGTGAACATGTAATCACCTAAAACTTCGTGACCACACGATCATAAACTATGAGACTTGGTGTACTGATTCAGGCTGTGATGATAAGTTACCTGGACACATTCACTTTACTATTATATGTTTTCAATTTTTTTGAACCGTAAAAACAGCGACACGTTTTCGCTTAGTAGAATCAAAAGCATAATCGAAAATGTCGTCCTTGACCTCTCTTAAGACGTTGGTGGTCGAAAATAAACGTAATCACATCTGTGTATATTTCTGTTAGTCCTTGCATCGAATCCAAAAACCTGCTGTTAATGTAGCCAAGATCTAGATATAATACGGTTGAGCTTTCTACAAAGAATCTGCAAGATTTGTCTTGCGCGGGTCGTCTAGTTATTACAATTATACTTGCCGGTGTGTCATGTTTAATTTGAATTTTGGATATATCTTAATGACTTTGTACTGATAAATATTTAAAGAATGGTGTACGTTTTTTTTTTAAATGTCGTTTTACCATACAGACCGAACAATTATGTGAGACTTTTCAGCCTACCTGTAGGTACCTCATAGATGGGCACAAAGACACAACATCAGCCTGACGTTTACAGCTAATAGCATCATCTCTTAAAAACATGAAAAACTGGTGCGCAAAAATTAAACCACAACAATCCTGCTGTGCCTACAGGTAGAAATCATTGAGGAACTAACATACCACATGCACACACCATCTGTTTCATTTCGTAGACGTTCAGGTGTTGTTGTTTTTTTTTCATTTTTACCGTCCCTGTCTATAACCGATGCACGTACTATGTGTCCTTTTGCTGCATTTTAAAGTCGAAATTGGCCATCTCGCCTATGAGAATAGCGTTGTGTCGTGGACGGAGTCTTTATACTTATATCTCGTTATATTAGGCCTAGTATACTTTCTCACCCTATTGTCCACGTGCTGTGACAGTACACTACACGCAACCAGCTCAAAGTGATGTCTCGTCACTCACTGAGGCCAACTGTGAAGCAGGCCATGAAGGCTACAACCGTGTATCTTCGTCAGACACACGTGCACTCTCTCGTCACTACCTGTGTTGTGTCATAATTATTACATGTTGAAGGGTCTTTGATTGTAATTGATGACCGTGTGCGTATGCTCTTTCTCTATTTTTTGCTTCATGACCACATGCCTACACTCCCTGTGTCACAAACACGTGGCCAGTTTGTTCCCATACTTTGAATGATACAGCGCGGGAAACCACCGGAAACAAAAGTACTCGTCTATCTCTAACTTTTGCATCTGACTCTCTTGTAATTTAATCGAAACATGGTTACCGTTAGCACACAGAGTCCAAAAAAAAAAAATAAAATGCGCACCAATATCAAGAGTGAGATCTACCGTCAGTTTCCTATTCCATATGTACGTTGATATACAGGACATGCCATCAGGAGAGGGAACCATTAAAATAACCACTGTTTTTCAGGACTACCTCCCTTGTTAACATGTCCTGCACATAGTGAGATATTTTAAACCCTTGCCTTGCCCTTTGTACTCTTTCATGGAATAGCAAGACTTCGGGAATAACGAAACATTTTTGTTGGAACATGACCTCTCGTTATAACCACATTCCACTGCAATAGATCTAAATCTAGGACTTCTCACCATATGTTCTTTGCTTTAAACAACTGGCAAGGTCAGTCACCACGATATAGAATGTAAGTTTATTGAAGACCAGATTGGAACACATAAACAAGTCCTGTATTTGAATAACATCAGTAAATTTCTTCCATTATTCATCATCCATGTGTTGAGCGTCTCGCTTTTAGCGTTTGACCATTTTTTTTCTGTTTCTTCTAGTCTCTTGCCTTGACTTTTTCTCTGCCATCGGTCTGGGTCTGCTTCTTAGCTCTTATAAGGGCTGTTTGTTAGCCCTCAAAAAGACTGTTGAATACTCAGATATTCAAATTGTAGACGTTTAATTTCTTATTTTTTGCTGTTTCTGGCGCTTACGTTTCCTCCTGAGAGCTTTTAAAATAGGTTATTACGTTTCTTGGTAGTGTTACAGCCACTTTCAGCTTGATAAGTGTAAAACTAATCATACTATAATGGAGCCAGATGGTGAACAGGTAAGCTTCTGAAAGAGTCTGGGTACCCCAGTGTGTAAATAGAGACAAAGAATGAAATTTCCTTTTCGATTTTATGCCCCAAAAATGTGTCCGTTTCTACGGTGCCACGAACACGTTCGTGAACGTCTCTTAATTTACTTTCCTTTCAAAACCCAGCTACCAAGCCAAGCAAGCAGACCAGCGACCAACGGACACATGGGGTGAATTTTTAAATCAAACACGATATTTATTACATAATGAGTGACATGTGGCTTCTGCCAAATCATTCAACTCATAAAAGGCAAAATATACAATCAAAGATAAACAAAGATATGCAAAAATCCCCAGAAGGCTAGAAACATCGTTTGGAATCAGAGGGGTCGCCCTTAAATGGGTCGAATCTTATCTGTCAAATCACCACCAATTTGTTGTAACCAACAAAATAAGATCTTTTTCCTATGCGCTTCAGTATGGCGTACCACAAGGCTCAGTGCTTGGTCCTATTTTGTTTACTATCTATACTATTCCACTTGTACATGAAATAAAGAAATTTAATTTACAATATCATTTCTATGCTGATGATACCCAGCTCTACAGTTCTGCATTGCCATGCGATGTTGACAGCCTTCTGCAGCAGGCTGGAAACTGTATAACAGAAATTAAAAGCTGGATGAACCAAAACAAACTGGCTCTAAATGAGGATAAAACTGAGGTTATTTTATTAGGCCGTGAGCGGGTTCTGCAAGAAGTGGACAGAACTGAGATGATAATTGGCACTAATTCAATAGAAATTTCAAAAAAAGTAAAAAACCTAGGGGTTTACATTGATTCGAATCTTTCTATGTCATCTCAGGTTAGTCACCTCATTCGCATTCTATACATGGAAATCTGGAAAATCGGTAAAATCAGACATCTTATTTCAACTGAAACTGCGGCTGTTTTAGTAAATTCTTTTGTACTTTCAAAGCTTGACTATTGCAACTCCCTTTTGGCTGGAATTTCACAAAAAAATATTAGAAAACTCCAAATTGCTCAAAACAATGCAGCGAGACTTGTTTTGAAGAAAAAGAAAAGAGATTCAGCACTGCCACTTCTGCAGAGTTTGCACTGGCTGCCAGTTGAGAAAAGAATAATGTACAAATTGTCATCCATTTGTCACAAATGTGTCAATAATACTGCTCCATCGTACCTAGTTGATTTAACTGATTACTATGTTCCATCTCGTCAATTAAGATCATCATCTGACACTACAAAATTGAAAGTACCTAAAATGAATCTGTCCACTGTAGGAGAAAAGTCCTTTTCATTTCTTGGCCCTACCATCTGGAACACTCTTCCAAAGACAACCAGGGAAATTAATGACATTGGTTCTTTCAAATGCCATCTGAAGACCCATTTCTTTCAGACAAACTAGGCTGGGTGTTTTTCGGCAGCAACAATAGTAAATATTTTTGAATTTCTTTTGTGTATGCGTGTGTGTGTGTAAGAGTTTATTAAAGCGCCCAGAGCTTGTCATCGACGGGGTTGGGCGCTATATAAATGCAATATATTATTATTATTATTATTATCGGGGACTTGGCGATTAATTTCTAACCCCTCTTAAGTGAACTAATGTCTAACCCCTTTTTCTATAACTCAATTATAATAATAATAATAATAGTTCGTCCATCAGGTATGATGATGACCTTAACAACACCAAAGGAATAAAGAACAGAAATTGTTGAGAATTTCAACACATGGACAATAAAGAGAACTAAAGGACACAGAGGACAGAATGGAAAGACTGTTCTTTCATGACTTATGGCTTCTCATGTGACTGATAAGTCCTATTTTTGCCCTGCAGACCCTTCCGCATAAATGACAAGAGTGCTCCGTTGGTTCAGTAGCACTGGGCCTTTTCTTGCGCCGTTCTCTTTTTTTGATAGCCTGCTGGACTCTGTCAGCTTCCCATGCTTTGCTGCCTCTGGTAAGGGCCGCCCTCCAATTTGCACGATCAAGCGAGAGCTTTTCCCACTCACTCACATCAATGGCAAAGGCCTTCAGTGATTGCTTGAGAGTGTCTTTGTAACGTCTCTTTGGGGCCCCAACATTCCTCGTTCCATTGGAGAGCTCAGAGAAGAAGATTTGCTTAGGGAGTCTGGAGTCGGGCATTCTGACAACATGTCCTGCCCAACGTAGCTGATTTTTTTTCAGGTGGCAGAAGATGCTCAATTCCTTGGCACGATTGAGGACCTCAGTGTCTGGAATTTTATCGTGCCATTTGATCCTTAGGATCTTTCTAAGGCAGGCCAGATGAAAGTGATTTAGCTTTCTGGCATGCGATTGGTACACTGTCCAGGTTTCAGCCCCATAGAGTAGGGTGGGAAGGACCACAGCATTGTACACTTTCAGCTTAGTGTCTGTGCCAATGCCGGCAACATCCCACACTCTCTTTCGAAGCCTGCCAAATGCAGAGCTGGCTTTGCTGATTCTTGAGAGAATTTCAGTATCAACACGAGCCGCGGAAGACAGTGTACTGCCAAGATAGGTGAAGTTCTCCGACACCTTCAGAAGACTGTCATGGACTTTGATATTTGGGGTCACAGGATACTTGTCGTCTGGAGTAGGCTGATGGAGCACTTCCGTCTTCTTTGTGCTTATTGTGAGGCCAAAGTTGACACAGGCACTAGAGAACTTATCAACACAGTTTTGCATGCTATCCCCATCGTGTGCCAGAAGTGCACAATCATCAGCAAATAGTAGGTCACAGACTTGAGTACTTTTGGTTTTGGTTTTTGCCTGAAGTCTCCTGAGGTTGAATAGACTGCCATCAGTTCGGTACTTGATGCTTACCCCTTGAGGAGGAGAGCTAAAGGCTTCTTGTAGCATTGCAGAGAACATGATGCTGAACAGAGTTGGGGCTAAGACACATCCCTGTTTTACCCCATTTGTGACAGCAAAGGGCTCTGAAACACTGCCATTGCTTTTGACTGCAGCTTGCATGCCATCATGAAACTGGCGCACTATTGTGATGAATTCGGGTGGACACCCAAACTTCGCGAAGATTTTCCAGAGGCCTTCACGACACACTGTGTCAAATGCTTTTGTGAGGTCAACAAATGTGATATACAGCGCTTTATTTTGTTCCATGCATTTTTCCTGAATCTGTCTGGCAGCAAAAATCATATCCGCCGTTCCCCTCTCTTTACGAAAGCCACATTGGCTCTCGGGAAGGAAGCCATTTGACGAGAGGTGATCAAGAAGGCGATTCAGAAGCATTCTTGCCAATATTTTGCCAGCAATTGAAAGTAGAGAGATTCCCCGATGGTTGTCACAGACTTGGCTGTCCCCTTTGTTTTTGTACAGATGGATGATTGAAGCATCTTTGAAGTCCTGTGGCAGCTTCCCTGCTTTCAACATATGATTGAACAACTCGGTCAACCTTTCAATAAGCTTTTCTCCACCGAAGGCATACACCTCAGCAGGAATTGAATCCACGCCTGGTGATTTGTTAAAGGACATCTGATTTGTGGCAGTCCGGGTCTCATTTGCTGTGAATGGCTTGGCAAGAGCTACATTAATAGGAGTCTGAGGGAGGCGGTCAATGGACTCAGTATTTATATTTGATGGCCGATTTAGCACACCTCCGAAATGTTCTGCCCAACGCTGAATTATGGCATTCAATTCAACAATGCGTGTTGAACCATCTGACGCAAGAAGTGGCGTAGTGCCAGAGCGGGATGGTCCAAACACAGCTCGGAGGCTCTCAAAGAACTTTCTAGTGTTGTTTGTGTCGGCATATTTCTGAGTTTCTCTTACTCGCTCTTCAAGCCAGTCATTTTTCATTTTCCTCAGCTTCTTCTGGAGTACACCCTTACATGCACGCAGTGCATCAGCTTTTGCTGTGGAAGAGGGGTCACTGCAGTGAGCTTGGATGAGACTATTTTTTTCTTTGATGAGCACTTTGATTCATTATCATTATCATTGAACCAGTCCTGGTGCTTGCGGACAGGAAAACCAACTGTGCTGCTGGCGCAAGAGTGTACAGTCGTATTTAGGTCAGTCCAGCTCTGTTCAATGTTCTCAGGGTCAAAAGTCACGCAATCCAGTTTTGAGGAGAGTTCTGATGAGAGCTCGCTCTGTTTCTCAGCTGAGCAGAGTTTTGAAACATTTAGGCGTTTAGGTGGCGCTTTCCCTTGAGGGTGTCTATTGCGCCTCAATGTTAGTCTGAGCTTGCAAACAATGAGTCTGTGGTCAGTTCCACACTCGGCACCACACATCGCCTTTGTTACAAGGACATCCTTTCTGTCAGTCTTCCTCACAATGACATAGTCTATGAGATGCCAGTGCTTTGAGCGGGGATGCATCCATGACGTTCTGTTTCTCACGGGGAGACTAAAATTTGTGTTGGTAATGAACAGGCCAAATTCAGCGCACAAAGTAAGTAAGCGCAACCCATTGTTATTGCATGAACCAACTCCATGAGGGCCCAAAACATTTGGGCACGCTGAGATTTCGGAGCCAACCCTAGCATTGAAGTCCCCCAAGAGAATCAGCTTATCAGCTGCCGGGACAGAGCATATGACAGATTCTAGATCAGAATAGAACTTGTCTTTGGCTTCATCTGGGTTTGTCATGGTGGGCGCATATGCGCTAATGAGGGTGGCTGACTGGCTTTTCCCAACTGGGATCCTGAGTGTCATTAGCCTGTCATTTATTTCAATTGGCATGGACTGCAAGTTTCTGACAAGGTCATTTTTAATTGCAAACCCAACACCATGCTGTCTCGGTTCGACTGCACCCTTGCCTTTCCAGAAGAAGGTGTATCCACCACTGAGCTCTTTGAGTTGGCCACTATCAGGGAGTGTGGTCTCACTGAGTGCCACTATGTCCAGGTTGTACCTGCTGAGCTCAATGGCAATAAGTGCAGTGCGTCTTTCCGGGTTGTTTGAGTTGTCCTGTAGTGTGCGTATATTCCAGGCTCCTAGCCTGAGTAAGCTGAATTTCTTTTTGTTTCGACCGCAAAAAGGGATCCCCACTGGTCGGGGTATACCAGTCAGGGTGATGTGAAGTGGGCTTTCTTTAGGGCACCTTTTCTAGCCCCTTCCTCAGTTGAGGTGAGCAGTGCTATCCTTAAATAAGGCTGCTCAGCTACTGTGGGTGCTGCCTCCCCACGCCTCCACTTCAATCGACGATGAAGCGACCATAGCCCACAGCCACAAACGTGTAGGTCTGTGCTAACAGCTTCCAGTCTATCCAAACCTGCTGCCACGCACTCGCCCATCGCCGTTGGAATTTTGAGAGAAAAGAAGACGAGACAAAGATGAAAGAAGACGAGGTGAGTGTTAAGACTGGCGCAAAGAATTTGTTTTTAGTGAGAAAGAGCTGCGCAAACATCAGACTCACTCTCTCGCCTGGACACAACTTATCCAAGTGGCAAGACAGGGTCAAGACGACTGGAAATGTATCCAGGTGCAGGAGGATGCCAGAGGGACAGTCATATTGCCTGACCGGCTGCCTGTAGGCTACTCCACAGCCTCGCAGTCCCAACTGACTAGGGTGAAAAACCCAAACCAAAGAACACCAATACTGGTGGATGCTCTGTGTCACGATATCCAGGCCAGAGTGACGGTATATTGCCATCTGCCCTATCAATCAACCACTGGCCTGCTGCCGCCAGCTTCGAAGCTGCGTTTTTGCTCAATTCTTCGTCTGTGATTTAGGCAAACAAGCCTATGACCACACCGCTACCGAGGGCCAATATGAAGGACTCAAGTACTGAGGGTCACATTGTGCCCTAGCATGTGGCCGTTGGGTTAGATGAAACCTCCTCCGCCCTGGCCGTTTGCACCGACAGGTGGACGCCCACTGATACCATGCTAGCGTACCAGTTCATGAAACAGGTTGTACTGGATTACATGTTACCAGTAGCAGATTTTTCTGACCTGACAGTCATGTCAACTCAATTATTAAAACTCAATTACTGATACTTAAAAAGTCTGTCAACATCTGATCTCCTCGGCGACACACTTTCAACGTCTCCAGGGTTCAAACGATAATGGCGATTCACTCAGGCCGTCTTAGATGAACTGTCTTGAAGGGTTCCCATGCCAAGATTCAATCGATAATCTTCGGGGTTCCAACGATAATGAGGCGATTCACTCACGCCCTCGTAGATAAACGGTCTTGAAGGGTTCCCATGCCTTCTTCAAGATCTCCAAGCTTCAATCGATAAAGAAAACAGACGGTTCACATCCGCCACCGTAGATAAACGGTCTTGAAGGGTTCCCATGCCTTCTTCAAGATTCCAAGCTTCAATCGATAAAGAAAATAGACGGTTCACACTCGCCGTCGTAGATAAATGCTAACATAATGGATCCCCACACACCTTCAAACATTCGTGGTCCCCATGGCACGACCTTCACATGTCTCCTGGGACGTCAACTGGTGCCGCTATCATCTAAGGGACCACGTGTGGTGAGCTTTTCCTCCCATTTATACTCTGGAGGGTTTTTGCACACGGTACCATCTTCAAGCGAGTCGTGTGTATCTTTTCACGCTCGTAAACAACCCTAAAAATCATGCTTTCCCCCGCCCAAGTTTACCCACTAGACCCGTGGCGTACAAGGCCACCAACCTTACTCGTGACAAACAATTGGCTCTTTTCGTCTTGGCAGACGGTCAGCAGCTAAATAGTTTTTGTGCTACATGCCTGGGCTGTGGGTATAGAAAAAGTGCCTCGCCCATGGTGCACTTTCCCCCTCTCGACAGTGTTGATTTGATCCATTGGAACGACATGGTCGATACGTGTGGAATCAACAGTTTTGCAGGAGGTACATTCCTCCGTGTAGTCTGCCTTTAGGGGTTCTCCCTATTTTTAATAATTAATAATGCATTATGTACATATTTTTTTGTTGGCGATATGGCGGGGGGAGTTGACATGGCTGAATTTTTTTCTATTAATATTTAGTTTCAATTTTGCCCGGGCAGCGGCCTGTACGGCCTACTCTTTACGATTTCCAACTGCCAAGGTTTCTTTAACGTGCGTAACGTGCACACGAGCCCTCCGAATTTTTCGTTCTCATCCGAGAAGACTAGGTACTCGATCCTACCCCCCCCCCACACCCCCCCCCCCCCAATAGGACCAGGAACACGAAAATATGAGAAATATCCCAAAATTTCCAACATGCCTGAGAGAGGCCTCTAGAAAACTCGTGACAACGGCTAAAAAAATAGTGAATACATAATATCAAAAACTGAATTTTGTCCCAAATGGAGTGTCCAGGTAATGTATCTTCAAACGTTTAGGCATTACACAAATTTTCAGAGTTTTTGGTCCGGTAGTCTAGACTAATTACTTCAATAACTCCTCTCCATCAGGGGCGAAGCGTGGCCCTCTGCAGAGGATAATCAGAACTTAAGCTAGTAAGATCCTCATAATAGGATGTATCGCTACATCATATTCACATAATCATAAATGCAGCGACTAAAACAATGAAACGGTTGCTAGGCACTGCAAAAATCTAAAGAGCGGAATATTCTTGTCAACAGGACAGGAATGCAGCAATTTACAAGCCAAACTAATCTGAAAAACTATTCATTCATACTAACAGACTTATAAACCCATATTTTTCACCCATTTTTTAAAATATAATTTGAACGGCACGTTTTCATTGTCATATTCATAGCCAGAGATTTTGTTATTCTACCATCTCATAAAGTTTCTCGGAAAGGACCCATTAACATTAAATGGTAGAAAGTGCTTAAATGGCATCTCTGTGACACACAATGTATAGCGATTCCGGAGAATTGGCTATCTGCCGTTGCGGTTTAGGTTCGAGCGACCTATCAAGTGAATTGATGTTCTTAATACGTTCTACTGATTTTGATCACAGTTATATCTATCTAGACTATAATAATTATTATTCTTTAATAGCTCTTGCTGTGCGTAGAGTAAATTATTCTTAGATTACTTCAACCAAATAAAAAAAAAGATCCACACAAACTCTTTCACTCTACTCTTTACCTTTCGATTGGGATGGAAACGACCGCATAGTGAAAAACCTGCATAAGTACGTAAAATCAGGTCAAATCTTGATTATAAACCTATCCCCCCCCCCCACCCCCACTTTGGTGAAAACAGGCTATGCTCAAGCTAGCTTCTGGGTGTAGTCAAGTCTTCTTCGTCTTTGTTAATCACTGATTTTGGACCAGTTCATATGGTGTAAGTCCCTACAAAGATGCTTTTCGGTGAGGGGTGTTAGATTTTAACAACAAACCCAAAATAGCAAGGTAGAATAGAATGCTGAACTGACTAAATGGGCTTGGGCTCGATCTGAAACGGGTAGTAATTCTAGAATTAATATTCGAAGGGTAGTCAATGATTATTTGATTATGAGGAAGCCTCGCCGTTGCATCCATCCAGGTTTCTCGACACACTGAAAGAATGTATTGTCAGACACTCTCGACAGATCTGTGGGGAAGAGTTTGCCACTTTCATGGAGGAGGTTTTCATTTTATCAGAGACGCAATACAGGCAATATCTTATTTGTCCTGATGCTGCCACCGACAGAAGCGCATTACGTAAACGTGAGTCAGGATTCAAAACTGGGAACGTCGAACAGTGGTCTAGAAAGAGACAGACAGACAGGAAGGCAGGCAGGCAGGAAGACAGACCGACCGACCGACCGACCAACCGACCGGCAGACAGACAGACAGACAGACATACAAAGAGACAGATAGATAGATAGAGAGAGAGAGAGAGAGGTGGATAGATAGATAGATAGACAGGCAGACAGACAGGTCAGATATAAATTCTTTATTTCCATGTGGATACAATACAGATTGTACAGATACAATATCGAAACATTATATCTAAGTGGAAATTGTGCCATGGTGGGTGGCTTTACTTTATCTCTTCTATGGAAGGGATGGACAAAACTGGAACATGTTTTTAAATAGAGTTAATAATTCCTATTATACGACCTGCATCTTTTATTCAAGATTTTGAATGATCCAATAACTGAACTGATACTACAGTACTTAGATATGAACTTACTTTCTGAATTGTTAATGTTTAGTTTCTTCAGCCCAGTAATAAATCTTCTGTGAACATTTCCCAAACTTCCAATTATTAAAACTAGTATATCACATTGGTATCCCATAGCACTGATTTCAATGGCTAATGGGAAATATTTGTCAAATTTGCCTTGATGACATCTATCAATGTAACAGTCGTATGGTACTGCTACTTCAACGATCTGGACTTTCTTATTAGTATTGTCTATAACTGTGATGTCGGGACGTATTGCTCTGGTGGTAAAGGATGTTGCATCTGATCCAAACATTGATGGGTTGATGAGTGTGTCCTTTAGTACTTATTTGTTGCGATTGTAATAAGTGATCTTCCTTTCGATAATGTCTATTATTCTGTTGTGTCTTGCTTGGTACATGCCGCTGAATTTCGTGCACCCGTTCAATGCATGGCATACTGTTTCCGAGGGGTGGTGGCATAACTTGCATGATTTAGTATAGGCGTTGGGGTAGTACAGGGACAGTAGGGTCTCGACTTCTAGGATCTGCAGTCGCCCACGTGTGACAAATGATCTGATCTTGTTATCCAAACTATGGTTAGTCAAATGTTCGTATGACACACGGTGGTTGATACCTTTTGCCTCGCGGACAATGAGGCCTTGAGATGACTTTGACAACAGTTCTTCCTGGCATCTTCTTAAACGATCTCTCTTAAACATAGAGTAGAACCTGTTTGAATCAGTAAACATATAGGAGACTTCGTCGTCAATTTTTATTTCAAGTGCGTATTCATTATGGAGACACAGCATAATGATGTTATTTCTGGCACACATTTCATTAAGAAAGATCCATTCAGATCTTCCCCATTTCACATTGGTATTCTTCACTACAGCTCCTTTATTGTTGACTGCGTACCCAGCAAAATTTGGGTAGTCTTAGGTGGCGGTCGCTTTGCGTTGGTCCATATGTAGATGGAGGGATCTTCTTGCTGTCTCTTTCACGACAGGATCATCACTGTTTAGGAGTGATAAGTGAAAAGACATATACTTGGCATAATAGATGACTCGAGGGTTCAAGATCCCAAGGCCACCTTTTGACTTAGGGCTGAAAAAATATGATCTGGTGGATGATGAGTTGAGCCCAAGCCAGTGTCGGATGTGAGAGACAATGGTGTCTTCCAAGTGATCAAGAGTCATTTCGGTAAACATTAAGTTGGAGAAGTAAAACGACAGCTTAGACAGACACATCACGGTGATAGTTTGCAGTTTTGCTGACGTTGGTAACAAAGATGTGTCAATATTTGCCATGGTTGTATCAAAGTCTGCAATTAGTTTTTCCACTTGCTGATTGTTGCTGGTGTTTGTGATGTTCATTTCATGCCCTAGATAGATGTACTGCTGGTCACTTTCGTACATTGGAATAGGCGCACCTTGGATATAAAGGTTAAGCTCTCCAGTCTTAGCGTTTTTCTTCCATTTATTCCCTGTGCGCTGGCCGTGAAGAATCGCGCATTTCCTGTGCTTCACTTCCATGCAGGAAGTTTTCATAAATATGTCCGTTTTCCTTATCATTTCTTCCATTTCACGCTCATCAGTTGCGCAGATGCTAACGTCGTCGACGTAACCCTGGACTGGATTAAGATTGTTCTTAGTTAGTCCTTGTACAGCATAATGCTGGTTAATCCATCGGAGCCATTTATCTATGCCCTGTTCAAAAACGATAACTGACCAAGGACAGCCTTGAATTACCCCCCTTCCTCTTGATATTATATTGGTTGCTCCCCTTGCGGTCTTGACTTGAAAACTTGACCCGTTGTATATATCATGTGTTAAACGTATGTATTTATTGGGGTAGCCACTTTCATGTAATTGTTCTATCATGAAAGAGTGTTCAATGCTTCCAAAAGCATCTTTGATGTCAATGAAGCCCATAAATAGCTTTCCAGTTTTGTTAAGAAAGTTGCTGATAACTGACTTAAGGCAGAATACGTGCTCCTGTAAACCATTTCTAGGGATGGAACCTTTCTGGCATGATGTAAGAGGGCCAGTTTCAACTATCCACTTCATTAGCCGTGTTTGAATTATTCTCATGAACAGCTTGTAAGACGACTGTAACAATGATATTGGTTGCCAGTCGTCAATTGCATTTGGGTTGCCATTCTTTTTCTGGACTAGTGTTATAATACCGTGTTTCCACTCAGGCGGAACACGGCAATGTGTCAAGCAGATGTTAAAAATCGCTGTGAGCACAGGCACGAATTTCCTGTTATGTTTGAGTGTGCCGTAGGTGACTCCGTCTGCATCAGGTGACCTGCGGTTTGGTAAAGTTTTTATAACATTTGTCACCTCTTCGTGTGTAATGGGGTCAATGGTTGGCTGCCATGTCGGGAGAGGGATTACAGCCTCCGGCCATGGGCATACGGCTGTAGCTAGGGGATTGTACGACGACGTACATCGGTTCTTAAAATGTTCCTCAATTAGATGCTCGATGTTACATGCCTGGGAGATAGTTCGGCGCCCTTTGTTATTTATGACTTCTATAGCCTGACTTTGGTTGCTCTGCCACATTTTCGTGAGTTCTTCCCTGCTGACAATGGACTCGTCCGGCTCTCGGGGGGTTCCCCTTTTGAGTGATGGCTGAATGTGTGTTTTAATGAATCCTATCATTTCATCAATGTTGTTATGAAGTGAGATTCGCTGCTCGTCTTCTGAAGGACAAGTCTGACTGGTTCCCAGATCTAGCGGTAGAACGGGGACTGGGAACTTTGATAGGATGCGTTTCACATATTTCAAAAACTCTACACTGAAAGGTTGGCCGTCTGGCCTAGTTCTGTTGCACACACTGCCCTTGTTGTAGAACACACTTGATAGAATAGTCAGTATTTTCCACTGATAGATAGATAGATAGAGAGAGAGAGAGGTGGATAGATAGATAGATAGACAGACAGACAGACAGGCAGATAGATAGATAGATAGATAGATAGATAGATAGATAGATAGATAGATAGATAGATAGATAGATAGATAGACAGATAGACAGATATATAGATAGATAGATAGATAGATAGATAGATAGATAGATAGATAGATAGATAGATAGATAGATAGATAGATAGATAGATAGATAGATAGATAGATAGATAGACAGATAGATAGATAGATAAGTGGATAGATAGATGGATATAAATAGATAGATGGATAGATAGATAGATAGATAGATAGATAGATAGATAGATAGATAGATAGATAGATAGATAGATAGATAGATAGATAGATAGATAGATAGATAGATAGATAGATAGATAGATAGATAGATAGATAGATAGTCACAAAACCATCCACTTGTAAAGAAAGATCCAAGCATTCATTCAGTCCGTTTGATTTTAATTTCTAAAATGATTTGCTTTATGAATATATATATGCCAACGGCCATACATAATATACGATAACGAATTAAAAAGACTGAAAATTGCAAAGGACAAGTGGGCAATGAAGAAGGCCTAATGTCAGAAGGACGCAGAATTATGGACAACAATGAAACGACAGAATTGTCATCAGTGGAAGATTCTTCTGAATCAACATTATTCGGTCCCGTTTATCGTACATTCTTACAAGTCAAATATATAAACAAAATGCCTGAATTCCTTGTAGACCTAAGACTTTATTAATGACAGATCTTGTCTAGTTTTTCAAAATATCACACAAAGACAAATGTGACAAGACCCATTAGACTATTAAAGACCCCACCCTCCAGGGTACAGTTCAGGGAATGAAGAGACGGGACAGGCAAAGAAAGAAGGTTTGTATGCACGGCTACTAACCGTGTATGGTACAGTAGTGTTGTTATGCACGGTCACTAACCGTGTACAATACATAGACGTTTTTATGCACGATAAGGGACCGTGTGTAGTACAGTGGCGTTTTTTTTGCACGATCACCAACCGTGTATAGTACAGTGGTGTTTTATGCACCGTAATGGACCTCGTATACTTAAATTTACCGATGATGTCATGGAACATTTGAACTGTTCATCGCAGTGGTTAAGCACATTTGTTGAGGACTTTGCAAGAGGTGATTCGAGGCATAAAGATCAACTGCACATGAAAAGTATGTAAAAGTCCATAACTGTGCTTAACTGCCGCGTTGAATAGTTCGAATATCCCATGACATAAATCTAAATATAGTAACTGTGTCATTCAATCCCGTTCCCTATAGTATAGCCGCTGTTTTATGCACGGTCACGGACCATGTATTGTAACAGGGACATTTTTTATGCACGGTAATGGACTCGTGGATCGCACAATGGCGCTTATAGGCACGAGCCGAGGCCTACCATAGTACAGGCCGAGGCGTTCTCACTACAGGCCGGTCAGCCGAATGTAGGTCAGACATGTAGTGGGCCGTCTCGCCGCAGAGAGACTGACTAGCATTAATTAAATAATACGTTTAGTACTACATGAATTACTAGAACAGAGGTCCACATGGGCTAGCTCAGATAATGAGAAACGTGTTCTAACAAACTATCGCGCTTTCGGTATTACTTAGAACACACAAAAATGTTTTAAAATTATGATAAGTGAAAAAATTAAACACACAAAATACCTTCATTAACAAATACTACGTGCAGGACCAATGATGCTTGGTTCAGTTAAAAACAAATTACATAAAATCATATGATTCATAAAACAATAAAACTGAAAACTGACAAATTGACCAAGCAATGAAGCATGGTTCAATAACACAACTGTGCATGTACTGATGTAGATTCATTTTTTAATTCTAGATCTAGTGTGATGTGGAATTTGAGTGAATGAAAATTTCTGTGTTGTTTAAGAAACAGAACCTCATTTGAACAGTATTCATGGTTTAATTCTGATAGCATACATAGAATGGCACCAGATAAAAGCCGTCATTATAATGCAGTGTATACCAGGGGAGGTTAATAGCGATCTTTCATACACACACTTAAATAACTCCCTATCCTCATTCAGTCATTGCCTTTACCACCACCTTCACCCTATACCAAACTAAAATGAACATGAATGGGAGAAAGAAAAAAGACAAACATGTACAACATCAATAGCACTAACAACAATAACAATGAACTAAATGTTATTTTGTACTCACGAATAGTCTGTAATGTGGATGCAGGCATATATAATAATTACTCCAGGGATTTATTGTGACATTGATGTCAGTTTAGCAATCTTCCTCTTTGGATGTTGGCTGCTGTTTTCGCTTTGCAACTGGAGGCAGAACCGCTTCAAAAGAATGTTCACAATCCGTCTAAGAACTGTATCACTCAGTTCAATATCTATATGGAACAGTGCTGGAAAGTCACGAATAATTTTCATGAGTCGTTTACTACAACTTGGTTCTTTTGAAGATGTGAAACATTTGTAAGCGTAAACGATCAGTTCAAAAAGGGCCAGAGATGGAATGAACAGAAAACTCTGGTATTGGACCGGTTCTCTCATGGCTAAGGAAAATGTAATTGTTCGGTTGTTTAGTACTCGTTGCCAAAAACCCAGGTCTTTTAGTTTGCGACTTAACAGGTCATGGAAGTTCTCAGATTTTAGTGAGTCAAGTTCGAGAAACTCACCCATTTCATCGATATCCACTGCGCGGGCCTCTTGTGTAGACATTTTTGTGCGGCGTGGAGTAGTGGAGGTAGAAGTGGGAACACATGATGAGGGAACATTAGGAAACACAGATGGGGGCACAGCTGGAACATAATGCCGAGAAGAGGGAATCTTAGTTGTAGGAACATCTTTTGGCCAATGCAGCCATTGCAGGGCGCAAATCCCCATGTTTCCAGTAACGTCTTCTACATTCAGTTTGTTCGGTAAGCTTGCAACCCACTCGTGACACTTAGTTTTGTCCTTTGGAAATCCATAGATTGGTATTTTCTCTTTGGAATCATCAGTTTTATAGCCTGTTTTGCAGCCAAACACAGAACATTTTCGTCCCATTTTGAGTGAATATTTGTAGACCCCTAGTCCAGTTCATGTAAAAAGTAGAATCTAGATCTAGATCTAGACTAGATCTACAGTCAAGGCGGTTTCCTACAATCAGTAATGCAGCTCACGCACAGCCACCGTACAGCACGAAACACCACAATTTACAATGCACCGATGTGACAGAATCCCAGTTGATGTGATGAACTAAAACAAAAAAATACAGTTTACAGAATTCATCGTTCTCTTCTTGACTTGATGAAATGAAATCAAGAGACGGATAAATGAAGGAGTCACTTCTATGTAGATTCTGATCTGTCTAGATATCTTAAAATTTTTATAATTCACAAGTTCACAAGTTGAAGCATGAGTAGCGAATGTGTAAAGTAAACTGTCTTTGAATTTCGGGAAATACAGACCGGGTCGATGCCGTACTTATTTCATTTATGGTATCGAGTCTCACTTTACTCTCTATTTTATATTTGTCTTGTCGTATCGATTTTGAGTATCGATATTGTCACTGAAAAATCAGGGGGAGTAACTGCCCTTTGTTTCTGAGTGAGGCCTGGTGAGGCTAGCCAGTGGTCGGACCACTACATGTCTGACCTACATTCGGCTGACCGGCCTGTAGTGAGAACGCCTCGGTACAGGCCTGATAACAGCCCGTGACCTACATTTGCGTGGAGTCCGGCGCGGACTGGCTACCTATTGCGCTGTCTGCTGGGCTCATGCAGGGCTAGGCCTAGATCTACTACCAAGCCGTGTTGGCTACGGAGATTGTCGGGCAGTCTCTCTCTCTCTTCTTACTCTTACTCCACCCTCTCTCTCTCTCTCTCTCTCTAACCATCCTCTATCTCTCTCTCTCTCTCTCTCTCTCTCCCCAATCATCCTCTATCTCTCTCTCTCTCTCTCTCTCCCCAATCATCCTCTATCTCTCCTCTCTCTCTCTCTCCCCAATCATCCTCTCTCTCTCTCTCTCTCCCCAATCATCCTCTCTCTCTCTCTCTCTCTCTCTCCCCAATCGTCCTCTCTCTCTCTCTCTCTCCCCAATTATCCTCTCTCTCTATCTCTCTCTCTCTCCCCAATCATCATCTCTCTCTCTCTCTCTCCCCAATCATCCTCTCTCTCTCTCTCTCTCTCTCCCCAATCATCCTCTCTCTCTCTCTCCCCAATCATCCTCTCTATATCTCTCTCTCTCTCTCTCTCTCCCCAATCACCCTCTCTCTCTCTCCCCAATCATCCTCTATCTCTCTCTCTCTCTCTCTCTCTCTCTCCCCAATCATCCTCTATCTCTCTGTCTCTCTCTCTCTCTCTCACCCCAATCATCCTCTCTCTCTCTCTCTCTCTCTCCCCAATCATCCTCTCTCTCTCTCTCTCCCTCCCCAATCATCCTCTCTCTCTCTCTCTCTCTCCCCAATCATCCTCTCTCTCTCTCTATCTCTCTCTCCCTTCTTACTCTCCCCCTCCTCACTGTCCACCATTTAATCATTGTGTCATTGGTACATAGAAAGATACATGTAGTAGAAGTAGTAGTGGTAGTAATAGTAGTTAGTATAAGTAGTAGTAGTAGTAGTAGTAGTAGTTAGTATAAGTAGTAGTAGTAGTAGTAGTAGTAGTAGTAGTAATAGTATTAATAGTATAACAGTAGTAGTAGTAGTAGTACCGGTATGTGGTGGGGGAGGGAGGGGGGGGGGGGAGGAGACAATAATATGAGTATCAAGTAGTAATGTTATAATGTGATGCAAGATGCTGGTGGTAGTGTAATGATGTCTGTAATGGCAGCATTGGTAGCAGAAGTAAAGTGATAAAATAATTTTTTTTTTAAATGCACAAAATTAAAAACAAACACATGAGAGACTACAAACACCTAGTAGTAAGATCTACATTGACGAATGAGTCACAAATATGTAATCCTACCTTGATTTGGGCTGGTGGTGCCAATTTTCTGGAACTGACTGCCTTAACATTTGTTACTTGCAGAGCACAACTTGGCAATTTTCCTCTTATCCTGTCCATTGTTGCAATCTAGATCTACTTACTAGAATTAGATCTAGAATTCTAAAAAAAACTACTTTTCTAACTTACTAGATCTAGATCTAAATTTTTGAAACACTCTGAACGCTGGTGACTAACAATAGATCTATATAGATCTATATTTTAGATCTATTTGATTATAACTAGATCTATAAGCATCACATAAGATCTACTTCCAAATTTCCTCCAGTGTGAAAATGAAAACAATCGACTTAGATCTAGATCTAGTCTAGATCTACAAGTGATGTGACTAGATTTAGATTTCTAATATGGAATCTAGGCACAGATCAAGCGTAGAAAGCACTAGATCTAGATAGCAAGCTATCATGAACAGCACTTAACTTAAGTATTCAGTAAATAAGTAAAAGAAATCAATGTTGATCAGGTAAATCCAGAAAATGACGATGAGATCATCGTTGAAACGAGAAGGACATGCACACAGGGGGCCGCCATTTTTGTTTGTAAGTTGTATGTGGACGCCTTCGATACGTGATGATCGATACATAAAAGTGTCTATATCGCATCTCAAACGAATACAACTAATTCAACTGCCCCATGAAATAAAATTCTTGATACAATTCCACAGCCTATTTAAATTTTGTTGTTTACTTAATTAAAAGCAATAAAAAAACTTTTTTGAGCATTTTTCTGATAGCAACATCATATATTCTGAAACCCATTTGGATCTGATAGCGTGTTCGATACACAAATATCGATCCATATTCGATCATTGCCATAGCTAATTCGACTGAGGCGAGACGTGGGAGAGACGAGCTAGGAGTCCGGACTCCACGCAAAAGTAGGTCAAGAGCGGCTGGCATGCCTTTACTCTGACTGCCTAGGCACGAGCACTTTAATTTTACCGTGTGTATCAGTAGTTATAATAATATACCTGATTAAGCCATCTTTTAAATATATATAAATTCACCTTTTTTCTCACATAAACACATGAATATTCAAGCTTTTAGGCTATTCTTAAAAAATATAAAAATTCACCAAAAATTACACACAAACATCCAAAAAAACAGCTTTTTTGAAAAAATGAAAATGTTTCCCCAGAGTTTTAGAATCCCTGGTTTTACACTTCTTGCTGCAGAAAACTGAACGCGCTCCACAGGCTGGAAACGACATTGTTGCAATTATTGATCTTTGTTTGCAGCACGGCGACATGAAGTCAACCAATCAAATCGCTCGTTGAGTAATAATAATAATAAATAGTTCGTCCATCAGGTATGATGATGACCTTAACAACACCAGAGGAATAAAGAACAGAAATTGTTGAGAATTTCAACACATGGACAATAAAGAGAACTAAAGGACGCAGAGGACAGAATGGAAAGACTGTTCTTTCATGACTTATGGCTTCTCATGTGACTGATAAGTCCTATTTTTGCCCTGCAGACCCTTCCGCATAAATGACAAGAGTGCTCCGTTGGTTCAGTACCACTGGGCCTTTTCTTGCGCCGTTCTCTTTTTTTGATAGCCTAATGGACTCTGTCAGCTTCCCATGCTTTGCTGCCTCTGGTAAGGGCCGCCCTCCAATTTGCTCGATCAAGCGAGAGCTTTTCCCACTCACTCACATCAATGGCAAAGGCCTTCAGTGATTGCTTGAGAGTGTCTTTGTAACGTCTCTTTGGGGCCCCAACATTCCTCGGTCCATTGGGTGAGTGTTAAGACTGGCGCAAAGAATTTGTTTTTAGTGAGAAAGAGCTGCGCAAACATCAGACTCACTCTCTCGCCTGGACACAACTTATCCAAGTGGCCAGACAGGGTCAAGACGACTGGAAATGTATCCAGGTGCAGGAGGATGCCAGAGGGACAGTCATATTGCCTGACCGGCTGCCTGTAGGCTACTCCACAGCCTCGCAGTCCCAACTGACTAGGGTGAAAGACCCAAACCAAAGAACACCAATACTGGTGGATGCTCTGTGTCACGATATCCAGGCCAGAGTGACGGTATATTGCCATCTGCCCTATCAATCAACCACTGGCCTGCTGCCGCCAGCTTCGAAGCTGCGTTTTTGCTCAATTCTTCGTCTGTGATTTAGGCAAACAAGCCTATGACCACACCGCTACCGGGGGCCAATATGAAGGACTCAAGTACTGAGGGTCACATTGTGCCCTAGCATGTGGCCGTTGGGTTAGATGAAACCTCCTCCGCCCTGGCCGTATGCACCGAAAGGTGCACGCCCACTGATACCATGCTAGCGTACCAGTTCATGAAACAGGTTGTACTGGATTACATGTTACCAGTAGCAGATTTTTCTGACCTGACCTGAGCGCTCGTTGAGTAGTCACACCTTATTTCCCCGGCGAGCTGAAAATCAATTTCCCCGGGCAACTCATTTGCTTCATGTACTTCGTGGAGAAAAGGTGTGTTTCAGTTTTAGTGTGGTGTGTATCGTCATTTCTCTGGATTGCTTAGATCAAAGTGTTTCTTTTCATCATGGATAATCAAAATGATACACTGCTTTTATCCCAAGATAGCAACATGGATTGTGGTTCACAAACTTTGGATTGGGATTATTCTGACTTATTTTTGTGGACAGAGGAACAAAAATTTATTCTCGATGAACATATTCAGTTTCATAAAAAAAACAGCCGCTGCCTTAAGCGAACTGAGAAAAAGTGGACCTAGTGGACCTAAACTACCAAAACTTCCAACTCAACCAAAAAAGAAATTGAATTCTTTGTATCACACTGGAGTAAAGAAACAGAAACCAAGGTCTCCACAAGAAGTACATGATTATCTGTCCTAAAGAAATTGATCCAAAACTCAAATTCGAAAAAGGAATCTTTTTCTTTAAACTGGAGAGTATAGAGACACTTGAAAATGCCATACAAAAGCTTCATGATGGTTATAAACATATCAAACGGCAGGATGCAACATCCATGTTTATAAATTTGCGATATGGAGAACTTTTGGAACTTACATTTTCACTTTATAAAACGGAAAAGATGGTTGGAAAAAAGACTGAAAAATGGGAAACATGGCTAACCAAGAACATTGGAATATGCAGTAGATATGCTCGCAGACTGAGAGAGATTTATCAGCTCTTTGGGATTTGTTTCAGATTTTATGCTCTTGGTATTTCTTTTTATGAATTCTACCAAATGAAAACTGCTATTAAGACATGTTGAAAAGCGATGAAACGTTCAAAAAGTATTGGGAAACATCGGTAGACATTTATGGATCTGATATACAGCAGAGCTCTCAAGAAGTAGAGATAGAAAACTTGACATTCCAACCAGTCAACTTGAATTAGGTCGCGGACCTGCCAGTTATGCCAGAGATGATTCATAGCAAGTTTTTTTCCTTTTTTTTAGTCCAACCAGTCAACTCGAATTAGGTCGCGGACCTGCCAGTTCCGCCAGAGATGAATCATAGCAAGTCAACTCGAATTAGGTCGCGGACCTGCCAGTTCCGCCAGAGATGAGTCTATCAGAGCGATTGATTAACACAGAGTTCACAGTTCAAACGTGGGACAGCGATTCTTCATATAAACATCTACGTTAGCAGCCTCAGCAACGGCAATCCACTTGGAAAACCCTAACCACTTCTCTTCAAAATCTCCTCTGCTCGGTCAAACCCGCCATCACCCATTAGAGTGCCTAGGGTTATGACCCCCATTTGGACTTTGTTGGCATTCTGTTAATAGAAACGAATGCCACTTAGTGTTTTTGAGGGCCCCGAGCATATCAACAAATGAATGGTTCCCACTCCCTTACACACACACACACCCCCTATACACACACACACACACACAAACGCACACACTCCCCCTACACACACACACTCCCTTACACACACACACTCCCCCTACACACACACACACTCCCTTACACACACACTCCCTTACACACATACGCATCTGTATTGTTGCGCCACAGGCTAAAACCCGGGAGAACCAATGCAGGGGACATAATCAAGAAAATACAACACTATTCTAAGACGACAACTGTTATTTCCTATGCTAGTTTTTCATTTTCTTTTCTTTTTAAAATGGATGTCACGGATCTTATTTGGAATGATAATTTAACAAATAGAAAAAACAGTCCTATGCTTCCCAAGAGTATAAGAGGACTTATAGTAGGAAAGAGCGGAAGTGGTAAAACTAACCTCTTATTAAATCTACTTTTAAAAGACGGCTGGCTTGACTACAACCAGTTATTTGTTTTTGGAAAAAGTTTACGTCAACCTGAGTACAAGATTGTAAAAACAGGTTTTGAACAGAGTCTACCTAAAGATGTTATATTTAAATTATTCAATAAAAAAGATTACTGTATAAAAAAGAATATTTCTCCTTATCAGTTTTTAGAAGAAATTGGAAAAACAAAATACACATAATATAAAACCAATCAATTGTCAAAGACATGACGTAGTCAATAGCCAATTTTACAAAAATAGTGATGATGTTCCAGATCCAAGCGAATTAAACTCTGAAGATAAAAATTTAATGATATTTGATGATATTTTGCTGGAGAAACAAAACAAATGCGAAGCTTATTATTGTAGAGGAAGGCATAACAATGTTGACTGCTTCTACCTAACTCAAAATTATTTTAAATTACCGAGACAAACATTAAGAGAAAACGGAAATTTTCTCTGTTTATTCAAGCAAGATAATAAAAATATAACTCACATTTATAACGACCATGTAAGCGGTGATATGACATTAGAAGATTTTCAAAAGCTCTGTAAAAAATGTTGGGAAGAACCATATGGATTTCTTGTAATTGACAATTCTAGTGACAAATTAAATGGGAAATATAGATATAAATTTGATACATTTTAGGTGCCTAAAAATTAGGTATTTTTATTCTATTAAAATGGATGAAAACAAACATATTTTTACCTTAAACATTTTAAGAGAAATCGCCCAAAACACAAGATCAAAATTTTCAGAGCAAATTATCGTTATGAATAATAAAACCACATTCAGTACCATATTTAACCCCCCTTTAGAATTAGAAAAAGATAAACATTATGAAATCGCCTTAGTTAATTTAGAAACTTACTATTCTTTCCCCAACATTGACGAGAACAACAATGTATTTAACTATTATGATGGTATCATATGGCATAAAGTGGAAATACCTGTTGGTGCTTATGAAATTAAAACTTTAAACACTGCAATTCAAAGCCTGATTGGTGATGCTATAAAAATCGAACCAAATAATCAAACTTTAAAATCCGTTATGACTGTCAAGAAAGGATACAAAGTAAATTTTAAAGAAAACAATACCTTAGCTGATTTATTAGGATTTCATCATGAAATTTATGAATCTGGAACTCATGAATCTGAAAACATTGTAAACATTCTTAGTGTTAATAGTATTCTAGTTCATTTGAATATCATAAACGGAAGTATAGTTAATGGTTCCCCCGTTCCGGTTATTTATTCTTTTTCCCAAATATATCTCCGGGACGTAAAATAGTTGAAAAACCTAAAAATCTTGTTTTTCTGCCAATAGCTATGAAAAGAATAAATAACTTAGAGGTTAAAATTACAGATCAAAATGACCAACCTTTAAATTTAAGAGGAGAAACTGTTGTTATAAGATTTCATATTAGAGAAATTTAAAAACTAAAAATGGCACTATCCAATTTTGATATTTTAAAAGCTGTTAAGGAATTAAGAATTCCTAATTTTAGAGGTGTGTTTTTAAGAACTGAATTACCTGAAAAACCGAGAAGAAAAGAATGTGGAATACTGAATTTAGGTGATGGAACGAAAGGAGGAACTCATTGGGTCGCTTGGTATTGTGACGATTCTCCGAATCGACTTCGTCGAAGCTCTGCTAATCCAAGCCTTGGCTTTGATAAAGTAAATAAAATTTATTTTGACAGTTATGGAATTCGACCTCCTTTAGAAATAATCAAATATCTTAGAGAGAAAAAAGGAGATATTCAATATTCTACTAATCAAGTACAAGATCCAAACACAGTAATTTGTGGGCATTTGTGTTTGTATGTTTTAAAAGAATTATCAGAAGGAAAACGTTTTCAAGAAATTATTAATAGTTTGTATTAAGAAATTCCTTCTAAACTTTTTTCCTTAAAAAATGGTGGATAAATTTGGTCTTATGCCCAGCGGAGACTCAGCGACGATTATTGTTCCATTTAATAACTATGCAATCAATCTAGATGATTTAGAAAATGTAGAAGGTTTTAATGAAAATGGAAAGAAAGATGCTAGATATTGTTTCAAATTAAATGAAGAAGGTATATATGTTAGAAATGAAATTGTAGATTCCCCACCTCCTAAATTTATAAGTGGTGTAAAAGATAAGCCTGTGAATCTTATAAATGTTGATGGAAAACTTAAAGTTATACCAGCCAAATACGAATGGGATGTTGATATTCAATTAAGAAGTGATAAAGTATCAACTAGAGGAACTAACAAAATATTACTAAAAGTTTACAACTCTGGTCGAATTATAGGAAGTTTGATTCCATTTCTTAGATATAGAGAGACAACAGTTTTAAAACGCCATGATGAGGAGTATTTTCTTGCAAACGTTAAGGATGAGCTACGCACCATTCTAACTTTTAAGTATGAATTTGAGAATGAAAAAAAGATTCTTGAAGACTTTCCGATAGGTTCAACTACAATTATTGAAGGTAAAGTTTTAGAATCTTTTAATAACAAATTAGAAATTATGGATGGATTACAAATAAGTTATTCGGGAGATGATTCAAAAGATTTTCGAATAATTGTAAAAAAACAAAAACAGGATTACAAAATCCGAAATATGCCTAATGAATTGAAAGCCGAAAAAACAGATGGTGATATTAGTTTTAAAAATATTCTCATTTACAAAGAGTTTATAATTCATAGAATAAGATTTACACAGTTACCTGTAACTTTAGATGAAATAAATTATTTGTAGAAAAATGGATTACAAAAAATTTACTCCCTTTAATAACCATGCAATTAACTTAGAAAATTTAGAAAATGTTGATGGTTTTTTATCCAGAGGAGAACTAAATAATTTATATTGTTTTCAATTAAAGAGAAATGGAATATATAAAAGAGCTGAATTTCCTAAAAAACCTGAATGAGATATCGATATTAAACCAGTTTATGATGCAAACTCAATAACATATAAAAATGATGGTTTAATGAAAATGAAACTTACTTTTGAAAATGTCGACTATAAAAGAATTATTGGAAAAAGTTATTTTGTTTATGAAAATAATCCTTTAAGGTATGGCACCCTTCGTTTACTAACAGATACAGAAGACAAACTGGAACCACCCGAAGGATCCACTTTAATTATTGATGGTATAACAATTTTAAAAAATGATGAATTATTAGGGTTATTTTCTGGCCAACACATAAAGGTTGAAAAAGAAAATAAGGAATTTAGATACATCATACAATTTGAAAAATATACGCAAAGAACTGACCCCGTCCACATGAAACCAAAAATTACCATTGAACCTGAAAAAGTTTTTTCTTTTTTTAGTGGTTTTATGAACGCCTTATTTGATATTTTTTTTATTCGTGAATATTATCACATTAGTAGAATACGATATATCATAGCACCCGTTACAGATGCACAAATTAGGTATTATTAAAATGGAAGACATTTTAGAAATTACAAAAAAATTTAAGGTAGATGAAAGTATTGAAAAATACGAATACCATGAATACAATCCAATTACCGGTACAAATTTAAACGGCGGAGGAGAAATTCGAATAACTATTGAATTGCAAGATATTTTTACTCATCCAAGTGAAAGCTATATAATAATTGAAGGTAGACTTACAAAAACAGATGGAACATTATATACTGCTGATGATCAGATTGTCATGGTTTAAGTGTACTATAATTGCCGTGCTGGGTCACGACTTGCAAGGAGTTGATTTTTCACGGTCTCGTTGATTATAACCAGCGTAATTTGTCCTTGAACTGTTCTCGTGAACAGTTTGTTTTTGAAACACTTTTTTCTTAGAGATGGAAAGAAAGTGGGGCGAGATAGAATAAATGTATAAGTTAGGAGTGACAGTGCAATTCTCGACCCCGTGATTTTGATGAACACTTAGAAGGGAAGAGAAGGGGTGAATAAGGATAGATAGTTTAAGACACTTAGTCGCGTTCAGAAATTCGTACATAAAATGTAGAAAGCACGAGGGTTTAAAGATTTCAGTAATTGTTTTGACATTTTAAATTGACCTTGTCTGTTTTTAGTACAAGGCCGTGACCAACTCCCACGTAGAATATATTAATACTGCGAGATGAGCTCGCATGGATGCACCAATCAAATCTAGGGATTTGGACGGTAATTTGCAGGTGGCTGCACAGTATAAAAGTGTAGCCATACCTATGTCCGTTACTCCATACAGAAAACTCCAATCTGTGCAGGCGTCGGCACGATTCTGCCTGAAGAATCCTAAGTCTGTTCGATGTCATGTCTAGTCCACTATAGACATTTGAGAGGAAGCCATATGCTTGAATGAGATATGCCCACTGCTATTGTCCATCGCTCCCTGGTTTTCTAACACCAGGGACCAAGCGTAAGTGTTTGTCCATTGATGACTCAACAATGAACGAGGAGCTGAACATAAGTTATCCACTAGGACAGGATTGCCGCATATACTAGGAATGCTACCCAAGAATGCAAGACAAAGATTTATATTGACTTGCAATAAGTATGAATGTATGGCATACGCATCTGTGAATTAGGATTGATTTGTCTGGATGAGGCTGGGAATTGCCAGCCCATCCTAGAGTAGATATCTAGACTTAGCTACGTCAGTTTATATTGACGAGCTCGATCCATTATAAGCGGTAGGCACAAATAGCTGAGATGACATCGTCGCCAGAGCCCATATTAGTATATTGATTGATATATAGTAGGCAGACCAGATCTGAGAGATATATAATTAGTACTTAAATTGTTAGTGAGTCAGAATTATCATAATATTATAGGAATCTAGAGAAGACTTCGAGTGACATATTATTGAATTTAGATTTGATGCTGCTGATGTTGTATTTACTATGTAATAGATCTAGACAAAATTGTTAGGGTAATTAATGTAATTAAATTTGTGGCCCTGCAGGTCTGTTTATGAAACTTATTCAGATTGTTCTTAGTGTGTGGCATGGTACGAAAGATTGAATATTAAATACCTCTCGATTTAAATGCAGTCATAATACCATCATTGAGAAGACCCTCTTCATAACAGCTAGAGGGGACTTTAGTCCAGAACCCTAACACTGGAGGGCACTATCACCCAGTCCAGATTCGTAACACAGATAACTTTATGTAATAATGGCATAATGTATTTGTTTAATTTTATAAAATATCAGTTATCAGGACAAGAAATTGAAAATTTAGATCATCCAGGACGAGGAACAACAATGTTAGGATTACTCTCAAAATCACAAAGACTTAATTTATTGTGGATAAAAGATACTGACAGAAAAATTGAGAATAATGAAGGTTTTGATACAAGACAAGAGATACTGCTAAAATATCCTGATCCTAAAGGAACATTTTCCTTTCTAATTCCTCTGAAACATATTTTCGGTTTTGCAGAGGATTATGATAAGATTCTTTATGGTTTTACTCAACAACTTACTCTGTACAAAAGACCAGATTCAAATATTGCAATTTATAGAGATGATAAAGCTGCCGAAGGAAAAGTTACTCTTGATAAAATTTCATGGTTTGTTCCACATGTTTTACCAGCAGATCAACAAAAGTTTGAATTATATAAAATTATTGAATCAAAAGCAAAATTAAATGTTGGCTATAGAAGTAGACAATGTGATTCTATAACAGTTCCTGTAGCAACTCAATTTTCATGGAGATTATCTGTAAAAGCTTCTCCTGAAAAACCCAGATGGATCATAATAGCTTTCAAACAAAAGATAGATCTGATCAAAAAGAAAATGCAGCGATATTCAATAATGTGAGAAATATTAATGTTCAGTTAAATTCTAGGCGTTATCCAGAATCTGATTATCAACTATCATTCCCTAAGTTTCAATTCTCTAGAGTATATAATGATGCTGTATCATTTAAATCAAAATTTTATAATATAGATGAATTGGTTAGCAATCCAACTATTACCACTATTGATTATAAAACGCTTTATCCGTTATTTGTTTTCGATGTTTCAAAACAAAGTGAAAGGTTAAAAAATATCATAACTGATATAATGGTTAAGGCTACATTTAATAAAAATGTTCCTGCAGATACCACAGCTTATGCTTTAGTTATTTCTGATAAGATAATTTCATTTCAATCTGATGGAAGGAATATGGCAGTTATTCAAAGTTAATCGACGGAGTCGAAGTTAACCTTCTCTACCATTTCATATATAATATTTGTAAATTGATCAGAATATGGAAGAGTTTTAATACCATCATCAAGTATATATCGTTTATCATCATAAGGACTTAGAGCTTTTTTATTTATTTCTTTTATGTACATTTCATGTTTATCAGAATTTAGCACATTCATCTTTTTATAATTAATTTCATTATTAAGTAAACAGTTTTTGTAATCCTCAAATGTAACATCTTTTTTAATTGTCGTTTTTGAAATACCTTTTAATTTTTTACATGTTGCTTGTTCGAGAACTTTATATGTATATGCTTTACTTCTAAGAACAACTATTTCACTCATAACTTTACCATTCAGTTCATTTTTAAATTTATTAATAACTTTTTTATTTTTTGTCGAATGAAGAAAATGATCTTTTGGATAATCACTAGTGTCTAAATCATCGTCCTTTATTTTTTTCATATCTTCATAAACATCTTCAGTTCTAATATTAAGAAAGTATGAATCGGTATCAAATACAATTACTTCATTAGATTTCCATAGTTCATTAACAACATTGTAATAAAACTGATACATAACCAACTTAGAGTAATCAAGAATACACATTCCTAAATAAATCGGTTTATTAAACTTTATTGATGTTACATTATTAGCAATACCAATTAGATTTTCATTAAAACTAATTGATTCCTTAAAATTAGGTTTAATTATTAATTTTGTTACTTGTTCTTTATCTGATAATAGTTTTAACTCAATTCGATCTCTTATGTTTTCGAGAGTTTTTCCATAGAAGGAATTATTCATTAATTTCCAAAGATTCTTTTCAAAGTCAGATTTTGATTTTGTTCTTTGATTAGTATTAAAATCGATGTATTCTTTTAACCAAGGTCTTTCCTTAAAAGAAATTATTCTATGAACTTTAGAAATTTCTAATCCAAGGGATTTAAAACATTCTAATAATTTGTAATGTATGATATACTTCTTTTTATTTTTTAAATTTAGTATTAGTTTTTCTACATTTCCTACTTTTTTGTCTTCCAATTGTAAATAGTATTTTTGCAAATCGCTTAAATCATCTTCATTCACTTTTAGTTTCTCTGGAGCTAAAGGAAATCTACTGGTGTTTACTTTTGCTTTAACAGTGTAATCAATAATAATAATAATAATAATATATTGCATTTATATAGCGCCCAACCCCGTCGATGACAAGCTCTGGGCGCTTTAACAAACTCTTACACACACACACACGCATACACAAAAGAAATTCAAAAATATTTACTATTGTTGCTGCCGAAAAACACCTAGCCTAGTTTGTCTGAAAGAAATGGGTCTTCAGATGGCGTTTGAAAGAACCAATGTCATTAATTTCCCTGGTTGTCTTTGGAAGAGTGTTCCAGATGGTAGGGCCAAGAAATGAAAAGGACTTTTCTCCTACAGTGGACAGATTCATTTTAGGTACTTTCAATTTTGTAGTGTCAGATGATGATCTTAGTTGACGAGATGGAACATAGTAATCAGTTAAATCAACTAGGTACGATGGAGCAGTATTATTGACACATTTGTGACAAATGGATGACAATTTGTACATTATTCTTTTCTCGACTGGCAGCCAATGCAAACTCTGCAGAAGCGGCAGTGCTGAATCTCTTTTCTTTTTCTTCAAAACAAGTCTCGCTGCATTGTTTTGAGCAATTTGGAGTTTTCTAATATTTTTTTGTGAAATTCCAGCCAAAAGGGAGTTGCCATAGTCAAGCTTTGAAAGTACAAAAGAATTTACTAAAACAGCCGCAGTTTCAGTTGAAATAAGATGTCTGATTTTACCAATTTTTCCAGATTTCCATGTATAGAATACGAATGAGGTGACTAACCTGAGATGACATAGAAAGATTTGAATCAATGTAAACCCCTAGGTTTTTTACTTTTTTTGAAATTTCTATTGAATTAGTGCCAATTATCATCTCAGTTCTGTCCACTTCTTGCAGAACCCGCTCACGGCCTAATAAAATAACCTCAGTTTTATCCTCATTTAGTGCCAGTTTGTTTTGGTTCATCCAGCTTTTAATTTCTGTTATACAGTTTCCAGCCTGCTGCAGAAGGCTGTCAACATCGCATGGCAAGGCAGAACTGTAGAGCTGGGTATCATCAGCATAGAAATAATATTGTAAATTAAATTTCTTTATTTCATGTACAAGTGGAATAGTATAGATAGTAAACAAAATAGGACCAAGCACTGAGCCTTGTGGTACGCCATACTGAAGCGCATAAGAAAAAGATCTTATTTTGTTGGTTACAACAAATTGGTGGCGATTTGACAGGTAAGATTCGACCCATTTAAGGGCGACCCCTCTGATTCCAAACGATGTTTCTAGCCTTCTGAGCAGGATTTCGTGATCGATGGTGTCGAACGCTGCTGATAGATCCAACAAATTTAGCAGAGTAATATTTCCAGAATCTGCCTTTACTAATATGTCATTCATGATTCTTAATAGTGCAGTTTCAGTACTGTGGTTACTTCTGTAAGCAGATTGAAATGGTTCCAACAGGTCATTATTTCTCAAATGACACATTAGTTGTTGTAATATCACCTTTTCAAGGATTTTTGAAAGAAACGGAAGGTTTGAGACGGGTCTATAATTTTTCAACATGTTTTGATCAAGAGTCGTTTTTTTTCAAAAGTGGTGTTACCCAGGCTGTTTTAAAATAATCAGGGACAGACCCACTTAAAATAGAGTTGTTTATTATTTTTGTAATAGTTGGAACCAGTTCATCAATACAAGATCTAACCAAAAATGTAGGAATAGGATCGAGGTCACAACATTTTGATGGCGATGCCATGATGATAGATTTTACAGATTCATTCGACACAACACAAAGTGTCTATAGGATTTCCCTGAAACTCATCAAAATGATCAATGGCATCAAAACTGTCAAGATTTTCTCGGATAGTTGTAACTTTTTTACCAAAATAATCAGCAAAAACATTGGGCAACAAATTGTTCTCGTAAATTGTGGGTAGAGGTGTTTCCTTTCTTTTCCCTGTGAGTTCATCACAAATACTAAAAAGTTCCTTACAAGATGTAGAAGTTTGAAGTTTAGTGACATAGAAGTCTTTTTTTGCAAGTTTAATAACACATTTCCATTGTTCTTCTGGTGTTTGAAAATGTCCTTGTGGACTGTAAGACCTGTCTTTAACCATTTCCTTTCTGCTTTGCGACATTCTGCTTTGGCTGCTTTGACATCTAGGGTGTACCATGGAGCGAACGGTCTGTTGGAGATTGACCTGGTCTTGATAGGTGCATGTCGCTGTAGTAGATCTTGCTGGATGTTATTATAAGATGTGATGTCGCCTTCAAAGTTCTCGAGAGCATTGGCCATTTCCGTCTTGAAGGCATTGATGTCGATACCTTTTATGTCTCTGGACGACACAACTTCAGGAACGTTTTTCAAGAATGATTCTTTTTGCCATTTAAAGTCTCCAACCGGTAAAGATTCTGACATTCCTCCTCCATATAAATTATTTGCATCGAGATATAGTAAATAATTTGATCTCTTTTTAGGGTTATAATCTGGCAAATATTTATTGTTAGCTTTTACATACCGAGGTCCTAAAACTCCTGAATAACCACCTCTTATTCCCTTCTCAAACATTAGTAACATATCTAAATCTGTTAATAATTCTAGTTTAATTCCTGTATATTTTAACCCACATTGCCAAGTTAGTCCAGGAGCTGAGAAACAATGACATGGATCAATTTCATGATTGGTTAGGAAAAATTCTCTAAACTTTTCAAATACATCTGTTAAAAGTAAAACATCTGTTTTTAGATATAAATCATGATAATCTTGTAAAGTTTTACATTCAAAAGTATTCCAAACATTTAAAGCATGTTGGTATTCGTCTTCTGTAATTCCTTCTTTTCTTAAAGTTGAAAAGAAATTTTCTATTGGTGGTAATTGTTCTTCACTTAATCTCTCGATTGAATCAACATATTCATAAGAGTAAACACCTTTCCTTTTTAGCAAAGTGTAATTATCCGGGAAATGTTCTTTCAAGATTTTGAAATCATCCATTGATTTAACAACACCTTCTAAAGAGTTTGATAAAAATCTGTAACTATCTAGGAATCTTAATTTTTTGTAATAATTTCCGTATTCAAATGAAATATATTCTTCAGATGTTTTAGCAAGCAATGAAAGTTTA
The DNA here is from genome assembly GCA_963931925.1 of Onchidella celtica. NCBI lineage: Eukaryota > Metazoa > Mollusca > Gastropoda > Systellommatophora > Onchidiidae > Onchidella > Onchidella celtica. The sequence continues at coordinate 11,233,620 of OZ007577.1, forward strand.
TTATATTTATCTTCATATTTCATTATTTCTTCTATTATGAAATGAAAATCATAACCACTGCCATTGTGAAAAAATACTGGAATTACTTTAGATTGTTTTCCTTCTTTAGTATTACAAGACTGACAAGCAGCGCCTCGATACTTACCATTGTAATGATTGTGCTCTCTTACTTTTTTGTTAGAAAATTCTACATTACAAATATAACAATTTGTTGCTTTACTAAATTCTTTATCTTGGGTATAAGTTAAATTAGCTTTAGCATTCTTATAGTAATTTAACTTTTTACAGATTTCGTTATAATACATCATAATCATTTCGACAAATTTTTCTTTTGCATCTTCTCCGGTATAAGTATGATAAACGGAAGGACATAAATTATTATAATCTGATTTTATATACATTCCAAAACTAATAGCTTCTTGTTTAAAAATTGTATTTTGATAAGGTTCGTTCGGGTTTGGTTGTGTTGTAGATATTCTTTTATTACATGATTCAAAATCACAGTAGAAAACTATCGGTAATCTAGATTTGAAATGATGATTTGTAAATTGTAAAATATTATCACCTTTTTTTGGAAGGATTGTCTTACACATTTTGTGATTTAAGCATTTCTCTTTATGATTATTTAAAGAATTATTTGTTGTAAATATGTTCATACAATTCCTGCAGATGAAAGCTTTGTTACAAGATTTATCTGTTAATAAATTTTCTAAATTTTTTATAAGACAGTAATGAGTATTTCCATCATCTTCTAAATATAGTAAATCAATGAAGTTGGAACTATGCTGGTAATTGCAACTAGTATAAATTGGATATATAGAATATTTATCTTGTGGTTTTTCTAAAGCAAAAACATTTTTCGAAATACTATTCTGGTTTTCAAATTTAGGAATATCTTTTATTTTAACAGGATATTCAATTCCATTCATATTTAAAGTATTTTCATAAGACGAATAATTTGAGAGTCTGTGAACATGATCATCAGCAGGATACAATTTAGCTAATATGGACCAAAGAAAACATTTATTATCTTTTTTATTTTGAACGTTGATAATATTTTTACTTTTAAACGAAGTAGGAATATAAGAAGAAGCTCTTAAAGTTTTAGTTTTATAAAGTTTTACATTTGTTTTAATAATTTGATTAAATATATGTCCAGATCCTTTAACCTGAAATCTATCAACCCATGCGTTAAAATTTTCATCAATGGAATTATAAAAGGTATTGAAATCATTAATGGAATTTATAATACCAAAACTTGATTGATAATGTGCTTCAATAATATCAAAAGATAAATGAGTATTAAATTCAGAGGTTATTATTAACTTAACTTTTACCGTTTTATTGCCTTTAAAATCTTCAATAAGTTTTCTCACTCTTTCCTTAATTAATTTGAAATATCTAGAAGTATTATTTTCTTTCACATCATCGATAATGGTTTCTTTGATAATATCTTTGAAAGTTTTTTCTAACGAAATAGTTTTCTCGTTCATTTTAGAAACATTCTTTTTTGTTAGGGTTTTTTTCTCGTTCATTTTTAAGAAATATTTTTAGTAGGTTTATTTTTCTAGTTTATTTTTATTATGGTTTTTATGGTAATCAGGATTTCTTTTCATAAATTCTTCATATGCTTGTTTATATTTTTCCTTATTTTTTACATAAAGTAAATGTTTTTGAGGTTTCATACATTCTTTACATTTCGTTCTATAACCATCTGCACCTTTTTTTTCTTTGTAAAATGAATCAAGAGGTTTTCGAATAAAACAACCATTGCAAATTTTTTCCATTTTTTATTTTTTAATTTTATTTATTAAAATTGGTTGAAAGTAGAACTCTGATGTATTGTGTAAAGTGTAAACAACAAACCGATACTATAAACATTGAACAAGTTAAAACAAAGAATAATAGAAATATGTTAAAAGGCAAATGTGTCATTTGTGGAAGTACTAAAACTAAATTTGTAGGAGCTGATAGCATAGCTAATAACCAAGGACGTGGTATAACCAATAAAATCATCAATAAATTTCCCTTTGAAATGCATTTGCCAGGTCATAATTTTACAGGACCGGGAACCAATTTGAAAAAAACGGTTGAATTCCGAAATTTTGTCTGATGGAACAACAAAATTTACACCAAAATCTTGGAGTAAACCAATTAATAGAGTAGATGAAGCTGCAATGCATCACGATATTTGTTATTTACAAAATCAAGATACTAAAACCAGAAATGAAGTTTGTGATAATAAGATGATACAGTCTTTAGATTCTATTTTAAAACCAACATTAAGAGAAAGAATGGATAGAAATATTGTTGAACCTATTATTAAAATTTAAAAAACTTTTGGAATGGGCGAAAAAAAAAAGCTCCGACTTCGTCGTCGATAAACCAGGCCTTACGAGTGATTTAGCAGAAGAACTTCATAAACCGGTAATTAAAAAATTTAAGAAAAGAAGAGTGATAGTTAATGGAATTGATAAAATGTGGGCTGCTGATTTAGTTGACATGTCTGCTTATTCTAAGCAAAACAAAGGATTTAAATATATTCTTGCTGTTATTGATGTTTTCTCAAAATATGGTTGGATGATTCCTTTAAAAAATAAAAGCGGACTAACAGTTGCTGAAGGATTTAAAGAGATAAGCAGAGCTTCGACTCCGTCCATGATAAGCAGACATCCAGAAAAATTATGGGTTGATAAAGGAAGTGAATTCTATAATAAACATGTTAAGAGTCTTTTCAAAGAAATCTATTCCACAGAGAATGAAGAGAAAAGTTCTGTAGTAGAAAGATGGAATCGAACAATGAAAGAAAAAATGTTTAAATATTTTACAGCGAATGGTGTTACGAAATATATAGATGTTTTAGATGATTTAGTAAATGATTATAACAACACCTATCATTCATCAATAAAAATGACTCCTATTGAAGGAAGTAAAAAAGAAAATGAATTAACCGTATATAGAAATTTATATACAAAGGAATCGCGTAGTCAAAAGCCTAAATTTAAATTAGGTGATAGAGTTAGAATTACAAAGAAGAAAAAGTTTTTTGAAAAAGGTTACACACCAAAATGGACAAAAGAAATATTTACAATAGATGAAATTTTATATACATATCCAATTACTTACAAAATAAAAGATTTAGATGATGAAGAAATTATTGGTTCTTTTTATGAAAAGGAATTACAACGAACTAAGTTTTAACATAACGTAAAATTGAACGTATTAAAAACAGTTGATTTTTATTCTCTTAAAAATGACATATGAAAATGTTCAATTAAATATTTCTGATAATCAGAAAGAAAAAATACAGAGAGCTATGAAAAATGATACTCCTGTTACTATTAGAATTACAGAATCTGGAAATGATGTTTTAGCTTTAACAAAAACACAAATAAATAAACTGCGAAAAGCATTCAATCAAAATAAAGGAGCTGATATTACTCTAAGTAGAAATCAAATAAAATATAACATGAAAATTGAAGGAGGGTTTCTGGCTGCTCTTGCTCGAATGGCACTCCCATTGTTATCTAAAGTTGTTCCATCAGTAGCAAAAGCTATCGGAATAGGTGGGCTTACGGGTTTAGCAAGTAGTGGCGTTCAAAAATTTTTGGGAGACGGTTATCAACCTACAAACTCCTCTAGAGTTGGTGACGGTTTATATTTAAAAAAAGGTGGATGTCTCTGTCAAATTGAAACTGATGGAAAAGGTTTATATTTAGGAACTGTAAAAGGAAGCGGTAACGAGTTTCAAGGAGATGGACTGTACTTAAAACGAGAAGGACAAGTTTATAATTGTGAAGGTTTTTTAAGCGATTTGGTTAAAAGTATTCCGTTTATAAATATGTTAGTGTAACCAAAGATCAAAACCTTTATTCTAAAATGGAAGCTTCGAATTATAGAATGAAAAAAATTCTTGACATTCAAAATTCTTTTGAAAGAACTAAAGAAAACAAAAGAATAACAGTTAAGAAATATTCAAAATCTTTAAATATAATTGACGGAACTGATATAACTTTAAAAACTGTAGCCATTGGAATGGGAACAACAGGAGTAATACTTTTATCTACAGTGGTTAACATTCCTGCAGCTATTATTATAGAAGGTATTTCAATAGGTACAGGTTTATTAAGTATATTTTTAAGATATTTAAATAAAAAATTACAACATAAAGCTGATAAACATCAGAAAATTTTATTTTTATTGGAATCAAAACTTAATACTATTCAAACTTATATTTCTGATGCTCTTGAAGATGGAAAAATTTCAGATGAAGAATTTAAACTTATTTTAGATGAAGAAAAAAAATTTAGAGAATTAAAAAATATAATAAAAAAGAAAAAAGTAAGCGATCCTGAATTAGATATAGATGATCCATTGAAAAAAATCAAAAATCTTATAGTTTAATTTTTTTCCTTTAAAAATATTTTATTTTTATTATATTAAAAATGTCTTTTTTAGAAATTGAAGATCCTTCAAAACGTGAAGCTCTTGTTAATGAATTTTTAAAAACCAAAAAAAATATTCAATTAAGTAACTTAAGCGAAAGAGTAGGAGATATTGAAATGAAAAGAGATTTTTCCAAAGTATTTAGCCCTATTACAGAAAGTACACAAAAAGCAGCAGAAGAAACTAAGAAAGCTATTCAGAAAATACCACTTGCTATAGAACAACCCTTGAGAGCGATTGAACCTGCATTACAAGCAGAGCTGCGACCTATTCAATTAGAAGAATCTCCACAAGCAATGGCTGCTTCTCCAATTGATGTTGGTTCGATAGCAACCGAATATTTAACAAAATATTTGGGTAAAGATAGTGGGGATACTACTTTTGGAATTTATACAAAAGAAAACAAACTTTATATTGGTAGTGAAGAAATAAAAATTGATAACGATGATATTATTATTGGAGAAAAGAAATATAAAGGAACACCTGGTTTGTGGGAACTAATAACCAGCAAAGAGCCTGAAAATTTTTCAAATGAGGACAGACGTACTTATGAACGTATTCTTTTTTCTACTAATGCTATATATCAAAATAACGATCCTAATAACCCAAAACCTAAATCTAGTAGAGGAAAAAAATACACTAATTTCGTAAAACCAATTTGGAAAGAGATACAAAGTGATAAACCAGGAAGCTTCGAAGCAGCTCATGGTGTAACTTTCGGAAAAGGGTTTCTTCCGCGGGATCCAAATGCTTTAATACGGAGATTAACATTATTAATGGCTAGTAAAGAAGCGGGAAATACTGGGGTTTTAAATGAACTGGCAAGTATTATAGATGAATTATATAGACAGAAAATTATTAACACTAATGAATATAAAAAATCACAGTTAAAAATTGCTTTTATAAAATGTTGGTGATAAATAAAGGATACAAAAGAAAATATGTTTATGGAGGATATAGTAATAAATATTCAGGATCAGGTCTTTTTGATTCTTTAATTTCAGCTGTTACTAGTAAAGTTATGCAAGATACTGCAAAAGAAGTTGTATCAAATGTTGCAAAGAAAACAGCAACTGATTTAGGACAAAAAGCTGTTAATAAATTTATAGTTGATAAAGTTCTTAAACCAGAAAAAGTAAACGGTTCAAATATATCTCCAGAAACGAACACAGTTCTATCTTCGGAATCAAAACAATTATTAAATAATTTTTTAGGAAATGGAATTAAACGTATTTAAAACTTTTCATCTTAGTGGTGCAACATACCATGTTATTTTCTGCAGGGATTCTCAAATATTTTTAGGCGGGGTGTGATGAAGTTTTGAATTTGTTACAAAAGCTGTTTTTTTAGATGTTTGTGTGTAACTTTTAGTGAATTTTTATATTTTTAAAGGATGGCCTAAAAGCTTGAATATTCATGTGTTTATGTGATAAAAAAGGTGAATTTATATATATTTAAAGGATGGCCTAATCAGGTACATTATTATAACTACTTGTATCTTTCAAATAATAATGTGAATCTCTTCACAGCCGCCGACCACACCTTTTATCTCTTTGGTTTTTGGCACAACGCCGTGGAAATAAAGATGGTTGACTATTAAAGAATATTGCACCTGCACGCATTGAATATGTCGTTTCTGTCTCTGAATTGTCAGTTTACTGCATGTGTAAGGGATCATACAGTCTTGAAAACTGATTTCAAGAATTTTTTAAGGTATTGTCAAGGATCTATAAGAAAAACAACATAATAATAATAGAAAAATCCAGAACTTCCGATCGTCACACGCTTTCATTCATCTAAAACAGGTACACACACACACACATTTAAACAACCCTAGAAAAATCCACAGATGAAAATTGAACGGTTGGTTGACGGGCGGTTCTATAAGGTCTCCTTCTGTTCTATCATTCTTTTCTATACTGTCTATTGTCTTCCTTTTTCCTAGCACAATGTGATCATTATCGTGTCGACGTGCTGTCTTCAAATTCAAACCCATATGAAAATCGAAGCACCGGCTGTACCTTGCAAACGGATTTTAAACCATATCCCAGCCCAAATTTAAGGTGATTTAACCCCCAAATCTTTGTTTTCATAAAATTCAGTCGGTGAAAACACTGCGTTCGTTAGATTTAGTAATGTTAATCCTATTTCCTCTGTTTTGTGGGCTGTCCACTAAGATTTCATGTAACCAAACTGCGTGTATGTAGCCACTGAGATAGGCTGTACAAATTTGTCCTTAATGTGATATTTTACAGCACAAACGGTATTTCTATTGACGGCTGTTAAAGTATATTCACTTCTTCCAATCGCTCCTGGGTGGAAAAAAAACAACAACAAAACTTTTCAGTAATCAGTTTGTCTCAAAAGATCTCTGTGAATAAGTTTGAATAACCATAACATTTTTTTTCAGATGACTAGAAAATCCGTATGCCATGTCTCTTAGTTGTTAATCTGGCAAATAGGAGAGTCTTACACTAAAAAAATGGAGTTACGGGATGTTATAAATTTGCTGGAAAAATCATATGTGAGAAACCTATCTTCCACAGTGTTGTGACTGTACAAAACAATGCAACGTTGCAATTCACAAATTAAATGACAATACATTGTATAAGTTTTAAAAAATACCTTTATTACAGTTGTTGTAAATCAGACAGGCACATTATTAAACTAAACGGGAGGAAACAATAAAAAAGAAATAAGCAATCAAGCATGATAAAATTACATGCAAAAAAAGAATTTATATTTGGATGCAAGGCATACATAATTATATTATACATAATAGTGTTTAAAATGTTCATGCAGGGCAATTCCATGGTTTTGGAATCTCTGTTGAGTGCTAATTCAAAAGTCTCCAAAAAAAAGGGAGTAGCTAATGCCATGAAACAGCTGTTCTTGGACAAGATAAGGGTGCACTATCAAATAGCTGCATTCAAAGATCTATTGATGGAAGCCCTTGAGATTGTTTATTGTGAAATCACATGAATATTCATGCATGGTGTTTATGAAAACTCTGAATTTACTGAATGGACAAAGCTAAGTGAGGTTTGATTGTACACATGAGATACATATCTCCAATTACAGCCTAATATTAAATCACTAAACTCATACATTGTTTAATAATTTCACCTTATGTCGTTGTGGATTCTTGCTCGCGAATTTTCACCACAAACTGGAACATGAACATGACTTAACGTGTGCAAATAATCAAATCGTAGTATCGAATTACAGACGATCAAACGGAGCAATAAAATACTTACATGATACCACAAAGCAAAATGAAGTTAACTGAAAAGGTAAAGCATGCTTCATTATGATAGATATTGTCAAAATAGCATCCAGGGGATGTGCTGGGGTGAAAACTAAAATGTACATCCCATCTTAAATATTGTATTTCATGCCCTGGTATTGTGTAACTATTGTATAACTGAGGTGAGAGAAACAGTCCAGGGTTCAATTTGAGTCAACAGTTCTATTGATGGTAACCGATTTCATCATCTGCCCTACTGAATTTTATACAGACCTTCAAACCTATAATTGGTAGCAGAATCACATCCTTGGCTGGCTGTGAAATTATACATGTATAACGTACTTTTGTCTGCACATATAATGTACTTTTGTCAGCACATGCTAAGCGTAAAGCCGAAAACAGACTGAACATGTATGAACCCAATGACAAAATGAAAGTGTTAACCATGGACATTGTGTTTGATTGATTTCAAAAAGGATCATTCTCTTCACCATAATGATGACAAAGTAAAACATGGAAGATGATTTTTAGTCTCAGGACATTTAATGGCAGTAACAATACAGAACACCGGCCCTAACTTAAAGGCCCAGTACCAGCTAATGTGAAGAGGCCATAAAAATACTTCTTGGCCTTTGTTTTGTCTTCTGCTGGCCATGCCTAAGCATACAACTTACTGCTCTTTAAAAAAAAATCCTGTTGAAAGGATGATATAACTCCACGATTCTATCAAGCTTATTTATCAGCAAAGCGCCATTCATTAAATGCAGGAACGGTTCATAAAAAGTCGTCAAAATTAAATGTAAGGACCTTTTAAGGGCTTACAAAGGACTCGCAACCAAAAAAATGTAAGGACCTATGACCAAGAAATATTACATGTAAGCAACATTGGAAAACAAACAAACAAAAAATCATATCGGCCTACCCATGTACGGTACAAGAAATATTACAACTACACAAGCAGTGTGCAGCACTCACAGAAACGGGATATTTCTGCATCCAGAATTCAAGCATAGTAACTGACTTCCCAAAGCTCAGTTATTTCAGGTTCAATTCCCTTGACAATTGCTCTAGTAAAAGTAACTTATATCAAGTCTTTTAACATGATAAATGAAGTTCAGATCTCCTGACAGGTAGCCTACAGCTTCAAAAGATCCGTGAAGTCATGTTTATTAATAATTATTATAAAAGCAGCTCTTTTCCTCTGACAGAATTACACTAAATCAAAGTTACTTGCGACAAGGCTGTTAACATTTTAATTTACAGTTCAGGCATTGTACAATACAAAGGCTGCAATTAGTATTTGTACTAATATTATGATATGCATTTCAGCCATCCCTCAAAAGTATGAAGTCTGTTAACATTAAGCAGTTAAGCCCTGCTGACTGATGGTCTTTCAAAAATTTCTTGCATCAAGACAACTAGATTTAGATCTAGATCTACTTCCCCTGAGCTTGGTTCTTATCGTGCGAATGCGCTAAGCGTTACTGGTCATTCTGTATCAAAGCACCACTTATCGAGTGCACAATCTAAAGATTTGAATCTCATATTTTTCACTTGAAACACACATTTTAAGGACTTTTAAAGGACTTTGACATCATTTTCAGAATTTAAGGACTTTTTCAGCACTTATTTCTTCTTACATGAAAATCGAGGACTTTGAAGCTTTAAAGGCCTCTGGAAACCCTGTATAACACACACACACACACACACACACACACTCACACACACACACACACACACACACCCACACACACACCCACACCCACACACGCACACACTCACACACACACACACACACACACACACCACACCCACACCCACACCCACACCCACACACACATATATATATATAGATCCAACCAAACCAGCGACAACAGAAACTCTTTTCATAAAATCCAAACTGGCAAGTTATTTATTTAAACCCTTCCTCTTTCACATTATTGTCTCATTCATGACACAATGCCAGTTACGAGGCATATTAAAACCGATTACAATATCACGTATATCAATAGCTCGTGGAGAGTATACTAACAAAGTCAGTCGCAGTCCTTTTTCCTCTCGCTGACAAATAGACCCCACACAACGACCGTGACTGAGTGGTCACTCACAGTCACGTCGCACTGGTCCCCCGGTGGCAACCGGGTTTCACTCACCATTGCGCCTCCACCAAGACGACCTCCACCGTCGCCAGCAAACATCAGAGCAGAGAGCCACGTTGTCCGACGCCGGCAGCCGGGTCCACTATTTTCGGCTACCCCTCCAACGTCGACAAAGTCTCGCAAAGTAACCACCAAAATGACATGGTTATAGAACTATAGAATTACATACGTAGAACTGCCAAGAAGTACTATGGGCAAAACAACCGTGTCCCTCTTCCTCACTGCAAAACGGCTGCTTGAATGACTTATGGACATCGTGAAGAAATATCCTCTCCCTTAAATAGGCTGTGCCAATCACGTGGTTTTCCACTCAGTTACACAATCAATACAGAGAGCCGTCAGCATACAACTCACGCTAGGCAACAAATTCACCCCCCCCCCCCCAACTAAGCACATCTCTGCTTACTCGTGGCGGGCCAAGGCCGCGCAAAACCTATGCATAACATACCTTTCTATCTACTTTGACCTTATTTTCTGTCTTTGCTTTAATAGATCATCAACAAACAACATTTGAGGATTTGTTTAGTTCATGATAAAAATGCATTTTTTGCCTTTACTGCATATTTCTTAAACAGTTGTGCCACGTGATAAAGTCATTATAAAGTAAAATTTTGACGAGCAGATCAGCACTAACACTTGTTAGTAGCAAGAATTCTGCAGGAACTTAAAACCTTCAGTGGGAACTCAGATCACAATAAAACTGTCCCATGGCGCATTCACACATGTTTTCCTTCACTACCGCTGCTCCCCCCGATTACATTAGCCCAGCGCAAATAATAGCACCTCGTAATTTCCTTCGCCATCTTACTGAACCCACTAAGGGAATTTATAACTAATTAAACCATGACAGTAGCAAGCTCTCTCGTCAGTACGTTCTAGTTCTTGGTTCATAGTACCCTTTTTGTCTTTCACTTATGCCTCACTCTGGCTGGGCACCGCTGAATCCCCTCGTGTCTCATTGCCCGATCACAATGGGGCTCATTTTTTTTTCTTTTAATTTGAAGTGAGGAATGAGACAAAAATTGTTCAGAAACAATGGCCTATAGTATGAATACTTTTTTCCAAACACGTACACAGTTACTTTTTTCATATCATTAAACTGTATGTTTCAGGCTGGCTCATTTTTGGAATCATTTATGACTTTAAAAAAAATAAAAATATTAACCAACTTAAGTATACAAACTAACCAGACATGGGATAAGATGACGGCTGTTATCAGGGGACAGTACTCTAGTTGCACAGCTGAATAAACAAGGTACTGAGCTGCGTTCCGTGTTCAGCAAAAGCTTGCTACCCAAGAATGATGAAACTACAGATTTGTTCTTTTAAGAAAATCTACGGTTTTCTGAAGTTCTGGCAGAGCACCATAGAGCTTGACATTCAGGTCGGTGGGTTTGGGCCAATATATTTCTCATAGTGCTGAGAAGAGTGTGCAGTTCTGCAACATAATTATACTCTGTTTTTTTTTTTTTAGGAGACTGGCTGCACTCACATATTGTAGTCGCCGCCCAGGAACATTTTTGTGTGTCAAAATCGCTACTTTTTCAGGAGAAGCAAAAAAAAAACTGTTTTAATCTGGTTGTAGACGTCGTAGAGACACACTACTTATATCAATTTTTTTTGTAGTTTCATGCTCCATATGACTACCGCGTTATTTTTACAATATTTTCTTTCAATTTTGAGATACTAGACTTATATCGTCCGGGAACACTATTGTAAGTCGACATACAATCAAGCAACTCTTCTTGATAGCCAGTGTAAGACGACATACAATAGGTTTCCTGGACGAAAAGTACAGACAGCAAGTGTAGAGCTATAAAAATTTAACAGCACAATGTGGTACGTACCTAATCGATTTTTTTCAGAGCTAGATTAATAAATCTTAATCAGGTTTTATTGATTCTTGTTAATGTTCAATAAACTTGACTAAAATCATCACCCAACAATAAAATTGAACACTAGTAAAAGGATCAGATATAACGCAAACAAATTTATTAGTTAATAAGCCATAAACAAACAATTTAAATCCTGCTTGAATGGTCCTCAAAGTTCTAATTGGCCTTTTCAAAAAGTTAAAATGAACTTAGTTATTTATTTGTTAGCCGACATCTGTTGAATGAAAAGTAAAAAATAAGAAATAAAACCAACTGAATTTTATAATAAGCCTGCCTTTGTTCTTCATTGACTCTCTTATGGCATTGTCTTCTGCATGTATCATTGCAGCCACGTCCAACTTTCCATTGTGGCACAAGCTTTCCCCTGGAACTTGTACATTCCATTCCGTTGTTGTACAGCTCTTTCATGTGCTTCTTTTGTCTTTTTTCTCGTTTCCTTTTTTCTACTTTTGGATTTTGCATCTTGGGGAAGGGGGTCGGGCTCTTCACCTTAGGGATTGGGTCCTGCAGCTTGGGGATTAGATTCTGCAGTTTAGGGATTAGGTTCTGCAACTTGGGTGTTTAGGTTCTGCAACTTGGGGGTTAGTTTTTGCAGTTTGGGGGTTAAATTCAGATGTAGGAAAACAAAAAAGGGACAGGAAAAAGGCCAAATAACCTATTGTTTAGTGAAAGAGTAGGTCACGATGTGGTAAGACACCATATCCTACACTAGGGCTATTTTTAGAATGCTTCAAAGCGTCCAGAAAAACTGTGGTATGTCGACATGCAACTAGTAAACTTGTCCCATTCGATCCGCGGCGAAAAAAATCTATACTCTATCAAATTTTCATTTTTTCCGATTTTTGGTATACAACAGTATTCCTGGACGGCGACGATATGGCAGATGTTCCTATTTTAAACTTGGTGAACACAATGGTAGTGGAGCCTACTGGGACCAGTTCTTAGTCTGAACAATATCACTTGATCCTCTCTGTTCAGATGATATTCATCCTGATAAAAGTGACTCACGTACTTATCCTATTTTCATTGAACAATGGGCATTGAACAAGACAGCACAGCAACAGACAGCCCATTGAATTCATCGTGGTTTGATGAGTGAATATGAAGTCGTTCAGCTGAACGATATTAATGTCGGCATAATCACTGCCCGGAACGAATTCAGATAATAAAACATAATTATCTCTAAGCCTTTAATGGTGATCAGGAAGTAATTATTGTTGCCTCTTGCAGTGCTATATACACCCATCCGTAGGCAAGAAACTATAATTTCACTTGCCTTTCCCAAGTTATCTCTCAGCTGATGTCAGAGTTGAACACTGTTATAATAATAATAATAATAATAATAATAGCATTAGTAATAAGAGGACTACTAATACTATCAATACTAGGCTACTAATACTACTAATAATAACGAAGTAACGGATTCATATCGGCCCTGTCTCCACAAAATATGTCCAAACCGCCTTACAATGAAATGATAACAGTGATAGCTGAAGTATAATTATTATGTCTGAGGAGGTAGCAGGGCTAGGTTTTCTATATACTTCTATTGACGGAAGCAAAGTATTTTTCGATTTTTTAGTTCTTTCATAATTCAGCTTCCGCTAGCGCCGTATCGGATAGAAAAATTGCTACAACAAAACAGAGAGATCTAATTATTGGGTACACGTTATTTATACAGTTTTACTACTAGAAGTATTATCAATCAAGGCAATACTTATCTGCATTAAACGACAACACTGGTGTCAACTCAGAATTTAGTTGTGTTTTTTAAAAAAAATAAATAAGGACCTGCCGATATATCAAGACATAGCTCCAATCTGTGGTCCTCTATCATTACCATATAAATACTGAGTGAGGTTATAGAGCTTTAGTAGACAGTACACGATTTGTGAGCAGTACTTTGATCTGACAACAGGACCTTTTCATGTCAACATACAAGATGTTTAGTGTCGTGCTGACTGTTTTGCTTTGTTTAACTACATATGGTGAGTATATCTCTCTTTCCCCCCCCCCTCTCAATCTATCTATCCATCTATCTATCTATCTATCTATCTATCTATCTATCTATCTATCTATCTATCTATCTATCTATCTATCTATCTATCTATCTATCTATCTATCTATCTGTCTGTCTGTCTGTCTGTCTGTCTGTCTGTCTGTCTGTCTGTCTGTCTATCTGTCTATCTGTCTATCTATCTATCTATCTATCTATCTATCTATCTATCTATCTATCTATCTATCTATCTATCTATCTATCTATCTATCTATCTATCTATCTATCTATCTACCTATCTATCTATCTATCTATCTATCTATCTATCTATCTATCTATCTATCTATCTATCTCTTTCAAAATAATAATATTTAAGGATGGCTTTGGAATGCTCCTCACTGTTAGATTTGCTTACTACAGTAATAGCAAAGTATTGCAAACTGCAGTGGTATAATTATGGATCCCTACAAGAACGAGACTCAAACAGAACTCCTCCCGTTTTGTTTGTTTGTTTTTTACAAATTAAAATGTATATGTTTGAGGGAGGAGCTAGGACCCATGAAGCTGATGACTCAAACTTACTTAGAAGAAAATCAGAAAACCATGACCAGTTTAATCAATTTTGTTTAAAAAACTCCTTCACATTTTATGCCCCAATTCAGAAATTAAAATGTATTGGTTGTTGTTATATTCTTGTTTTGTTTCTTTGTTTGTTTGTGGATTATTATTTGACATGAAAAGCCCATTAGGTTTTTTTCTTCTTCCTACTCTGGGCAGCTGGGCAGTGCTGGATAAGGAAAAGACTGTGTTTTTTTTTGTTTAATTACAATTATTTATTGTTCTTATTTGTACACTAGGTTATTTTATGCACATAAATATAAAAATACATAAAATGGCCTACTGTACAAATAAAAACAGTTAGCAAAAGCCGGTGGATCTAAAAAAAAAAAAAAAGATACCCTGTAATGCTCATAACTCCATGAAATAATTATACTTTTGGATTTCTAGTATTATATCGGTGATTTCAATCTCACCCGAGTTCATTTTTCCTTCTTTAGTTACAAATATTTATTATAGGTACTGTACTTAGAATAGCACAGTGTACAAATACAATTCTATTTAGCAAGAGTGAGTGGGTTTAAAAAAAAAAAAGAATATTCTGTAATGATCATAACTACATAAATACTTATACTTTTTGATTTTGAATATTCTATTAGAGATTCCAATCTCAGCGAAGCTCCTGTCACAGTATTAATTAAATGACTGACTGACAATTCCTGTGAGTCACAGTCTATATTTCCATACTTTTGCATGTTTGTAGTTTAATATGAAAATACTGCATGAACGTGACTCCTGTACAATATTCTTTCTTCAAGAAATTGAAGTTCTGAAGTGCTGGCAACTTGCTCCTTATAGTATGACGGTGTATGAATTTAAAATGGGGATCAGTGTATGACTCACCAGGGTTGTTTTCTGGTATTGTTGTTATTTCAGGGGAAACAGTGTCTGAAAAGAAGCAAATTGCATAAAATGAAATTGCCGAGTATCATTGAAAACTAAGAAATGAAGGAAAATACAACAGTAGGCTGGCAGCCCTTTCCAGTATTCCTTTTATTTAACACTGTGACCTACGCTACATTTTGTCTCTTGTCTTCACATCTCTTGAAAATTATTGACAAAAAAGATCTGAATGCCATGTGAGTGACTAATTATAAGTATCTATTGCAAATTCAAATGAAAACTCTAAAATTCTTTTGGACCACTACAATTGTCATTTTGACTATTTCAGTATGTGAGGGGTATCCTGTCCGAAGTACATCCTGTCTCCTCAAGATGAAGGCTTGTATTGAAGCTTTAACAATAAATAACAACTCAAGTCTGGTGGTTGTTACTGATGAGGCTAAGTTGGATCGATTCTGTAGGTAAGACTCACATGACGATTACATGTTGATGTTTTTCCATTGTCACTGCAAAGCTGTAATTTGAATAATTATGATATATTCAATACAGCACCTAAAAAAAAAATTAGGAAAGAGGTTTTGGATTGAATCATATTAAAATGGAAATTTTTCCAAAGCCGATTTGGTAAGTAAATAATAATAATAATAATAATGGATGGCATTTATATAGCGCATATCCATTAAAAATGCTCTACGCGCTTTACAGAAGCAACATGTCAAAATACATGGTTAAAATAATTACAAAAAAAATCAAACATGGTACTCTTAGTTAAAATAGAAAGGGCATACAGAAACAACCTTATAAAAGCTCACACACACAACCACAAGTAATGCACACATACAACGCCCACACACCCACATGCGCGCGCACACGCACAGATGCCAAGTTTGGATTGATGTACATTTTACTCACTGCTCAAAGTATGATGAAAATAAAATTGTTTTGAGTTGTTTCTTGAAAGTTTCCAAATTCTCGGCTTCTCTAGTGGATTTCGGGAGCTTATTCCACATGAGTGGGGCAAAATATGAGAAAGAGCGCTGGCCGTACGCCTTATAATTTACTTTAGGTTTAAGAAGGATGGTTACATCACTCGATGATCTGAGCGCTTTTGAAGGTACATAAGGTGTTAAAAACTAGTGTAGATAATCCGGGGACAAGTTATTTAAGCACTTACAGTATGTTAGGCAAATTTTGTATATTATGATGCGTTCTTTCACTGGGAGCCAATGTAGTTCCTTCAAAATATGAGTCACGTGATCATGTTTTTGTTTCTTAGTAATTATTTTAGCAGCAACATTTTGTACCCTTTGAAGTTGCTGTATGTTTTCTTCTGTTATGCCAGCTAGTAATGAACTGCTGTAATCAAGCCGTGACAGTACAAGTGATGTTATCAAAGTTTTGGTGATATCAGAAGTCAGGTATTTACGAATGCGCCCTATTTTTCTTAACTGAAAATACAGGTTTTTACAAAGAACAGTTGTGTGGGATTTCATTGATATATCTAGATCCAAAATCAAACCAAAATTTTTCATTTTCGTCTGGGCTGAAATTTCGTGGCCATTGATGTTTATGCTCATATTATCAATTTCATTACATAAGTTGCTACGAAAAAATATGACTTCAGTCTTGTCTTCGTTTAGTTTCAATTTGTTATTGAGCATCCATTTTCTTATATCATCAATACAACTGGTGATTCTATCTATAAGACTTTGTACATTGTCAATGGTGCTAAATCCATACAGCTATCGTCAGCATAAAGGTGATTATTCAGGGCATATAAAGAAATGAGCTCTCTGCCATAACAAATAGTTTTAGAGCTATAATAACTTATTGAAGAAAAAAATGCATGTTTCATAATAATCTAAGATATCTATGAAACCTTGTTCCAAAAATTACCTACCACAAAAACGACTTTATGTGCCTCATTTGTTTGCCACTCCAGACTGATGAATGGACGACTGATCGGCAAGGGCATGACGAATGGATGTGTTAAGTAATTTCTATGTCAATAACATGGATTAGTGGAAAATAGTTTATAACATTTTTTGATCTTTTATTTTAAAAGGCTGCATTTAACTTTACATGCAGGTATACTTTTATGTCGATTTGTAATCACCGTTGTCTTTTTCTCACACTGAAGATATGGTTACCAGAACAGGGAAAGGCCAAAGTTTCAAACGAATGGTTGATGTCTCTCCTATTGTGTCAGTTGTTCACACCGATGGCAACTCTATTTAAGCTTCTCAGAATATAATGGAAGAGTGTCCTTAAGGACGTGTAGGCCAAGTCGGATTGTTAAGTCAGTTACAGCTACATGCGTGACGCTAGTGCCTTCCTCCAGCTTTAATTGCATGCCCTGAGGATTCTCGTACCGAACTTCCAATTGCTGATTTCACAATGATAATACTGTCATGAACGTAGGTTTAGTACTTACTAGATTGTAATGGGATATAATGTTCGACTGCATTTTTGTATTAATGAACTAAACCTCACTCACAAACATACTAGTTACTATGTAACAAAGTGGTAACTTTTTGTGTCGGACACGCATGGCCACAACCAGGGATTTATTTACGATAAGTTAAAAATATATATGTAAATGTGAAATCAATATCATGAAC
Source organism: Onchidella celtica (assembly GCA_963931925.1). Lineage (NCBI taxonomy): Eukaryota > Metazoa > Mollusca > Gastropoda > Systellommatophora > Onchidiidae > Onchidella > Onchidella celtica. Next base: position 11,251,445 of record OZ007577.1, read on the forward strand.
AACAATGTCAATAGTAATTCATATTAAGTCTGGATCTATTCTAGATCTAATATAGATCTAACTTTAAGTCTAACTAGATTATCTAAACCAAATCTAAATCAATTCCTTTCGTCCTTATTAATCCCCCACTGAAATACTAACCTCTTAAATATTCTAGATCTAGCTATCAACTACGTTAAATGTCCTCAGGACAATATCTATCATTTTTTGCCAAAGGCTGAACTGTGTAATGGGTTACTTAAGTAATTCTACAGATCATAGAAACTGTAGAAGTCATAGTATTTCAGACAATACTTGAAGTCCTAACAATTTACAAACTTGCCGAGCTCACTAAGGAGACGTAGGCATAGGATTATCTAGACGTTTAAATCACTGTCGCATTCGTACTGTTAACGACAAATCCTACATGTAGGATAGTAAATTCAAATGACACTCATACCACCAAGATAAAACTTTATATGGCATAGATCCAGCTCTAGAGCTGTGATGGCCTGTGATGACCCGTTTCACCCAAGGCAGTTTAAGTTTACAACATAGCTCTAACTAGTAGATCTCCAGGGAGATACATTCCTGGCAACTTTCATTCCTGGTAAATCATCGTTCCCCTCTGTCACGATTAAGGTTGATGACCTTGTACGCCACGAGTATAGAGGGGGTAAACTTAGTAGGGTAGAAGGGGAGTTTTTTAAGTTGTTGACTAGCATGAAAGATTACTATCACGAGGAAGGTCGGTGGCCTTGTGCGCCACGAGTCTAAGGGGGGTGAGTTTAGCAGGGGAAAACACGGTTTTTAACATTGTTGACGAGCGTGGATAGATACACACGACTCGCTTTAAACTAGTCGCGTGTGCAAAAACCTCGGGAGTATAAGTAGAGGAGAAGCTCGACACACGTGGTTCCCAAATTATTCGTTCCTAAAGGAAGACGCAGCGAGAAGTGGTCCGGGCGACAGGTGGAAGGTCGTGCCATGGGGACCAGGGGTATTATGTATGTGAGGAATCTATGAAGGTTCCCAAGTTATTCATTCCTAAAAGAAAGACGCAGAATTTATCGGTCCGGGCGACAAGTGGAAGGTCGTGCCAGTGGGGACCAGAAGTGTTAGGTGTGTGAGAGATCCATGATGTTCACATTTATTTCCCAATAAGAAGAAAACTAGAATTTAATCGGTCCGGGCGACAAGTGGAAGGTCGTGCCATGGGGACCAGAAGTTGAGGAGTTCTGATGATAGGATGGGAACCCATCAGAAGCTCGTGATTTGCGATGGCGGGTGTGAACCGTCGATGTGCTGTGTGTTTGCAGAAGAAGAGTCTTTGAGGACGGGATGATAACCCCTCAAGGAGCTAGTAATCTACGATGGCGGGTGTGAACTGTGTGTTCTTATTTGTGTGAAGCCAGGGACGTCTGTTTCCCCTTTTATCGTCGAAGTTAGAGATCTAGAAAGGATCGTGTGAACTCTGGAGACATGAAACTGCATCAACGAGGAGGGCAGCTGTTGACAGAGACTATTAAGTATACGTAGTTAAGTTTATAGACAGAGGGATTAGATCTAGATGTGAAACGGGGAACAGATAATAGCCATGATCCCCAAGAGTAAATCTGAAGTATCTTTGCTTTTGTGATTATGTATGTGATTATCATGAGTTGAATGTTTTGACATAAGTTTTATCATGCATTTATAATTAAATATCGTTTAATTTAAATCTCACTCCATGTGTCCGTGGATCGCTGGTCTGCTTGCTTGGCTTGTTAGCTGGGTTTGAAAGGTAAATAAGTTAGGTACTCATCACACACGTGGTCGTGACCATCTTCACGCACGTGATCGTGACACCTCCTTTAAGGATAGATGACCACGCTCCTCATCCTATGATCTGCTTTCTACGAGGTCATTTCTTGCATCGAGTTCTTCTTAGAAATCACCATTGCCCCAGCCGTTAATCAGCCAGAGAATTCAACAAGAGCCATGGCCTTCAATCAACAAGACCAGGCATAATTCCACATTGTTTTCTGTCTAGTTGAAAACCATCACTGAGCACCTTCAGAACTTGAAACTTTTGCATAGTACTGACGAACTATTGTCCCCGCAGACTATTATAATTCTCCATTCAGCTGGTGGCTATCAGTACGCGGGCTTGGATTGGCTGTCAATATAACCGCCACATGTGTGACGTAAATCAAGTTTAAGTCTAAACCTACGCGTCCATATTCTTTTATTCTAATTATCTATTATCTTCCCTAGTATATGTTTTCTTTGACTTTCTCCAGTCTGCTCTTGAATGTTCCGCGATGATTTGTTCTGTCACGATCACGTGCGTGAAGATGGTCACGACCACGTGTGTGATGAGTACCTAACTTATTTACCTTTCAAACCCAGCTAACAAGCCAAGCAAGCAGACCAGCGATCAACGGACACATGGAGTGAGATTTAAATTAAACGATATTTAATTATAAATGCATGACAAAACTTATGTGAAAACATTCAACTCATGATAATCACATACATAATCACAAAAACAGAGATACTTCAAATTTACTCTTGGGGATCATGGCTATTATCTATTCCCCGTTTCACATCTAGATCTAATCCCTCTGTCTGTAAACTTAACTACGTATACTTAATAGTCTCTGTCAACAGCTTCCCTCCTCGTTGATGCAGTTTCAATTCTCCAGAGTTCACACGATCCTTTCTAGATCTCTAACTTCGACGATAAAAGGGGAAACAGGCGCCCCTGGCTTCACACAAATAAGAACACACAGTTCACACCCGCCATCGTAGATTACTAGCTCCTTGAGGGGTTATCATCCCGTCCTCAAAGACTCTTCTTCTGCAAACACACAGCACATCGACGGTTCACACCCGCCATCGCAAATCACGAGCTCCTGAAGGGTTCCCGTCCTATCATCAGGACTCCTCAACTTCTGGTCCCATGGCACGACCTTCCACTAGTCGTCCGGACCGATAAATTCTTCTTATTGGGAAATAAATGTGAACATCATGGATCCCTCACACACCTAACACTTCTGGTCCCCACTGGCACGACCTTCCACTTGTCGCCCGGACTGATAAATTCTGCGTCTTCCTTTAGGAATGAATAACTTTGGGAAACTCATAGATCCCTCACATACTTAACACCCCTGGTCCCCATGGCACGACCTTCCACCTGTCGCCCGGACCACTTCTCGCTGCGTCTTCCTTTAGGAATGAATAACTTGGGAACCACGTGTGTCGAGCTTCTCCTCTACTTATACTCCCGAGGTTTTTGCACACGCGACTAGTTTAAAGCGAGTCGTGTGTATCTATCCACGCTCGTCAACAATGTTAAAAACCGTGTTTTCCCCTGCTAAGCTCACCCCCCCTAGACTCGTGGCGCACAAGGCCACCGACCTTCCTCGTGATAGTAATCTTTCATGCTAGTCAACAACTTAAAAAAACTCCCCTTCTCCCCTACTAAGTTTTCCCCCTCTATACTCGTGGCGTACAAGGTCATCAACCTTAATCGTGACAGTTCACTGTTTTAGTCTGCTTCCTCTGTCCTGCTAGTCAACGGTCTGCTAATGATGCAGTCCCACCTCGGTTAAGCACGACGTCATAAAAGCCCCATCTCTATCTAGTTACCAGGAGACAGCTAACGCAGCACACATGTTTTCCTTCACTGCCGCTGCTCCCTCCCGCCTCGATTACATTAGCCTAGCGCAAACAATAGCACCTCGCAGTTTCTTTCGCTGAGCTGGTATCATCTTCTTGAACCCACTACGGGAATTTATAATTAATTGAATCCTGATAAATACTAATAATAAATTATGTACCGTCCTGTACTTGTAAATGTGAATTTTACTTTTTGTTTTGTTTTGTTGAGATTTATGCACTGTAATTTTATAATGGTTTCCTTCGTGTTTCATTGAGTTAGCCTAAGTCGTTCAATGTATCATTGGGACTACGGATTGGGGCACCCGCGTATTGTTCATAATGACGAAGTTCGGCTTGACCATAAGAAGAATCTGAAATGTTTATGTTTTGTTCCCAGCCTGTCTTTGTCCATTAGTTTAGGACTGTGAAAAATTATTTTTTTGGCTCTTGGTTGTCTTCGTTGTTGTTCTAAGCAGATCATTGAAAGGAAATGTTGCATAGCTAGAGAGTGGCCAAAAAAAGGCTGATGGAGCACCCTCAGAGCTCTAATGTTCGTGTTAGGGGGAAAGAAGAAGTCGCCGTGGATTACGAATCTGCGAATATATTTCTTTGCCACAGTGGTTGCCCAGTGAGCATAGTGTTTAGGGGTTCAACTCTCAGCTGCTAGTCATTTTTTCAATGTTTAATCAGATTGTTCATTCTTTTCACTCCTCATGTTTTTAGAAACTAATTGTCAGATATTTCAGAGACTACGGACCATTGGCCACTAATCCCTGGCCAGAGCTGATCAGAGATAGTAATTTACCAAAGTCATACCAACATAGCATTATAATGTAATTACGTACTTACAGCGCAGCTGTCGAGGCCGAGAACTGTGTCAACGTTGCAAATTCTAGCTGTGAATCTGGCGTGGACACATCAGTCATAGAGGGTTCACTGAAGACATTGAGATACATGTGTAGCCCTGAGGGCAGACCAGGTCAGAGTTCTCTATATTTTCTCCATTGTCATCCACCACGGAGTCTTTTTAATCACTGTCGCTAGCGTGGCAACAAAACACCGAAATCTAACGATAACAAGTAACAAAGGTAGCTAATAAATCAGGTTAAAAAGTCAAATCAAGGAACAGATTTAGGGGTGACACAGATCAGGGCTGGTGTAGACCCATACATTTTGTTTCATACCAGCACAATAGACACGGCCCATATCGTAAACACAACGGGATACAGTGAGCAGTGTGCTTACCGTGCTAGTGTGAAGCAAAAATTATGGACGGCGAGCCACCGGTCTAGCGCCTACACCAGCCTCTATTCTGTTTCACCCCTCACTGTCCACTTAAGATGGTCCAGTTATGAGGAATTCACAACGGCTTACCCGCATACTTCTCGGTGTTCAGAAAATCCAATCGTAATTCCCCTAAAATATTTTGTAGTTTGGAGTGCCAATTGTGTCAAATTTTAATTTTACAACTGCTTCAGTTATATTCTCACAGTTCAATGGTATGTTTTCTTCATTGTATGGACGATTTGAATCTATTTTTCTCACTCTCAGTGTTATCCTAAATGTTACAGAATTTATACTGGAATTATTCTGCCACAACATATTCTTATAAAACTATTACTACTTCGCTAACCACTTGTCCACTGTGATTTATGCAAGTGGAAGTGGCGATATCAGGCTTAAGGTGAAAGGCTGAGTTCCTAAGAAAAGCCTTTCAATGCGGGAAATTTTTTCTATGAAAATTGAAAATTTACTTATTAAATGAAATATTAGTAATTTTTCTGTATTCAGTTAAAGTATTTAATTTGCTTCAAAATGTCTTAGAAATATTTCTTATTTTGATTTTTAAAGATTTCAAAAAATTTCACCTTTAGCCCGTACATCGTGCTTTTCCATTTCAGTCCTGTCTTCAACTATTATGTAGCAATCTTAATAAAGAAGAAAAGTTTCTTGGAAAAGCAGTAGATAGCAGTGCAGTGCCGTGTTTTATATTTAGAATGCATCAGTTGTCTTGAGGTAGACAAAGGCAACCCCCCTTTTCAAATTTTATTTTATGGACACAGACAAAGTGAACTTTTCTATTTTCAATGCTACAATAACTTATCGTGATTTTACTGTACTTTACTGTAGAGTGCTAAAGTTTTATTTGTGAAATTTTCATCCATTCGTTAGTTGTGTCGAACCTCTCGGCATCTCCCTGTGCTACCAACGAATCAAGAGCTGAAGCAGCAATGGTAGAGATCAGTGCATGTCAACGTTCCTTCAACACCAGCGTTCACCAGGATGCCTCTCAACAAGATGGACAACTTGACAGGACGCGTTTCTGCCCGTAAGCAAATTTGTATCTTGCGACTTTTCCATGTCTAAAGGGCTTGCACTCATTCTTTACTACTACAGAGGACAGGTGATATACAGGCAAGGTGCTCGAATCCCGGTCGGTACAAGCATATTGGAATTTTGCGATTTTTCTCATATTTTCCTGTCCTAGATCCCATGTTAGGTAGGATCGAGTGCCTAGTCTTCTGGGATAAGGACGAAATACTCGGATTGACCGTGTGCACGTTGGTCACGTTAAAAAGACATTGGCAGAAGAGCAGGCCGAACAGCCGCTGCCTGGGCAAAATTAAATAAAATGTATCCCTACCTCTCCCTCCCCCTCCTCCATACACCCCCTCCCCCCCCCCCCCCAAAAAAAAATGGCGAAAACCTGTCTTTTCTAGTGGTAACTGGGCTGCAATGACACTGAGGCAAAAATTTCCCCCAAAAAAGAAATATACAAAATACAAAATAAAAAATACTATAAAAGAGCTTAGTCTGTCCACAGGTATTAACATACGCTTTAATATTTTATATGATGAAAATATATTATAATGTGTCCTTAAGTATACTAGGCGGTCGCAAAATAAAAATAAAATGTATATAATAAAAATAAACTGCTTAATGAAGGTTGTTTGCTATTCAACTGAACTGCGTTATCATCGGTGCCTGGCAAACAACGGTCACTAGTTTGAACAAGTGCGATAACTCAAATCTTACAATAATGGAGCCAGAGGGTGAACATGTAATCACCTAAAATTTCGTGACTTCGAGATCGTAAACTATGAAACTTGGTGTACTGCTTCAAGTTTTGATGATGAGTTAAGTGGACGCATTCACTTTACCATTATAATTATGTTTACAGTTTTTTTGAGCCGCAAAACTGACACATTTTCGCTGAGTGGAATCAAAAGCATAATCGCAAATTTCGCCCTTGACCTCTCTTTACACACTGTGTCACGAGCGAGTGAGCGGGGATCAATAGTTACGGGGGGAGGGGGGAGAGTAAAGTTAACCCACGGCCCACGGGTAATGAAAAGCGTGCATGTTGTGAGTGGGGGGGTCTGCATGAGGCGAGAGCGCTGTACTACTATCACTGCAAGTTAGAAGGTCCCAGGGGACAGACGTGACTGAGAGTGATATGTTGGGATGTGTTTTCCAGTGATGACTGGTGCCGGGGTCGGGCCGAAGCGCCGCCTACGGTGAGCACAGGGGAGAGGCCAGCATAGGGCCGAATGCTACACATAGGCCAGGAGGGACGCTGTCGTGTAGGACAGTCGCAGCACATGAGTCGTGGCAGTCTGGCCACAGACAGGGATGTATATATGATTGTAATGTGCTATTAAGATGTACTACTGTGACATGGATGTATTACTGTGCGAGTGAGATACTCATGTGAATTGAATTATTAACGTGCTATGGCCACGTGAGGTACTATAGGAGGCTAAGGTGTCATTGCCATAGGGAGGCGCTATTGAGAGACTGTGGTGCGAAAGAATACTAGTGTGTCATTAAGACCCTGAGTGGAGATGCTGAGGCCGAAGTGTCTTTAGAAGTAATTACCGGGTTGTGGACCCGAGGAAGTATGCTTACGGGAAGAAGGCCGTGGACGGCAGTTGAATTAAGTAATATAATGTATGTCATTGCATTTCTATCTTTGTTTTATGTTTAATAAATGTGTGAGTCTGATGGGTTGTTCTGTTAAGTGTTATACGTGTTCGTTCGTGATTGTTGTCCTGTTATAATTATTACGTCTCCCAGTCTGGGATTTGTGACATTGGGGGCTCGTCCGTTGTGACACTAGTCCGTTTAGTTACCGGTGGTCATTTTGACATTGTGTATTCGTCATATCTAGTTGTTTTTCTGTTGTGCTAGGAATTCGTGCTGTTGTCCTTGTTCGTGGAATGAATGGAAATTTCATGATGGTATAATTCATGTATATTTATGAATATGTATTGATGCATGTATTATAAATATGTACTAATGTGTGATTGAGTTTTCACAGAGAGAGTGTGCGTGCAGCCTGAAGGAGTCAAGCAGCCAGAGCTCCGAGTAAAGGGAAAAGTAAAATCAGGAAGTAAAAGTTAAGTAAAATTCAAAATTTTTGTGCCCTGGATTGTGGGCTGTTCCTTTAATCTGTCTTTTTCTCTGTTTTTGCTGTTTTCGTTTGCTGTCTTGAACTTAGTTTATCCTTTTCAAAAGGTGTGGTAAACTTGGAACTTCGTTCATCACGGTGAACAGTCTTTAGGGCTTTGTTATTGTTTAGTTGTAGCGTCGATATCTTCTCTGTTTCTGCAGGAAGACGTATTCTCTTGTCCCCTCCCGTACCTATCTGTAGATACGTTCTTTTTTTCAGGCTCTGTTCTTGTTCGTACCTGGTAGTGTAATCGGCGTAGTTAGATTGCATTTTTTTTCCCATTATAGTTTTTTTTTAGAAGCTTTGTCCTAGTCTGGTTCGTTGTCTTTGATGTCCGTGTGGTCCTTCTTCTGAATTTCCTCATTCTTGTCTTTTCTTTTCTCTTTTGTTATTTAATAGTGCTAGACATTTTATAAACATAGAATTAGTTCGAGAGAATATGCTATAAAATGTTCAGTGAGGTGTGTTTCTGAATTGCATTTGGAAATAGTGCTTGTTATTGTAGTGGCATAATTTCAGGTCTCGGGATACGTCGGTTATAATACGCTTATAGTAAGTACATAGACAGTTATTGTATTTCAAATTGTATACTAATAAATCCGTGAAATGGCGGATCTCCGTGAGCTCATGAAAGTAGGGACGGAACTTGGGCTTGAGGGCGTAGAGCTAAGTAGCTGGATTAAAGAGCAGCAGGTGGAATTGCGCGAGGAGCGTGCTAAAGATAGAGAGCGAGAAAAAGAGTCTCAAGAGCGGCAACAGGAGAGAAAGGCTAAGGATAAGGAGCAGGAAAGGGAGTTAAAGTTAAAGGAGATAGAGGCGCAAGTAAAGGTTGCGGATTTAGAAAGCAAGAAGAATGCGCCAACGGAAACAGTTGAGCGGCAGGGGCAAAACAAAAGTGGTGTTAGAATTAAGCTGCCGACGTTCGACGACCGGAAGGACGATATAGACGCCTTCCTTTACAGGTTCGAGCTAAATGCACAACTGCAATGGGGGGAGAATAAGCAATTATGGTCCACGTACCTGGCATCCTTATTGCAGGGGCGAGCGTTAACGTACTTTAAAGAGTTACAGCGCGAAGACGTGCATAATTACGATAAGCTGAAGTCCTTCCTGCTTCACCGATTTGCGCGTACCGAGGAATATTTCCGGGAGCAGTTTAGGCGAGCACGTGCGGATACCAGGGAGGACTTTGCTGCCTTCGTCGCGAGATTGACAGAGTACTTTACGAACTGGTTGGACTTGTCCCATGTTGGCGCAGATTTTGCTAAATTGAAAGACCTAATGATCCGTGACCAGCTGTACGCGTCGTGCCATAAAGATTTAGTGGCTTTTCTAAAAGAAAACGAACCGGCGACGGTGCAGGAGGCGTCAAAGTTGGCGGAAGCATACCGTACGGCACATCCGTCCAAACCAGTCGCGAGGGCGTACGTACGGGACGCTGGTTACGTCGCCGTGGTTGAGGGGTCGCCGACAGGATATGGTAGAGACAGGTCGCGTCAGCGTGGTGCCTATAATGGGCAAGCCCAGGGGCAACGTAGGGGGTATCACCAATCACCTGCATATGGATCCGGTAAGTTTGACCGAGCAGGAGGGCTAGGTCGCGGTAATGGCCGAGGGCGATTTGTAACCTTTGCCGATGATCGACGGCATAGGGACTTTAGTTCCGGTCGCGATGGGTCACGGGGACCCAGGTCTAGCGGAACACAGGGAGCGGAATGTTGGACTTGCGGACGCGTGGGTCATTTTTCACGGGACTGTAGGGCCGCGAAGTGTTGGAACTGCGGAAGAGCAGATCACATCAGCGTAAATTGTCCTGCAGGTAGGATAGCGGCGAACGTGGATGGCAATCACGGTAGCTCCACTCCATGTTCCCCTAATAAATTTCATCATGCGGCCGCGTGTGTTACATCGGACAACGGAGGCGGACAGTATTCTAAGTGTCCCAGTTGTGAGAAGTTATTATCTTCCGGTGTTTTACCTTGTGGGAGAAAGATCCCCGTTATAAATTCATGTCATACAGGAGGTGGTCTTAGGGTTTATCCGGGGTTTTTTGGGGACGAACCGGTCTCGGTTTTACGAGATACAGGATCTACCGTTGTCGGAGTGCATAGGGACTGCATTCGGGATTCACAGCTTACAGGTGAGACTGTCCCATGCATACAATTTTCAGGTGCCATCGAGAAATTACCCATGGCAAAGATAGTGATAGATACGCCTTTCCTTAGCGGGGAAGTCGAGGCAATCGTTGGGTGTTTTCCAGGCGCCAAGCTCATCATTGGTAATGTATGTCGGGTAGTTTCCCCTTCCGAAGAGAATGTGCAGGCATGGTCACAATCAAAAGGTATTGACTTTTGTGCCGCAGTCGAGACACGTCGACAGGTAGGTGATAGGAGTAAGATTAGACCTTTGGCAACGCCAGCGGTCAACCTGGATATCACACCAGAGCGCTTGGCGAGATTACAAAAGGAGGATCCATCATTGAGTCCATGTTTTGGGGAGGCGCGAACGGAGAAAACGAGGAAATATAAGAACGGGTCGTCTTCCTTTGTTATCCAGTCGGGCATTCTGTTCCGTAATTATGTTACGGTGGCTTCCGTTTTAAAGCAGGTCGTGGTGCCAGCGTTGCTAATCGCAACAGTATTGCATTTGGCACATGATGTCCCATTAGCGGGTCATATGGGTATAGCTAGAACCAAAGAAAGGGTTCTTAAGAATTTTTACTGGCCATCCATCCACAGAGATGTACGAGTGTATTGTAAGACGTGCAGTGCGTGCCAAAAGACGACGCATAAGGGTCGTACACCCCAGGCTCCTCTTCAAAAGATCCCCACGGTTTCGGAACCGTTTAAAAAGGTTTCGATAGACCTTGTTGGCCCCATTCACCCAGCGACCGATAGGGGGAATCGATTCTTCTGAACGGTCATATGTAATGCTACGAGATGGCCAGAGGCGGTTCCTCTTCGAACCATAACGTCTGAGGCAGTCGCGGAAGCGTTGTTTGGAATTTTCGCTAGGGTAGGAATACCAGAACAAATTTTGTCTGATAGGGGCGCGCAATTTACTTCGGAGATGATGAAGGAATTGTTTCGCTTATTTAGCATACAGCCCATCACTACCACCCCATATCATCCGCAGGCTAACGGCATGTGCGAGAGACTAAACTCGACGCTAACGTCGATGCTGCGTAAGGTAGCTGCTGATCGCCCTAAGGATTGGGATAGATATATCCCTGCAGTGTTATTCGCGTATAGGGAGGTACGGCAGGAGTCAACAGGACTCTCTCCTTTTGAAATGGTGTATGGTCGTAGTCCTAGGGGTCCAACCGATGTTCTTCGGGACATGATGACGTCGCCATCATCGGGAGAGGATGAGCAAATTTCAGTGTTTCAGTACCTTGTTGATTTAAGAGAAAGATTATCTTCAGCGCGCACTATAGCAGAAGAAGCTTCTAGTATCGCTTCAAAAAGAGCAAAAGACTATAAAGATGGAGGATCCAGACTGAGAATTTTTAAGCCAGGAGACAAGGTTCTATTGTTATTACCTACGGACCATAATAAGTTATTGATGACATGGAAAGGTCCTTATGTTTGTCACGAGTGGAGTGAGTGCAATTAAGGGGATTGCTACAGAGCGGGTGTAGAATAAGAAGAGCTCACGACAGACGGATAGGAAAAGACGTGAAAGGGGAAGAGTAAAAATAACTCATGCAGACAAGTGGGAAAAGCGTGCGTGTATGAGTGGTGTGGAAGTCTGAATGAGGCGAAAGCGCTGGATTACTATCACTGCAAGTTAGAAGGTCCTACGGATCGGACCTGTGAATAAGAGCCCATCGGGCGGACATAAGGGAAGCAGTCGAGAAGACTAGTGAGAGTCTTTCCAGTTATGACTGGTATGTAGAACGTTGATTGATTATTATGATTGATGTATTATATTATATTCGTCTATTACCATGATGTGAATAAGTATATGTGAGGAATGTGGAAGTCCTTGATATTGGATATAGCAATGTGCGCCACGAGCGATAGATGAAAGTGAGTTCACGGATTTGTAGCGCGAGTGAGTAGTGTGTACTCCGATGGAGGTGTGTTACCGTAAGATGTGTGGTGAGTGAAAGGTGAACTAGTGTGTGTACGTTTCATGGGTTGTAAGGAGAGGTGGAGTGAATAGAAATGGTAGGGTATTATACCAATGTAATATTATTCTTGTAGGTGTCGGGGACGGGCCGCAGAGCCACCTCGATGAGCACAGGAGATAGGCCAGCATAGGGCCGGAGGCCACACATAGGCCAGAAGTGAGGCTGTCAGTGCAGGACAGTAGAGGCACATAAAGTCGTGGCAGTCAGGCCACGGACAGGGACGTAGATATGAGAGTGAATGAGATACTATATTGTTGCCATGTTGATAGGCTAGTGAACTGATACTATGTTGTTGCCATGTTGATGGCTATGGAAATAATAATGTGTTATTGCCCTGCTGAGGTGCGAGGGGAATGCTAAGGTGTATGACAATAGGAAGGTGATATTGAGAGACTGCGGTGCCAGTAAATTATTAATGTGCTATTAAGACCCTGATGGGAGAGGCTGAGGCCGAAGTGCCTTTAGGAGTAACTACCGGATTGTGGATCCGAGGGAGAGTGTGTGTGAGAATAAGGCCGTTGTACGGCAGTCACTTCAATAATATAATGTATGTAATTGCGCTATTATATGTATAATTATGTTTAATAAATGTGTGAGTCTGATGGGCTGTTTTGTTAAGTGTTAAACTTTTTTTTTTTTTTTTTTGGCTCAGATTGAAATGCGATCTGTACTGTATTCATTTTGTGCATGACTCAGTGATTGCCAATAATTAAATACTTATATCTGAAAGTGAAATATAGCTATATACTTGAGCATACATATACAAATGATCTTCATAGTTAGATATGGAGTAGTGGAATCCGAAAAGTATAATCTGAAAGATAATAAATAAGTATGTATAAGTGTGGCATAAGATAAACAAGTTGATAAATAAGTGCTTAACGATATAGCTGTCCATAGGGGATGTCCTGGGGGTCGGACTCCTCCGAAGTCTTTTATATCCCAGAACTCTCAACTATTGAACTCTGAGTTGTCAGCTGTTCTCGAACCTTTCAGGTCTTCTCATTATCAGCTGACTTGTTTTACAGTTCAGTATTGAAGCACGAAATAATTTAAAAATTAAAAAATAAATAAAAATTAATGAGAATTAAAAAAAAAAAAAAAAAAAAAAAAAATTATCTTCATAGTTAGATATGGAGTAGTGGAATCCGAAAAGTATAATCTGAAAGATAATAAATAAGTATGTATAAGTGTGACATAAGATAAACAAGTTGATAAATAAGTGCTTAACAATATAGCTGTCCATAGGGGATGTCCTGGGGGTCGGACTCCTCCGAAGTCTTTTATATCCCAGAACTCTCAACTATTGAACTCTGAGTTGTCAGCTGTTCTCGAACCTTTCAGGTCTTCTCATTATCAGCTGACTTGTTTTACAGTTCAATATTGAAGCACGAAATAATTTAAAAAATTAAAAAATAAATAAAAATTAATGAGAATTTAAAAAAAAAAAAAAAATATATATAAACCAAGGCTATTGACAATAAACTAAATAAATAAATAGATAATTAGACAGATAAATAACTAGACAGATAACTACATGGTAAGAGAGAGAAAACATTATATAGAGGAGGAGGCCACAAGCGATGTCAGAATGTAATTACTGGTCGCTGTTAATATTTTCTTACCAAATAATGATAATACAGTATCAGCAGTAACATAATAATAGTAGACTATGATCTGAGTGTACATTAGCTTTACTTCATGCACTTTGAAATACATGTACCAGTTTTTGCATTTTCATCTTTTCGTCATTGCCTTTTTTTTTTTTTTTTTTTCCTCACTCATTCTTTCATGCGTTCCAGTCATCTTTCATGCTTTGTTTATTTATCCATTGTCGACATAAGGTACTTTTCTCTTATTTGCATTTCTGACTCAAAAGCAAATTTCAGATTAATTGATTTCCCATATTTTATTTTACTGATGCACATTTTGGCAACCAGTAGTATAGAGTTTATATCATTAACGGTATTTTTGTTTACAAAGTGGTCGAAATCTTCACGTATAATTCCAAATAGCGCAGTTCTCTCATTTATTTCAATTTTTTCCCCAGTTTTACCTAAGATGTATTGAGCCACACAGGGCCAATACTCTTTCAGTTTTTCACAGTGAAAAAAGAAATGCTCAATGAAATCTGGTGTTTTGCAGTGTTCGCATTTATTACTTTCCTTTATTTTCATTTTTTGTAAGAGAATATTAGTTGGGTAAATGTTATGTAAAATCTTAAAGTGCAGGAGCCTCAGTCTGGATTCTTTGCAAGCTTTAAAACCAGAACCAAAGTAAGGTTGTATGTCAATATCATATTTCCGTTTCCAGAATCCAATGCTGCAAATCGCGGAGTTTTTATTGTTTATTAACTTCTTTCTTATTTCTTTATTCGTTAACTTAAAGATATCTTTTGCCTTTTCATCTATCTCGTCTTCTGTATTTAACACAGGTCTGTCTTCCGCTTTGACTTTAACAAAAATTTCCTTCCATTCTTTTTTTATTGCATTTGTAATTGCCCAATAATCAAAGTAAATTCCGGGATAGTGTCCAGTTATCTGGGCAATATCTTGCAAAGTTTTCCAGTCATTTTCTTTAAACATCTGACATACATATTTAATACCCGCTCTCACCCATTTATCTATCCACAGTGGCTTATTTTTATATCTAATGTCATTGTTATTGAATATAGCTTGTCCACCTATACTATTTGCATCAATATCAGTTTCTTTTGCCCCATCCTTTTTTTCCAGGTCTAACCAAATTTTGACTACATTCTGCCAAAAAACTGAGTTTATTGATCCTATTGCTTTTACTTCTTTTGCTTTCACATTCGATTTTGTTAAATAGGGTAAGCTTACTAAGTTTTTGCAGAGATAACTAGCTAATTTTACTCCTGTTTTGGGGTATGACTTCTGTAAACATATTTCTTTAAACCACTTTATAAGAAAGACATTTTGCTGGTCCTTTATACTTATTACTCCTAAACCCCCCTCAGTTGGTTCTCTACATAAAGTGTGTCTCTTAACTTTTTCGAAAGCCTTTTTATTTGAGTACTTTTTTTGCCACAGAAACTTGAATATAATTCGGTCCACTTCAAATAATGCTTTCTGTGGTAGAGATAAGGCCTGGATAGTATAGTTTATCTTTGACAGTAAAAAAGTTTTGGCTATTATAGTTTTTCCATACAATGACATATTTCTTTTGGACCATCTCTGAATCAGAGTTTTAATACTGTCTATTTTTTCCATCCAGTTTTTTGAGATGTTAGATGCTTCCACTGTCGCGTTAAAATATATGCCTAATATTTTTATATTGCCTCCCTTTTCTACCCACGTTATACCTTCCCCTCTTTCCTCCCTTTGTTTATAACTTCCCACCCATATTCCCACTGATTTTTTTCTGTTAAGTTTTAGCCCCGAGATATTTGTAAATTGTTCAATTGCTGTCAATGCTCTACAGAGATCCGGTTTATCTTTTAAGAGTAAAGTCATGTCATCTGCATATTGCAGGAGTTTCAGATTATCTTTCATATTTCCTTGAGTCATAATACCTTTTATCTGTTCATTATTCCTAAGTTTTATTGCTAGCATTTCTACGACCAAAATAAAAAGGAGAGGGCTAACACAGCATCCTTGTCTAACGCCTCGCTCTGTTTTAAACCATTTAGAGATCCACCCTCCATTCTTTACAGCACTCTGCGTATTTGTTATTATGGTTTTAATATAATGTATAAATTTGGGACCAAAATTAAATCTATCAAGAGCTTCCAATATTGTCTCTTTATCTACTGTGTCGAAGGCTTTTTGGTAGTCCAATGACACAATCAAGCCTCCCACACCTTCTTTGTCTGCATAGTTTATGACGTCATCAATCAGTCTAATATGTGACGTAATTGCCCGTCCTTTAATAAATCCACTTTGGTTGTTATGCACAATATTTTTTATTACTTTCTGCAGTCTCGACGCCAACACTTTTGTAAAAATCTTGTAGTCAACATTTGTTAATGTTATGGGTCGCCAGTTATTGAGATCTTCTCGATTGCTATTGTTGCCTTTATGTAGCATAGTTATTATTCCCCGCCTCTGACTAACCGAAAGTTCCCCATGCTCTATCGATTCTTTATAACTATTATGTAGAGGTTTCTTTAACAGACGCCAAAACACTTTATAAAAACAAGCCGTAATTCCATCGGATCCTGGAGCCGAGTCATTATTAAGTAACTGTAATGCTTTCCCCATTTCCTCCATATTAATATCCAGATCACACCATTCTTTGTCTTCCTCTGTTAATCTGTCATAAGTTATACTGTCTAGGAAATTATCTAATTTATTACCAACTGCTGTCACTGATGCTTCTTTAGTATAAAGTTTTTCATAATATTTTTGTGTTTCTTCCAAAATACCTGACGGGTCTCTAACTATTTCACCATTCGCATTTTTAACCTGTTTTATTATATTACACGTCCCTCTGGCTTTTTCCAAATTTAAGAAGAACTTTGTGTTTTTTTCTCCATCCTCAATCCATTTGACTCGGGATCTAATTATTGCTCCTCTAGTTTTTGCAAGCTGTTCAACTTCTAATTTCTTTTTCATATTTTCATATTCTTCCTGTAAATGTATATCATTTGGGGAATGTGCAATACGCTTCGACATAGCATTGACTTCTTCTTCCAATTTACTATTGTTAGATTTATTGACTGGGTGACTTTTACTGTATTGTATACATTCTAGGCGTATTGCTGCTTTCAGCAGTTCCCATTTTGTTCGATAATCTAAATTATCCAGTTCTTTATCTACTATAAAATCGGATATAAATATATTCATATGTTTTAAAAAACGATTATTATTGATGTATGAAGCATTAAACTGCCACCTCGAAGAGCCTCGCGGGAAATTGTGTTCTAGAAATTCTATAGTGACTGCGCGATGGTCTGTGGACGAAAAATATTTAATTTCAGTATTTGTTACACATGGCATTAGTTCTTTATCGCAAAAAATATAGTCGAGTCTTCTGGCCACGAAAGGTTCTTTCCTAGACCATGTAAATTCTTTTGTGCCTTTGTTTAATTCCCTCCAACAGTCATCTAGATTCCATGTCTGTACAAACTTTGAAAACATTTCTACTTCTTTTTTTCCATGCGGTGCGCCAGAAATTATATCTAAATCATTGTTTAAGATCATATTAAAATCTCCACAGACTATCAGACTGCTCCGGTCTATCTCACTCATGATGTCACTCAGCCGCTCTATAAAGCTTTCACGTTCCTGCGGCTTTGCTGGACCATAACAGTTTAATATCGTGTACAGTTTATTTTGTCTTTCGAACTCAATTCCTATACATCGAGTATCAAATGTCAGGAATTTTAACTTGTCAACATGATACATTCTGTTCACTAGTATGATCTGGCCTTTGCTCCTATTAGTATCAGGGCAGAAAAAAAATTCACCCGTCCATTCTCTCATCCATTCAGTCGCTTTCGCTTCAGATACATAGGTTTCTTGTAGACAGACAATGTCATACTGCTGAAATGTCTTAAATAATAATCGGCGTTTTAATTGTCCGTGAAGGCCCCGACAATTAAGGGACACTATTTTCATGGACAATGTCTAAGAAAGAGATAGATAAAGAGACAGGGGAAGAAAGAAAGAAAGAAAGAGCGCGCGAGAGAGATAAAGACGGAACACCTACAAGGGCAGGCGTGGGTAGAGATCAGAGTCCAAAAAAAAAACGAAGTCCGTGAACAGGCCAAGTCCGTGAATCGAAACACTCCTCTATGGTGACTGATTAAGTTTCACTGTTTCCCTGCTCAAACCAATCGACGTTGTTTTCTTGTTGTTTTTCAGCCTGTTGTTCTCCTGCCCCAGTCATTTTCCTACCTCCCCCCTCCCGTTCATTCCCCCCATCACTCCCTCTATCACCAGGTACTCTCTCGCCCTTTTTTCTCTTTTCGCCTGCTCTCTCCGAGCTGGCATTGCGCTGTCTCTTGGTGTTACCGTCCGCTGATCGTGGCCTTCTTACTCCCGCTCTAAAAAGATCCAGGGTACTTTGTTTTTTTGTGAGCACATTTCTTGCTCTCTCTATTGCCTCTGTTCTCTCACTCTCACCCTCAGGCTCGACCTCTACGTTCTTTTGCTTTGTTTGTGTTTCATTTATTTTCACGTTTTCTGAGTTTTCTGTGTCAGACGTTCTTTCCGTCTCCACCTCTACCTGTTTAGTATCTGCTACTTTTGTTTTCACCCCCCGCTCTTGCTCTCTATAGTAGAGAAAGGCCAAGAAATGATTCCCCACCTTAGCTGTTTTTGGTAGAGACGAGGCTGGGAGGTCAATGTAAACAAACCTCCTGCCGGTTTTAAAACGGGTCAAGCCGCCCTGTTCGTCCCTATAGTTTTCTTCTTTCAGCTGTGATCGCGTACTAACAGCCAGCCTTTTCAATGTGCTTTCAATTTCGCTGTTTGCGACTGAAATTGGCACATTACCGATTATAAGTTTCGTTGTCGGCTTCTCTCCTCCACCAGACACGATGAAGGGATTTTTGTCCAGGACAGTTAAAGATTGTCCCCTCAGTTCAATCCCTTCAATAAGCAGTAATCTCCTCGCGTCTATAGACAGAGGGTAGATTCTCCACAACCCCGATATTTTTTGGGCCCCATGAATTGATCTTTCCCCGGCGACGTCCTCGCATGCCTGACAAATTTCTAGGCCCCCGACCGTTTTGTTGGTATCCGGGATTATTGCCTTATCGAGAATAAAGCAGGCTGATACAGTACTTGCGGTCGCCATTTTCTAACAGAGCCGTGGGTTAACGAGCACGGGTTTACGGCGCACGAAAAAATGAAAAGGAATAGTAAAGACTTACCTTACAATTCACAAAACCTTACCAACTGCGAATTTCAATCCACAAAAGAGAAATCTAACACCACCACGCGTACACAGAACACATAGATTGCCAACAATCCAATTGTTTTGCAGCAACAAAATCAGCGTGACCGACCTCGATCCGCCATTCACCGGAAGTGCCCAAAGTGTTAAACTTGTTTGTTCGTGATTGTCGTCCTGTCATAACTATTACATCTCCCAGTCTGGGATTTGTGACATTGGGGGCTCGTCCATTGTGACTCGTCCATTTTCGTAATATTTAGTTGTAGTTAGTTAGTAGGTATTTGTGCTGTCTTGTTCGTTGGATGAATGGACATTTCATGATATGATTTATGTATATTGATGAATATGTATTGATACATGTATTGCTATGAATAGGTATTAATGTGTATTTAAACTTTCCAGAGTGTGTGCGTGCAGCCTGAGGAGACAAGCAGCCAGAGCTCCGATTAAAGGGAGGAGTTTTACTCAAAATTTCAAAAGTTAAGTGAAAGTCAAAATTTTTGTGCCCTGGATTTTGGGCTGTTCCTTTAATCTGTCTTTTTCCCTGTTTTTGCTGTTTTTGTTGTCGTTATTGATTATACGGGCGGTGGCGCGGGTTTGCTGTGGTGAGCGTAGTTTATCCTCTTCGGGAGGTGGGCTAATCTAGGAACTTCGTTCATCACAGTGAACAGTTCTGTAGGGACCTGTATTTTTGTTTAGATTGTAGCGTTCTATCTTCCTCGTTGTTTTAGGAAGACGTTTCTCTTGTCCCTCTTCTACCTATCTATAGATACGTTCTTTTTTTTCAGACTCTGTTCTTGTTCGTACCGTGTAGTGTAATCGGCGTAGTTAGGTTGCATTTTTTTTTCCATTATAGTTTTTTTTTGTAGAAGCCTTGTCCTAGTCTGGTTCGTTGTCCTTGACGTCCTTGTGGTCTTTCTACTAAATTTCCCTATTCTTGTCTTTTCTAGTCTTTTTATAATTAATAGTGCTATACATTTTGTAGATATAGAATTAGTTGTGCTGTAAAGGTAAATTTCTGGATTGTATTTGAGACAACTGGGTATTGTTATATCTGGTGTGATCTCAGGTCTCTGGTCGTATCGTTAGTGATCATACCGACAGGTTGGTCGTCTTATAATAGATACCATAACCATAAATCTGTGAAATGGCGGAACTCCAACAACTAATGAAGTTGGGTAAGGAACTTGGCCTGGAGGGAGAGGAGCTACGCGGCTGGATTAAAGAACAGCAGGCGGATTTGCGCGATGAGCGTGCTAAGGATAGAGAGCGAGAAAAAGAGGCTAAGGCCCAGGAGGAACAGGAAAGGGAGGATAAGCAACAGGAAAGAGAGTTTAAGTTAAAGGAGTTAGAAGCTCAGCGACAGGAGAGACAGGATAGGGAGCAGGAAAGGGAGATAAGGTTAAAGGAGATAGAGGCGCAAGTGAAGATCGCCGAGTTGGAAATCAAAAAGAATGCGCCAACAGAAACAGTTGAGCGGCAGGTACACAATAAAGGTGGCGTTAGGATTAAGCTCCCTACGTTCGACGACCGGAAGGACGACATAGACGCCTTCCTTTACAGGTTCGAACTGAACGCACAATTGCAATGGGGGGAAAATAGGGAATTATGGGCCACGTACCTGGCGTCGCTATTGCAGGGGCGAGCGTTAACCTACTTTAAAGAGCTACAGCGCGAAGACGTGCAAGACTACGATAAGCTGAAGGCTTTGCTGCTTCGCCGATTTGCGCGTACCGAGGAATATTTCCGGGAGCAGTTTAGGCGAGCACGTGCAGACACCAGGGAGGACTTTGCTGCCTTCGTCGCGAGACTAACGGAGTATTTCGCGAACTGGGTAGACTTGGCGCATGTGGGCGCGGATTTTGCTAAACTGAAAGACTTAATGATCCGTGACCAGCTGTACGCGTCGTGCCACAAAGATCTGGTGGCTTTCCTGAAAGAGAACGAACCCGCGACGGTGAAGGAGGCGTCTAAGTTGGCGGAGGCATACCGTACGGCGCATCCGTCCAAACCAGTCGCCAGGGCGTACGTCCAAGATGCTGGGTACGTCGCCGTTGTCGAGGGGTCGCCGGCAGGACTTAGGGACAGGTCGCGTCAGCGTGGTGCCTATAGTGGGCAAGCCCAGGGGCAGCGTAGGGGCTATCACCAATCACCGGCATATGGATCCGGTAAGTTTGACCGAGCAGGAGGGCTAGGTCGCGGTAATGGCCGGGGGCGAGTTGTGACCTTTGCCGATGACCGACGGCATAGGGACTCTAGTTTCGGTCGCGAGGGGTCACGGGGACCCAGGCCTAGGGCAGCACAGGGAGCGGAGTGTTGGACTTGCGGACGCGTGGGTCACTTTTCGCGCGAGTGTAGGGCCGCGAAGTGTTGGAACTGCGGAAGAGCAGATCACATCAGCGTGAACTGCCCTGCAGGTAGGATAGCGGCGAACGTGGACAGTAGCTCCAGTCCATGCTCCCCAAATAAATTTCATCATGCGGCTGCGTGTGTTACATCGGACAACGGAGGCGGACAGTATTCTAAGTGTCCCAGTTGTGAGAAGTTATTATCTTCCGGTGTTTTACCTTGTGGGAGAAAGATCCCCGTCATAAATTCATGTCATACAGGAGGTGGTCTTAGGGTTTATCCGGGGTTTGTTGGGGACGAACCGGTCTCGGTTTTACGAGATACAGGATCTACCGTTGTGGGATTGCATAGGGACTGCATTCAGGATTCACAGCTTACAGGTGAGACTGTCCCGTGCATCCAATTTTCGGGGGCCATTGAGAAATTACCCATGGCAAGAATAGTGATAGATACACCTTTCCTTAGCGGGGAAGTCGAAGCAGTCGTTGGTTGTTTTCCAGGCGCCCAGCTCATCATTGGGAATGTATCACGGGTAGTTCCCCCTTCCGATGAGAACGTGCAAGCATGGTCGCAATCAAAAGGTATTGACTTTTGCGCCGCGGTCGAAACACGTCGACGGGTAGCGGATAAAGATAAGATTAGACCTTTGGCGACGCCAGCGGTCAACCTAGATATCACGCCAGAGCGCTTGGCGAGATTACAAAGGGAGGACCCATCATTAAACCCATGTTTTGGGGAAGCGCGAACCGAGAAAACGAGGAGATATAAGAACGGGTCGTCCTCCTTTATTGTTCAGGCGGGCATTCTGTTCCGTAAGTACGTAACGGTGTCCTCCATTTTAAAGCAGGTCGTTGTGCCAGCGTTGCTGATCGCAACATTATTGCATTTGGCACATGATGTCCCATTAGCGGGCCATATGGGGATAGCTAGAACCAAAGAAAGGGTTCTTAAAAATTTTTACTGGCCATCGATCCACAGAGATGTGCAGGTCTATTGTAAGACGTGCAGTGCGTGCCAAAAGACGACGCATAAGGGTCGTACACCCCAGGCTCCTCTTCAGAAGATCCCCACGGTCTCGGAACCGTTTAAAAAGGTCTCGATAGACCTTGTTGGCCCCATTCACCCAGCGACCGATAGGGGGAATCGATTTTTCTTAACGGTCATATGTAATGCTACGAGATGGCCAGAGGCGGTTCCTCTGCGGACCATAACGTCTGAGGCAGTCGCGGAAGCGTTGTTTGCAATTTTCGCTAGGGTAGGAATACCAGAGCAAATTCTGTCTGATAGGGGCGCGCAATTTACGTCGCAGATGATGAAGGAATTGTTCCGCTTATTCAGTATACAACCCATCACTACCACCCCTTATCATCCACAGGCTAATGGCATGTGCGAGAGATTGAACTCGACGTTAAAGTCGATGCTGCGTAAGGTAGCTGCTGATCGCCCTAAAGATTGGGATAGATATATCCCTGCAGTGTTATTCGCGTACAGAGAGGTACGGCAGGAGTCAACGGGATTCTCGCCGTTCGAAATGATGTACGGTCGTAGTCCTAGGGGCCCAACTGATGTTCTTCGGGACATGATGACGTCGCCATCATCGGGAGACGATGAGCAGATTTCGGTGTTTCAGTACCTTGTTGATTTAAGAGAAAGACTATCTTCAGCGCGCACTATAGCAGAAGAAGCTTCTGGTATCGCTTCGAAAAGAGCAAAAGACTATAAAGATAGAGGTTCCAAACTGAGAATTTTTAAGCCAGGAGACAAGGTCCTACTGTTGTTACCTACGGACCATAATAAGTTATTGATGACATGGAAAGGCCCTTATGTTATTGAGCGAGTTGTTTCAAAGGTAGATTACGCTATCCACATTGATGGAGCGAGTAAGGTTTTCCATGTTAATATGCTACAGAGATTTTATGAGAGACCACAGTATCTGTGTGCACAGACAAGACCAGAGGAGACTGTCTTCTCTACTGCTTGTACGGGGGTCGTAGACCAGTTGGACTCTGACGTAAGCGACACCGAGGCGCAGGAAGAGTTACAAATTCAATTGCCGGAGTTAACTGCGACACAAGGTTACAGGGACGTAAAAATTAACCCTGACCTTACGAGTTCAAGGAGTAGGGAACTTGAGACCCTGTTAGCGTCATTTCCGGATGTTGTTACGGATTTGCCGGGTCGCACTACGGTGATCCAGCACCAAATAAAGTTGACTTCGGATAAGCCAGTATTTCTTAGACCGTATCCGTTGCCTTTTTCGTCGAGGGATAGGGTCATAAAGGAAGTTGAGTCAATGTTGAAGTTAGATGTGATAGAACCATCAACATCGCCGTATTCATCACCCATCGTCCTCGTGAAAAAACTTGATGGATCGGTGCGGTTCTGTATTGATTTTCGAAGATTGAACACTATTACGGTAGGCGATAGGGAGCCTATCCCGTTCCAGGAGGAATTAATAGCTTCATTGGCCGGGTCCACGTGGTTTTCCAAGATAGATTTAACGAAAGGGTATTGGGAAATCCCGCTTACTGAGGAGTCTAAACAATACACGGCGTTCCAAACGCCCATTGGATTATTCCAATTTAAGGTCATGCCATTTGGGTTGGTAAACGCACCAGCGACGTTTGCACGATTAATGAGATTGGTGTTGAAAGACATACCTAATGTCGTGTCATTCTTTGACGATATAGCATGCCATACGTCGACATGGTCTGATCATATTCAGACACTAACAGTAATTTTTCAACGATTACGCCAGTTTGGGCTAACTGCTAAACCCGCAAAGATGGATTTGGCATGGCCAGAGATAATATTCTTAGGACATATCGTGGGTAGAGGTGTTCAGAGACCTGAAGAAACAAAAATTGACAAGTTAGTAGGGTTGCAAATCCCTAAAACAAAGAAACAAGTCAGAAGCTTAGTGGGAATTTTAAATTACTACAGAAAGTTCATTCCAAATTTTTCCTCCTTGTCATCTTCTCTTACTGACCTTACTAAGAAGGGACAACCCGATAAGGTCCAGTGGACGTCTGAATGTCAGACATCATTTGATAATTTGGTGACAGCATTATCATCGTCACCCATTCTGATATTACCCGATTTTCGATCTAATTTTATCCTCAGAACGGATGCGTCGGACTCTGGTGTCGGCGCTTGTCTTCTACAGGAGAAGAACGAATGTCTCCATCCTGTATGTTATGTCAGTAGGAAGTTATTGCAGAGAGAAAGAAAGTATTCTGTGATAGAGCGTGAGTGTCTTGCCATTGTCTGGTCCGTCCAGAAACTAGGACGTTACCTCATGGGACGAGAATTTTGTATCCAGACAGACCACAAGCCACTGACATTTTTGTCGAAGAATCGTTCGTCCAGCCCACGCTTGTCTAGATGGGCATTGGCTTTGCAGCCGTATACCTTCGTTATTCAACCAATTCCAGGAACCAGCAATCATATCGCCGACTACCTTAGTCGAGCCTAGGGGAAGATTTCAGGAGCTTATACATCGGAGGACAGGAACATTGACAGGATCTGTGTGAATGAGTCGACTTTAAAATATTGACATTTATAAATATGATATGAAGAATGGTTGATAGGTTGAGTGGTTTTTGATTCTGTATTAGATATTGTGTTTAGTTAGCTATTTATGATGTGACACATATATGCATATTGCAGGGCATATTGATCATATATTTTTCCCTGATTTCGCTATTGTATATACTAGGGGAACTGCTAGGTCATTTTTTTTAGTGTACGTATTGCTCACGCTCACTCGTTGACAGTCATCTTGATGCGATTTGAAATTAATTGCATTAATTTTTTTGGGGTGGGGGATGATGTCACGAGTGGAGTGAGTGCAATTAAGGGGATTGCTACAGAGCGGGTGTAGAATAAGAAGAGCTCACGACAGACGGATAGGAAAAGACGTGAAAGGGGAAAAGTAAAAATAACTCATGCAGACAAGTGGGAAAAGCGTGCGTGTATGAGTGGTGTGGAAGTCTGAATGAGGCGAAAGCGCTGGATTACTATCACTGCAAGTTAGAAGGTCCTACGGATCGGACCTGTGAATAAGAGCCCATCGGGCGGACATAAGGGAAGCAGTCGAGAAGACTAGTGAGAGTCTTTCCAGTTATGACTGGTATGTAGAACGTTGATTGATTATTATGATTGATGTATTATATTATATTCGTCTATTACCATGATGTGAATAAGTATATGTGAGGAATGTGGAAGTCCTTGATATTGGATATAGCAATGTGCGCCACGAGCGATAGATGAAAGTGAGTTCACGGATTTGTAGCGCGAGTGAGTAGTGTGTACTCCGATGGAGGTGTGTTACCGTAAGATGTGTGGTGAGTGAAAGGTGAACTAGTGTGTGTACGTTTCATGGGTTGTAAGGAGAGGTGGAGTGAATAGAAATGGTAGGGTATTATACCAATGTAATATTATTCTTGTAGGTGTCGGGGACGGGCCGCAGAGCCACCTCGATGAGCACAGGAGATAGGCCAGCATAGGGCCGGAGGCCACACATAGGCCAGAAGTGAGGCTGTCAGTGCAGGACAGTAGAGGCACATAAAGTCGTGGCAGTCAGGCCACGGACAGGGACGTAGATATGAGAGTGAATGAGATACTATATTGTTGCCATGTTGATAGGCTAGTGAACTGATACTATGTTGTTGCCATGTTGATGGCTATGGAAATAATAATGTGTTATTGCCCTGCTGAGGTGCGAGGGGAATGCTAAGGTGTATGACAATAGGAAGGTGATATTGAGAGACTGCGGTGCCAGTAAATTATTAATGTGCTATTAAGACCCTGAGGGGAGAGGCTGAGGCCGAAGTGCCTTTAGGAGTAACTACCGGATTGTGGATCCGAGGGAGAGTGTGTGTGAGAATAAGGCCGTTGTACGGCAGTCACTTCAA
This sequence comes from Onchidella celtica, assembly GCA_963931925.1. NCBI lineage: Eukaryota > Metazoa > Mollusca > Gastropoda > Systellommatophora > Onchidiidae > Onchidella > Onchidella celtica. Next base: position 11,277,786 of record OZ007577.1, read on the forward strand.
TAATATAATGTATGTAATTGCGCTATTATATGTATAATTATGTTTAATAAATGTGTGAGTCTGATGGGCTGTTTTGTTAAGTGTTAAACTTGTTTGTTCGTGATTGTCGTCCTGTCATAACTATTACATCTCCCAGTCTGGGATTTGTGACAACGTTATTGAGCGAGTTGTTTCGAAGGTAGATTACGCTATCCACATTGATGGATCAAGTAAGGGTTTCCATGTTAATATGCTACAGAGATTTTATGAGAGACCAGAGTATCTGTGTGCACAGACGAAACCAGAGGAGAGTGTCTTCTCTATTGCTTGTACGGGGGTCGTAGACCAGTTAGACAGTGACGTAAGCGACACCGAGGCGCAGGAAGAGGTACAAATTCAATTGCCGGAGTTAACTCCGACACAAGGTTACAGGGACGTAAAAGTTAACCCTGACCTTACGAGTTCAATGAGTAGGGAACTTAAGACCCTGTTGGCGTCATTCCCGGATGTTATTACAGATTTGCCGGGTCGCACTACGGTGATCCAGCACCAAATAAAGTTGACTTCGGATAAGCCAGTATCTCTTAGACCTTATCCGCTGCCTTTTTCTTCCAGAGAGAGAGTTATAAAAGAAGTTGAGTCAATGTTGAAGTTAGATGTGATAGAACCATCAACATCGCCGTATTCATCACCCATCGTCCTCGTGAAAAAACTTGATGGATCAGTGCGGTTCTGTATTGATTTTCGAAAATTGAACACTATTACGGTAGGCGATAGGGAGCCTATTCCATTTCAGGAGGAACTAATAGCTTCATTGGCCGGGTCCACGTGGTTTTCCAAGATAGATTTAACGAAAGGTTATTGGGAAATCCCTCTTGCTGAGGAGTCTAAACAATACACGGCTTTCCAAACGCCCATTGGATTATTCCAATTTAAGGTCATGCCATTTCGGTTGGTAAACGCGCCAGCGACGTTTGCACGATTAATGAGACTGGTATTAAAGGGCATACCTAATGTCGTGTCATTCTTTGACGATATAGCGTGTCATACGTCGACATGGTCTGATCATATTCAGACACTAACAGTAATTTTTAAACGATTACGTCATTTGGGGTTAACTGCTAAACCCGCAAAGATGGATTTGGCATATCCAGAGATAGTATTCTTAGGACATATCGTGGTTAGAGGTGTTCAGAGACCTGAAGTAACAAAAATATAGAAATTAGTAGGGTTGCAAATCCCTAAAACAAAGAAACAAGTCAGAAGCTTAGAGGGAATTTTGAATTATTACAGAAAGTTCATTCCAAATTTTTCCTCCTTGTCATCTTCTCTTACTGACCTTACTAAGAAGGGACAACCCGATAAGGTCCAGTGGACGTCTGAATGTCAGACAGCATTTGATAATTTGGTGACAGCATTATCATTGTCACCCATTCTGATATTACCCGATTTTCGATCTAAATTTATCCTCAGAACGGATGCGTCGGACTCTGGTGTCGGCGCTTGTCTTCTACAGGAGAAGAACGAATGGTTCAATCCTGTATGTTATGTCAGTAGGAAGTTATTGCAGAGAGAAAGAAAGTATTCTGTGATAGAGCGGGAGTGTCTTGCCATTGTGTGGTCCGTCCAGAAATTAGGACGTTATCTCATGGGACGAGAATTCTGTATCCAGACAGACCACAAGCCACTAACGTTTTTGTCGAAGAATCGTTCGTCCAGCCCACGCTTGTCTAGATGGGCATTGGCTTTACAGCCGTATACCTTCGTTATTCAACCAATTCCAGGAACCAGCAATCATATCACCGACTACCTTAGTCGAGCCTAGGGAAACAGTTCAGGAGCTTATACATCGGAGGAGGGGAACATTGACAGGATCTGTGTGAACGAGTCGTCGACTTTAAAATATTGATATTATAAATATTATATGAAGAATGGTTGATAGGTTGATTGGTTTTGATTCTGCATTAGGTATTGTGTTTAGTTAGCTATTGATGATGTGATACATATATGCATAGTGCAGGGCATATTGATCCCCATATTTTCCCCTAATTTCGGTATTATATGTGCTAGGGGCATTGGTAGGTCATTTTTTATGTAAGTATTGCTCACGCTCACTCGTTGATAATCATCTTGATGCGATTTGAAATTAATTGCATGAATTTTTTTTGGGGTGGGGGATGATGTCACGAGCGAGTGAGCGGGGATCAATAGTTACGGGGGAAGGGGGGAGAGTAAAGTTAACCCACGGTCCACGGGTAATGAAAAGCGTGCATGTTGTGAGTGGGGGGGGGTCTGCATGAGGTGAGAGCGCTGTACTACTATCACTGCAAGTTAGAAGGTCCCAGGGGACAGACGTGACTGAGAGTGATATGTTGGGATGTGTTTTCCAGTGATGACTGGTGCCGGTGTCGGGCCGAAGCGCCGCCTACGGTGAGCACAGGGGAGAGGCCAGCATAGGGCCGAATGCTACACATAGGCCAGGAGGGACGCTGTCGTGTAGGACAGTCGCAGCACATGAGTCGTGGCAGTCTGGCCACAGACAGGGATGTATATATGATTGTAATGTGCTATTAAGATGTACTACTGTGACATGGATGTATTACTGTGCGAGTGAGATAATCATGTGAATTGAATTATTAACGTGTATGGCCACGTGAGGTACTATAGGAGGCTAAGGTGTCATTGCCATAGGGAGGCGCTATTGAGAGACTGTGGTGCGAAAGAATACTAGTGTGTCATTAAGACCCTGAGTGGAGAGGCTGAGGCCGAAGTGTCTTTAGAAGTAATTACCGGGTTGTGGACCCGAGGAAGTATGCTTACGGGAAGAAGGCCGTGGACGGCAGTTTAATTAAGTAATATAATGTATGTGATTGCATTTCTATCTTTATCTTATGTTTAATAAATGTGTGAGTCTGATGGGTTGTTCTGTTAAGTGTTATACGTGTTCGTTCGTGATTGTTGTCCTGTTATAATTATTACATCTCCCAGTCTGGGATTTGTGACACACTGGTGGGCGAAAATCAACGTAATCACATCTGTGTATATTTCTACGTAAGTTCTATTAGTCCTTGCATTGAATCCAAAAGCTGCTTTTGACGTAGCCTAGGTCTAGATATAATATGGTTGGACTTTCTACAAAGAATCTGCAAGATTTATCTTGCGCGGGTCTGCTAATGATTACAATTATTCTTGCCAGTATGTCATGTTTAATTTGAATTATAAACCTTGGATGTATCTTAATGACATTGTATTTGGTATATCTTTAAAGATTGTATACGTTTTTTGTCGTTTTACTATATAGGCCGAACAAATTATGTGAGACTTTTCAGTCTGCCTATAGGTACCTCATAGATGGGCACAAAGACATAACATAAGCCTAACGTTTACAGTTACAGCATCATCTCTTAAAAACGTCAAAAACTGGTGCACAAAAATTAAATCATAACAATCCTGCTCTGCCTACAGGTACAAATCATTGAGGAACTAAGATATCATATGCACACATCATCTGTTTCATTTCGTAGACGTTCAGGTGTTTTTGTTTTTTTCATTTTTACAGTCCCTGTATTTTAACCGGTGCACGTACTATGTGTCCTTTCGCTGCATTTTAAAGTCGAAAATGGCCATCTCGCCTACACGAATAGTGTTGTGTCGTGGACGGATTCTTTATACTTACCTCTCGTTATATTATTAGTTCTGGTGTTCACCTGAAGTCCATGCCACGCCATTCCTTGTACAATGTATGAGCTATGTAATAAAATACTCAAATGATGGCAATCGATAATCAAAGCAACTGCCATAGCGAGAGAATTATTTTTGGGGGTGTACAGCAAAGGGTGGAGGCGGCCACAGAACAACTTGTTGAGAATCAGTCCAGTAAGACAATAACATCGATCTTTGTTGTTACTACACGTCCGCCTTGCCAGCTGTGGCCCCACCTGGCCATCTGTCGCGTAGGCCTAGTATGCTTTCTCTCCCGATTGACCACGTGTTGTGACAGTACACTACACGCAATTAGCTCAATGTGATGATGACTCATCAGTCAGCGAGGCCAATTGTGGAGCAGCCCATGAGGGGTACAACCGTGTAGCATCGCCAGACACACGTGCACTCTCTCGTCACTACCTGTTTTGTGACATTTATTACATGTTGAAGGGTCTTTGATTGCAATTGATCACCGTTCGCTTATGCTCATTGTCTACACCTTGCTTCATGACCAATTGCCGTGTGTCACAAACACGTGGCCAGTCTGTTCTCATACTTTGAATGATTCAGCTCGAGAAACCACCGGAAACAAAAGTACTAGTCTGCCTTTAACTTTTGCATCTGGCTCTCTTTTAATTTAATCGAAACATGACTATCGTTAGCCCTCAGAGACAAAAAAAATAAAAATATATCGATATCAAGACCGAGATCTACCGTCAGTTTGTTATTACATTATATGTACGTTGATGTACAGGACATGCCAACAAGGGAGGGAACCATTAAAATAACTACTGTTTTTCATGATCACCACTCTTGTTAACATATCCTGCACGTTGTGAGGTATTTTAATCCCTTGCCTTGCCTTTTGTACTTTTTCCTGGAATAGCAAGACCTCGGGCATAACGAGACATTTTTGTCGGAACATGACCTCTCATTAATAATCACGTCCCACTGTAATAGATCTAAATCTAGAACTACTGATCATACATTCTTTGCCTTAAACAACTGGCAAGGTGAGTCACCTCGATATAGAATGTAAGTCTATTGAAGACCAGATTGGAACACATAAACAAACCCTGTATTTGAATAACATCATTAAACTTCTTCTATTATTCATCATTCATGTGTTGAGCGTCGAATGGTAGATGGTTTAAGCATGTGCAGCTCGCTTTTTTTCGCTTGACCATTTTTTTTTTCTGTTTCTTCTAGTCTCCAGACACAACTTTTTCTCTGCCGTCGTTCTTGGTCTGCTTCTTAGCTCTTATAAGGGCTGTTTGTTAGCCCTCAAAAAGACTGTTGAATTCTCGGATATTCAAAGTTGTAGACGTTTTAGTTTCTTATTTTTTGCTGTTTCAGGTGCTTAAGTTTTCTCCTGACTGCCTTTAAAATAGGTTAATAAGTTTCTTGCCATTCAAATTAACATTTAAACGTGGTAGTTTTACAACAGCCACTTTCAGCTTGACAGGTTTGATATTAATCACATTATAATTTCAGCCAGAGGATGAACATGACATGCATCTAAAACAGTCTGAGTACCCCATTTTGTAAACAGAGGCAAAGAACGAACTTTCCTTTCCGATTTTATTTTACGGCTGAAAAAAATAGTAAATCCCTAATATTTAAGACTGAATTTTGTCCAAAATGCACATTCCACTTAATGTTTCTTTAAATGTTTAGGCATTACACAACGTTTCATACTTTTTGGTGAGGTATCGTGACTTATTACTTTAATAACTCCTCTCCACGCCAGGTTTCTCGACACAATGAAAGAATGTATTGTCAGTCACTCTGGACAGAACTGTGGGAAAGAGTTTGGCACTTTCATGGGGGAAATTTTGGCTTTATCAGATGCAAAACACAGGCAATATCTTGGTTGTTCTGATGCTGCCACCGACAGAAGCGCATTACGTAAACGTGAGTCAGGATTCAAAACTGGGAACGCCGGACAGTGATCCAGAAATAGACAGACAGACAGACAGACAGTCAGACAAACAGACAGACAGACAGACAGACAGGCCGGCAGGCAGGCAGTCAGACCGGCCGACCGACGGACAGTCAGACAGACAGACAGACAAACAGACAGGTAGATAGATAGATAGAGAGATAGATAGATAGACAGATTAGATAGATTAATTAATAGATAGATAGATAGATAGATAGATAGATAGATAGATAGATAGATAGATAGATAGATAGATAAATACACAGACAGACAGACAGACAGACAGATAGATAGATAGATAGATAGAAAGATAGACAGTCACAAAACCATCCACTTGTAAAGATAGATCCAATCATTCATTCAGTCCGTTTGATTCTTGATTTCTAAACTGATTTGCTGTATGAATGTAGGCCAATGGCCATACATAATAGAATAACGAATTAAAAAGACAGAAAAAGCCAAAGGACAAGTGGACAATGAAGAAAGCCTAAGGACAGAAGGACGCAGAATTATAGACAACAATGAATTCACAGTGGAAGATTCTTCTGAATCAACATTATTCAATCCCGTTTATCCTGCATTCTCGCAAGTCAAATACATTATAAACAAAATGCCTGAATTTCTTGTGTACCTAAGATTTTATGAATGACACACCTTGTCTTTATACAGAATAAAAAGTATCAAAAATTTGTTTTTTAAAATATCACACAAAGACAAGTGTGACAAGAGCAAGTAGACCATCAAAGACCTCACCCTCCAGGGTACAGTTCAGGGAATGGGGAGACGGGGCAGACAAAGAAAGAAGGCGGCGTTTTTATGCACGGCCACTAACCGTGTACAGTAATAATAGTAGCGTTTTAGTGCACGGTCTCTAATCGTGTATATATTATAGTACAGTGATGTTTTTATACACGGTCACTGGCCGTGTATCGTGCAGTGACCTTTTTATGCTCGGTAAGGGACCGTATATAGTATAGGGGCGTTTTTATGCACGGCAATGGTCCGTGTATGTACGAGATGAGTTTTTATGCACCGTAATGGACCGTGTATAGGGAACGAGACGAAAATTGAAGCACCGGCTGTTCTTTTCAAACGGATTTTAAACCATAATTATTCCAAATTTAAGGTGGTTTAACCCCCGAATCTTTGTTTTCATGAAATTCATTAGGTGAAAACCTTTGTTTGTTAGATTTATTAATTTTAATCCCATTTTCTCTTTTTTCTGTGCTGTCCTCTAAGATTTGATGTGGCCAAACTGCGTCTATGTGGCCACTCGGATAGGCTGTACAGATTAATCCTTAATATTTTATTTTACAGCCCGAGCGGAATTTCTATTGACAGCTGTTAAATTATGAGCACTTATTGCCATCTCTCCTGGATGGAAAAAAAAAAACCAACAAAAACCTTTCAGTAATCATTTTGTCTCAAAAGATCTCTGTGAATGAGTTTGATTAACCATAACATTTTTTTCAGATAACTAGAAAATCTGTATGCCATGTCTCTTAGTTGTTGATCTGGGAAATAATAATAATAATAAATAGAATTTCTATAGCGCATTTCTAATAAAATTATTACTCAATGCGCTGTACATTGCATCAATAATTCATGCACACACTTGCCAAATCTCATACTCAAACACGCACTCTCATCCATACAAACTTTCAGTTCCACACACAAACTCGGTCTTAGTCATATAGCTCTAGCTTATATAATCAATTATAACATCAAAGTACAGAATATAATTTTTAAAATTTTACCGTTCCGGAGGAAAAAGGTGATGTTTTACACTTTTCTTAAAGCTTTCAAGATTCGGTGATTCACGAATGTTCAAGAGTATCTGGTTCCAGACAAAAGGTCCAAAATAGTTGAAGGATCTATGGCCTATAGTTTTTATAGTTTTTAGACGGGACTCGTAAGATTGTTTTGTCACTTGATGATCTTAGTGAACGAGATGGTGTGTAGGCTTGTAAAGAATGTTTGAGATAGCTGGGTGCGGTGTTATTTAAACATTTGTAGCAAAAAACAGCAATTTTGTATAAGAGAGTCTTACACTAAAAAATGGAGTTAAAGTATGCTATAAATTTGCTGGAAAAATTATATTTGAGAAAATTATCTTCCACAGTGTTGTGGCTTTACAAAACAATGTAACACTGCAATTCACTAATTAAATGACAATACATTGTATTAGTTTTTAAAAAAAACAACCTTTATTATAATTATTGTAAACAAGACATAGGCATATTATTAAACTAAACAGGAGGGAACAATAAAAAAGAAATAATGCAACAAAGAATAATTATATATTCGGAGGCAAGGCATACATAATTATATTATACATATTTGCATTTAAAATTTTCATTCAGGGCAATTCCATGGTTGTGGAATCTCTGTTGAGTGCTAATTCAAAAGCCGGCAGAAAAAAGGGAGTAACTAATGCCATGAAATCGCTGTTGTTGGACAAGATGAGGGTGCACTACCAAGTAGAGCTGCATTCAAAGCTCTATCGATGGAAGCCCTTGAGATTGTTTATTGTGGAATCACATGAATATTCATGCATGGTGTTTATGAAAACTCTGAATTTATTGAATGGACAAAGCTAAGCGAGGCTTGGTTGTACACATGACACCCATATCTCCAATTACAGCCAGATTTTGAATCACTTAACTCATGCATTGTTTAATGATTTCACCTATGTCTTTCATTGTGGAATCATGCTTGTGAATGTTCACCATAAAATGAAACATGAACATGACATAATGTATGCAAATAATCAAATTGTAGTATCGTGGTACAGATGATCAAACGGAGCCATAAAATACTTACATGATACCACAAAGCAAAATGAAGTTAACTGAAAAGGTAAAGCATGCTTCATTATGATAATTTATGTAATGTGAAAATAGCATCCAGGGGATGTGCTGGGGTGAAAACTAAAATGTACATCCCATCTTAAATACTGTATTTCATGCCCTGGTATTGTGTAACTATTGTATAACTGAGGTGAGAGAAACAGTCCAGGGTTCAATTTGATTCAACAATTGTCACAGCTATGGTAACCGATTTCATCATCTGCCCTATTGAATTTTATAGAAACCTTCAAACTTATAATTGGTAGCAGAATCACATCCTTGGCCTGCTGTGGAATTATACTTGTATAATGTACTTTTGTCAGCACATGCTAAACGTAAAACCGAAAATAGACTGAAGATGTATGAACCTAATGACAAAATGAAATTGTTTACCATGTACATTGTGTTTGATTGACATCAAAACGCATCATTCCCTTCATGCCTACGCATACAGCTGCTCTTAAAAAAAAATATAACTATGTCGAAAGGATCATCTTACTCCACGAATCTATCAAGTTTGATATCAGCAAGGCGCCCTATATTAAATGCAGGGTTCATAAAAAGTGGTCAAAATTAAATGTAAGGAACTTTTAAGGGCATACAAAGGACTCGCAAAAAAAAAAAAAAAGTAAGGACCTATGACCAAGAAATATTACATTGTAAGCAAAATTGGAAAAAAAAATAAATAAATCAAGCATGCCTACCAATGTACAAGAAATATTACAACTACACAAGCAGTGTGCAGCACTCACTACTGAAACGGGATATTTCTGCATCCAGAATTCAAGCATAGTAATTGGCTTCACAAAGCTCAGTTATTTCAGGTCCATTGCATGCGGTTCAATTCCCCTGACAATTGCTCTAGTAAAAGTAAGTAAGACTTATATCAAATCTTTTAACATTATAAATGAAGTTCAGTTCTCCTGACAGGTAATCTACCCCTTTGTAACAGCTGAAGTTGATTACAGTACGTTATAATAGGGAGAGTTAGTTGATCTAAACTGCTACCTTTTAGAAACGAAACTGGGACAGCTGAAATAAAATTAAACACGAAATCCTTGTAACAATCAAATAATATTGGTTAGATAACTGTATGATGAATAATAAAATCCTAAAAATGCACCAGAGGACACCTAAACAAGTGAATATCCCAGCCCACAGGAGGAAACACAATGCTGAAGACTCACTTACTCACCGCCTCTCACACGTACCTGGATCTATTTATAATGGCCACGCACATTCGCAGACGTCAGCGAATAAGATCAGAATCTTATTCGCAGATGGATTTTCTGTTTGTGATTTTTATTTAGGAAGAGCTCCTTATGCGTCACCCGACAACCTCGTCGGCGTAAATAGCGTTCAATTGAGTTATCGACGAAACTTTCACCAAAACATTTTTGATGGTGAGAGCAGTTTATGGGATACAAAATCGCCCAAGTGCCATAACAAGCAGGCGAGAACCAAAGCCCTCTGAATTTTAGTGAGTGATAAAAGTCTAGAAAGGTCAGATTAACTCCACATACATGCATTGAAAAGCTGAAACGAACAATTCCTTCGCTCGACGAGTGAGGGGCCAACGGCGGCCACCCGAGCGTCCATCTCAATCACATGACCAAAACAAACAATGCGCATCACTTCTCATTCAGAAACGGAAGCTAGTGTATATATATTTTATATCTATGAACGGACCAGAGTAAACAAACAGCGTTCGAGGGGGAAATCGGAAAGCCAGAAGAGTTTGTCCTCTGACCCACATTTCCTTTTTTTCTATTCCAAAACCTATCAGAACTAAACTCGCCTGCCGTTGGGGGGGGGGGGGGTCGAGGCTTCCCAAGATCTGACGTTTTCTTTGGGTGACTTTTTTACTATGCCCCCCACCCCACCCCTTCCTGATCATCGTTGCTTTGCTTCAGAATGTAAAATTGTGGCTAGGATTTTTAAATATATTTTTTTACAATTTCAATTTTTCTTAGATGAATTATTATTATTATTAGTCTAGCCAATTTTGTCGGGTGTGAAATCACAGAGAAAGTCAGACAGAACAAATAAAAATGAATTAAACTTCCATGGAAACAAAAAATGTAATAAAATAAAACATGACAAATAGATCCAGGTTACCGTGGAGAGAGATGAGCTGTTCAATTCGCACTGACTAAAAGAAATCATTTACATGTTTAAAATTTGACTTTACATTTTTATTTCTGTCCCGTTCAGTGAACAGGAATAAATAAAATGAACAGGAATAAATTAATCTGGAGCACACTAGACCTAGTAACATATTGATCAATTTCCCCACGACATCAATTTTGTAAAATCCTTTTTAAAAAAAGTGTTTTTCCTAAAAATGAGCAATCCTAGGTTAAAAAAAAAAATATGCTCCGCCGTGGGTTTGAACCCAGGACCGGACCTATAGTCTCTGACTGATAACCGCAGATGCTAGCCATTGCACCATCGCAGACTGCATAATACTGGAGAACTTTCCCATAGTAGACATCACAAAATCAAGAAATCCTCCATCTGCGAATAAGATCCTAATCTTATTCGCAGACGTCTGCGGTTAAGATGGGGATCTTATTCGCAGACGTCTGCGAATAAGCACTTCGATTTATAATACACAGTCATAGAAGATTCCAGACTCAACCTAACCTCTGCACTCGCCCGAGACGCAAAAACTGACCAATCACGTATCAATACGTCACCAGATTACATCACTCAAGGCCAAACCTGGCGTAAACATTTATATTATCTACGATGTTATCGAATATTCAGGAATGTCCTTATATTGACTAAAGGGGCCAAATCACCCAACAACAAGAAAAAAACTACTCACAATAAAGGAAGGTCAGGTCGCCTATTGCAAACAATGCAAACAACAACAACTAAAGGAAAAAAGAAGTGAACACTCGCTCAGTCACCACTATGAAAAGCAAAAAAGGGGGAGGAAGGGGTAGCCTGCACACGCTACACCCTTCAAAAGATGCGTGAAATCATGTTTATTAACATTATAAAAGCCGCTCATTTCTTCTGACAGAATTACGCTAATTCAAAGTTACTTGCGACAAAGCTGTTAGCATTATGAATTGCAGTTTGTCACGAGTGGAGTGAGTGCAATTAAGGGGATTGCTACAGAGCGGGTGTAGAGTAAAATTAACGCACGTAGACAAGTAAGTTAAGCGTGCTGTTGTGAGTAGTGGGAGGGTCTGAATGAGGCGAAAGCGCTGTATTACTATCACTGCAAGTTAGAAGGCCCTACGGAACGGACCTGTGAATAAGAGCCCATCGGGCGGACATAAGGGGAGCAGTCGAGAAGACTAGTGAGAGAGTCTTTCCAGTGATGACTGGTATGTAGAACGTTGATTGATTATTATGATTGATGTATTATATTATATTCGTCTATTACCATGATGTAAATAAGTATATGTGAGGAATGTGGAAGTCCTTGATATTGGATATAGCAATGTGCGCCATGAGCGATAGATGAAAGTGAGTTCATGGATTTGTAGCGCGAGTGAGTAGTGTGTACTCCGATGGAGGTGTGTTACCGTAAGATGTGTGGTGAGTGAAAGGTGAACTAGTGTGTGTACGCTTCGTGGGTTGTAAGGAGAGGTGGAGTGAATAGAAATGGTAGGGTATTATACCAATGTAATGTTATTCTTGTAGGTGTCGAGGACGGGCCGCAGAGCCACCTCGATAAGCACAGGGGATAGGCCAGCATAGGGCCGGAGGCCACACATAGGCCAGAAGTGAGGCTGTCAGTGCAGGACAGTAGAGGCACATAAAGTCGTGGTAGTCAGGCCACGGACAGGGACGTAGATATGAGCGTGAATGTGATAATGCACTATTGCCATGTTGAGGGGAGAATGTACTATTGAAATGATAATGTCTATTGAAATGATAATGTGTTATTGCCCTGCTGAGGTGCTAGGGGAATGCTAAGGTGTATGACAATAGGAAGGTGATATTGAGAGACTGCGGTGCCAGTAAATTATTAATGTGCTATTAAGACCCTGAGGGGAGAGGCTGAGGCCGAAGTGCCTTTAGGAGTAACTACCGGATTGTGGATCCGAGGGGAGAGTGTGTGTGAGAATAAGGCCGTTGTACGGCAGTTGATTTCAATAATATAATGTATGTAATTGCGCTATTATCTGTATAATTATGTTTAATAAATGTGTGAGTCTGATGGATTGTTCTGTTAAGTGTTAACTTGTTTGTTCGTGATTGTTGTCCTGTCATAACTTATTACATCTCCCAGTCTGGGATTTGTGACACTGGGGGCTCGTCCTGTTTACCTGTGGTCATTTTGACATTGTGTATTCGTTATATCTAGTTGTTTTTCTGTTGTGCTAGGAATTCGTCCTGTTGTCTTTGCTCGTGGGATGAATGGAAATTTCATGATGGTATGATTTATGTATGTTTATGAATAATAATATGTATTGATGCATGTATTCTGATGAATATGTATTAATGTGTACTTAAATTTCTGCAGAGTGTGTGTGCCAGCCTGAGGAGTCAAGCGGCCAGAGCTCCGATTAAGGGGAGGAGTTAAACTCAAATATTGAAAGTTAAGTGAAAATTTTGTACCCTGGATTGAGGGCTGTCTTTTCATCTGTCTGTTTCCCTGTTTTTGCTGTTTTTGTCGTAATCGATTATACGGGAGGTGGCGCGGGTTTGCTGTGGTGAACTTGGTTTGTCCTCTTCGGGAGGTGGGCTAAATTTGGAACTTCGTTCATCACAGTGAACAGTTCTATAGGGACCTGTATTTTTGTTTAGATTGTAGCGTCGATATCTTCTCTGTTCCGCAGGAAGACGTATTCTCTTGTCCCTCTTTCTACCTATCTATAGATACGTTCTTTTTTTTCAGACTCTGTTCTTGTTCGTACCGTGTTGTGTAATCGGCGTAGTAGGTTGCATTTTTTTTCCATTATAGTTTTTTTTTGTAGAAGCTTTGTCCTAGTCTGGTTCGTTGTCCTTGACGTACTTGTGGTCCTTCTACTGTATTTCTTCATTCTTGTCGTTTCTATTTTCTTTTATAATTAATAGTGCTATACATTTTATAGATATAGAATTAGTTGTGCTGTAAAGGTAAATTTCTGAATTGTATTTGAGACAACTGGGTATTGTTATATCTGGTGTGATCTCAGGTCTCTGGTCGTATCGTTAGTGATCATACCGACAGGTTGGTCGTCTTATAATAGATACCATAACCATAAATCTGTGAAATGGCGGAACTCCAACAACTAATGAAGTTGGGTAAGGAACTTGGCCTGGAGGGAGAGGAGCTACGCGGCTGGATTAAAGAACAGCAGGCGGATTTGCGCGATGAGCGTGCTAAGGATAGAGAGCGAGAAAAAGAGGCTAAGGCTCAGGAGCAGGAAAGAGAGGCTAAGGATAAGGAACAGGAAAGGGAGTTTAAGCAACAGGAAAGAGAGGCTAAGGATAAGGAACGGGAGCAGGAAAGGGAGTTTAAGCAACAGGAAAGGGAGGCTAAGGCTCAGGAGCAGGAGAGGGAGTTAAAGTTAAAGGAGATAGAAGCCCAAGAGCGGGAGATAGAGGCTAGGGATAAGCAACAGGAGAGAGAGGCGCGAATAAGAATCGCCGAGTTGGAAATCAAAAAGAGGGCGCCAACAGAAACAGTTGAGCGGCAGGTACACAATAAAGGTGGCGTTAGGATTAAGCTCCCTACGTTCGACGACCGGAAGGACGACATAGACGCCTTCCTTTACAGATTCGAACTGAACGCACAATTGCAATGGGGGGGAAAATAAGGAATTATGGGCCACGTACCTGGCGTCTCTATTGCAGGGGCGAGCGTTAACCTACTTTAAAGAGCTACAGCGCGAAGACGTGCAAGGTTACGATAAGCTGAAGGCTTTGCTGCTTCGCCGATTTGCGCGTACCGAGGAATATTTCCGGGAGCAGTTTAGGCGAGCACGTGCAGATACCAGGGAGGACTTTGCTGCCTTCGTCGCGAGACTAACGGAGTATTTCGCGAACTGGGTAGACTTGGCGCATGTGGGCGCGGATTTTGCTAAACTGAAAGACTTAATGATCCGTGACCAGCTGTACGCGTCGTGCCACAAAGATCTGGTGGCTTTCCTGAAAGAGAACGAACCCGCGACGGTGCAGGAGGCGTCTAAGTTGGCGGAAGCATACCGTACGGCACATCCGTCCAAACCAGTCGCCAGGGCGTACGTCCAAGATGCTGGGTACGTCGCCGTTGTCGAAGGGTCGCCGGCAGGACTTGGGGACAGGTCGCGTCAGCGTGGTGCCTATAGTGGGCAAGCCCAGGGGCAGCGTAGGGGCTATCACCAATCACCGGCATATGGATCCGGTAAGTTTGACCGAGCAGGAGGGCTAGGTCGCGGTAATGGCCGGGGGCGATTTGTGACCTTTGCCGATGACCGACGGCATAGGGACTCTAGTTCCGGTCGCGATGGGTCACGGGGACCCAGGCCTAGTGCAGCACAGGGAGCGGAGTGTTGGACTTGCGGACGCGTGGGTCACTTTTCACGCGAGTGTAGGGCCGCGAAGTGTTGGAACTGCGGTAGAGCGGATCACATCAGCGTGAACTGCCCTGCAGGTAGGATAGCGGCGAACGTGGACAGTGGCTCCAGTCCATGTTCCCCAAATAAATTTCATCATGCGGCTGCGTGTGTTACATCGGACAACGGAGGCGGACAGTATTCTAAGTGTCCCAGTTGTGAGAAGTTATTATCTTCCGGTGTTTTACCTTGTGGGAGAAAGATCCCCGTTATAAATTCATGTCATACAGGAGGTGGTCTTAGGGTTTATCCGGGGTTTGTTGGGGACGAACCGGTCTCGGTTTTACGAGATACAGGATCTACCGTTGTGGGAGTGCATAGAGACTGCATTCGGGATTCACAGCTTACAGGTGAGACTGTCCCGTGCATCCAATTTTCGGGGGCCATTGAGAAATTACCCATGGCAAGAATAATGATAGATACACCTTTCCTTAGCGGGGAAGTCGAAGCAGTCGTTGGTTGTTTTCCAGGCGCCCAGCTCATCATCGGGAATGTATCACGGGTAGTTTCCCCTTCCGATGACAACGTGCAAGCATGGTCGCAATCAAAAGGTATTGACTTTTGCGCCGCGGTCGAAACACGTCGACGGGTAGCTGATAAAGATAAGATTAGACCTTTGGCTACGCCAGCGGTCAACCTAGATATCATGCCAGAGCGATTGGCGAGATTACAAATGGAGGATCCATCATTAAACCCATGTTTTGGGGAGGCGCGAACGGAGAAAACGAGGAAATATAAAAACGGGTCATCTTCTTTTTTTGTCCAGGGGGGCATTCTGTTCCGTATGTACGTCACGGTAGCTTCCGTTCAAAAGCAGGTCGTCGTGCCACGGTCGTTGATTGCTACAGTATTGCGTCTGGCCCATGATGTTCCATTAGCGGGTCATATGGGAAGTGCTAGAACCAAGGAGAGAGTTCTGAAAGATTTTTATTGGCCGTCAGTATACAGAGATGTACGTCTATATGGTAAGACGTGCAGTGCGTGCCAAAAGACGACGCATAAGGGTCGTACACCCCAGGCTCCTCTTCAAAAGATCCCCACGGTTTCGGAACCGTTTAAAAAGGTTTCGATAGACCTTGTTGATTTAAGAGAAAGATTATCTTCAGCGCGCACTATAGCAGAAGAAGCTTCTGGTATCGCTTCGAAAAGAGCAAAAGACTATAAAGATAGAGGTTCCAAACTGAGAATTTTTAAGCCAGGAGACAAGGTCCTATTGTTGTTACCTACGGACCATAATAAGTTATTGATGACATGGAAAGGTCCTTATGTTATTGAGCGAATTGTTTCGCAGGTAGATTACGCTATCCACATTGATGGATCAGTAAAGGTTTTCCACGTTGATATGCTGCAGAGGTTTCATGAGAGACCAGAGTATCTATATTCTCATACTGGTATTAAAGGACATACCTAATGTCGTGTCATTCTTTGACGATATAGCATGCCATACGTCGACATGGTCTGATCATATTCAGACACTAACAGTAATTTTTCAACGATTACGTCATTTTGGGTTAACTGCTAAACCCGCAAAGATGGATTTGGCATGTCCAGAGATAGTATTCTTAGGACATATTTGTCACGAGTGGAGTGAGTGCAATTAAGGGGATTGCTACAGAGCGGGTGTAGAGTAAGAAGGACTCACAGTAGACAGCAAGTTAAGCGGGCTGTTGTGAGTAGTGGGAGGGGGTCTGAATGAGGCGAAAGCGCTGTATAACTATCACTGCAAGTTAGAAGGTCCGACGGAGCGGACCTGTGAATAAGAGCCCAGCGGGCGGACATAAGTGAAAGCAGTCGGGAGACGGATGAGTGTTGTTCCAGTAATGACTGGTATGTAGAACGTTGATTGATTATTATGATTGATGTATTATATTATATTCGTCTATTACCATGATGTAAATAAGTATATGTGAGGAATGTGGAAGTCCTTGATATTGGATATAGCAATGTGCGCCATGAGCGATAGATGAAAGTGAGTTCATGGATTTGTAGCGCGAGTGAGTAGTGTGTACTCCGATGGAGGGGTGTTACCGTAAGATGTGTGGTGAGTGAAAGGTGAACTGGTGTGTGTACGCTTCATGGATTGTAAGGAGAGGTGGAGTGAATAGAAATGGTAGGGTATTATACCAATGTAATGTTATTCTTGTAGGTGTCGGGGACGGGCCGCAGAGCCACCTCGATGAGCACAGGGGATAGGCCAGCATAGGGCCGGAGGCCACACCTAGGCCAGAAGTGAGGCTGTCAGTGCAGGACAGTAGAGGCACATAAAGTCGTGGCAGTCAGGCCACGGACAGGGACGTAGATATGAGAGTGAATGAGATACTATATTATTGCCATGATGATGGGCAAGTGAACTGATAAATTGTATGGCAATAGGAAGGTGATGTTGAGAGACTGCGGTGCCAGTAAATTATTAATGTGCTATTAAGACCCTGAGGGGAGAGGCTGAGGCCGAAGTGCCTTTAGGAGTAACTACCGGATTGTGGATCCGAGGGAGAGTGTGTGTGAGAATAAGGCCGTTGTACGGCAGTCATTTCAATAATATAATGTATGTAATTGCGCTATTATATGTATAATTATGTTTAATAAATGTGTGAGTCTGATGGGTTGTTTTGTTAAGTGTTAACTTGTTTGTTCGTGATTGTCGTCCTGTCATAAACTATTACATCTCCCAGTCTGGGATTTGTGACACTGGGGGCTCGTCCAATTTCGTAGTATTTAGTTAGTAGTTAGTGGGCATTTGTTACTTTAGTCTTTGTCCACGTAGTACTTATCTTGTGGTAGGAATTTGTGCTGTCTTTGTTCGTTGAATGAATGGAAATTTCATGATGATATGATTTATGTATATTGATGCATGTATTGCTATGAATAGGTATTAATGTGTATTTAAACTTTCCAGAGTGTGTGCGTGCAGCCTGAGGAGACGAGCAGCCAGAGCTCCGATTGAAGGGAGAAGTTTTACTCAAAATTTCAAAAGTTAAGTGAAAATTTTGTGCCCTGGATTAAGGGCTGTCTCTTCATCTGTCTGTTTCCCTGTTTTTGCTGTTGTTGTCGTTATAGGTTATACGGGCGGTGGCGCGGGTTTGCTGTGTTGAACTTAGTTTATCCTTTTAAAAAGGTGTGGTAAACTTTGGAACTTCGTTCATCACAGTGACCAGTTCTGTAGGGACCTGTATTTTTGTTTAGATTGTAGCGTTCTATCTTCCTCGTTGTTTTAGGAAGACGTTTCTCTTGTCCCTCTCCTACCTTTCTGTAGATACGTTCTCTTTTTTCAGACTCTGTTCTTGTTGTATCGTGTAGTGTAATCGGCGTAGTTAGGTTGCATTTTTTTTCCATTATATTTTCTTTTTTAGGTCTTTGTCCTAGTCGGGTTCGTTGTCCTTGACATACTTGTGGTCCTTCTACTATATTTCTTCATTCTTGTCGTTTCTATTTTCTTTTATAATTACTAGTGCATACATTTTATAGATATAGAATTAGTTGTGCTGTAAAGGTAAATTTCTGAATTGTATTTGGGACAATTGGGTATTGTTATATCTGGTGCGATCTCAGGTCTCTGGTCGTGTCGTTAGTTATCATACCGACAGGTTAGCCGTTTTTTAAAAAATATATGCCATAACCATAAATCTGTGAAATGGCGGAACTCCAACAACTAATGAAGTTGGGTAAGGAACTTGGCCTGGAGGGAGAGGAGCTACGCGGCTGGATTAAAGAACAGCAGGCGGATTTGCGCGATGAGCGTGCTAAGGATAGAGAGCGAGAAAAAGAGGCTCAAGAGCGACAGAGAGAAGAGGAAAGAGAGGCTAAGGCTCAGCAACAAGAAAGAGAGGCTAAGGATAAGGAGCAGGAGAGGGAGTTTAAGTTAAAGGAGTTAGAAGCTCAGCAACAGGAGAGACAGGCTAAGGAAAGGGAGCAAGAGATAAGGTTAAAGGAGATAGAGGCGCAAGTAAAGATTGCGGAGTTAGAACTCAAGAAGAATACGCCAGCGGAAACGGCTGAGCGGCAGGTACATAATAAAGGTGGCGTTAGGATTAAGCTCCCTACGTTCGACGACCGGAAGGACGACATAGACGCCTTCCTTTACAGGTTCGAGCTGAACGCACAATTGCAATGGGGGGAAAATAAGGAATTATGGGCCACGTACCTGGCGTCTCTACTGCAGGGGCGAGCGTTAACCTACTTTAAAGAGCTACAGCGCGAAGACGTGCAAGATTACGATAAGCTGAAGGCTTTGCTGCTTCGCCGATTTGCGCGTACCGAGGAATATTTCCGGGAGCAGTTTAGGCGAGCACGTGCAGATACCAGGGAGGACTTTGCTGCCTTCGTCGCGAGACTAACGGAGTATTTCGCGAACTGGGTAGACTTGGCGCATGTGGGCACGGATTTCGCTAAACTGAAAGACCTAATGATCCGTGACCAGCTGTACGCGGCGTGCCACAAAGATCTGGTGGCTTTCCTGAAAGAGAACGAACCCGCGACGGTGCAGGAGGCGTCTAAGTTGGCGGAGGCATACCGTACGGCGCATCCGTCCAAACCAGTCGCCAGGGCGTACGTCCAAGATGCTGGGTACGTCGCCGTTGTCGAGGGGTCGCCGGCAGGACTTGGGGACAGGTCGCGTCAGCGTGGTGCCTATAGCGGGCAAGCCCAGGGGCAGCGTAGGGGCTATCACCAATCACCGGCATATGGATCCGGTAAGTTTGACCGAGCAGGAGGGCTAGGTCGCGGTAATGGCCGGGGGCGAGTTGTGACCTTTGCCGATGACCGACGGCATAGGGACTCTAGTTCCGGTCGCGAGGGGTCACGGGGACCCAGGCCTAGGGCAGCACAGGGAGCGGAGTGTTGGACTTGCGGACGCGTGGGTCACTTTTCGCGCGAGTGTAGGGCCGCGAAGTGTTGGAACTGCGGAAGAGCAGATCACATCAGCGTGAACTGCCCTGCAGGTAGGATAGCGGCGAACGTGGACAGTAGCTCCAGTCCATGTTCCCCAAATAAATTTCATCATGCGGCTGCGTGTGTTACATCGGACAACGGAGGCGGACAGTATTCTAAGTGTCCCAGTTGTGAGAAGTTATTATCTTCCGGTGTTTTACCTTGTGGGAGAAAGATCCCCGTTATAAATTCATGTCATACAGGAGGTGGTCTTAGGGTTTATCCGGGGTTTGTTGGGGACGAACCGGTCTCGGTTTTACGAGATACAGGATCTACCGTTGTGGGAGTGCATAGGGATTGCATTCGGGATTCACAGCTTACAGGTGAGACTGTCCCGTGCATCCAATTTTCGGGGGCCATTGAGAAATTACCCATGGCAAGAATAATGATATATACACCTTTCCTTAGCGGGGAAGTCGAAGCAGTCGTTGGTTGTTTTCCAGGCGCCCAGCTCATCATTGGGAATGTATCACGGGTAGTTTCCCCGTCCGATGAGAACGTGCAAGCATGGTCGCAATCAAAAGGTATTGACTTTGGCGCCGCGGTCGAAACACGTCGACGGCTAGCTGATAAAGATAAGATTAGACCTTTGGCTACGCCAGCGGTCAACCTAGATATCACGCCAGAGCGCTTGGCGAGATTACAAAGGGAGGACCCATCATTAAACCCATGTTTTGGGGAAGCGCGAACCGAGAAAACGAGGAGATATAAGAACGGGTCATCTTCTTTTTTTGTTCAGGCGGGCATTCTGTTCCGTAAGTATGTAACGGTGTCCTCCATTTTAAAGCAGGTCGTCGTGCCACGGTCGTTGATTGCTACAGTATTGCGTCTGGCCCATGATGTTCCATTAGCGGGGCATATGGGAAGTACTAGAACCAAGGAGAGAGTTCTGAAAGATTTTTATTGGCCGTCAGTATACAGAGATGTGCGGTTATATTGTAAGACGTGCAGTGCGTGCCAAAAGACGACGCATAGGGGTCGTACACCCCAGGCTCCTCTTCAAAAGATCCCCACGGTTTCGGAACCGTTTAAAAAGGTTTCGATAGACCTTGTTGATTTAAGAGAAAGACTATCTTCTGCGCGCACTATAGCAGAAGAAGCTTCTGGTATCGCTTCGAAAAGAGCAAAAGACTGTAAAGATAGAGGTTCCAAACTGAGAATTTTTAAGCCAGGAGACAAGGTTCTGTTGTTGTTACCTACGGACCATAATAAGTTATTGATGACATGGAAAGGCCCTTATGTTATTGAGCGAGTTGTTTCAAAGGTAGATTACGCTATCCACATTGATGGAGCGAGTAAGGTTTTCCATGTTAATATGCTACAGAGATTTTAGGAGAGACCACAGTATCTGTGTGCACAGACAAGACCAGAGGAGACTGTCTTCTCTACTGCTTTTACGGGGGTCGTAGACCAGTTGGACTGTGACGTAAGCGACACCGAGGCGCAGGAAGAGTTACAAATTCAATTGCCGGAGCTAACTGCGACACAAGGTTACAGGGACGTAAAAATTAACCCTGACCTTACGAGTTCAAGGAGTAGGGAACTTGAGACCCTGTTAGCGTCATTTCCGGACGTTGTGACGGATTTGCCGGGTCGCACTACGGTGATCCAGCACCAAATAAAGTTGACTTCGGATAAGCCAGTATTTCTTAGACCGTATCCGTTGCCTTTTTCTTCGAGAGATAGAGTCATAAAGGAAGTTGAGTCAATGTTGAAGTTAGATGTGATAGAACCATCAACATCGCCGTATTCATCACCCATCGTCCTCGTGAAAAAACTCGATGGATCGGTGCGGTTCTGTATTGATTTTCGAAGATTGAACACTATTACGGTAGGCGATAGGGAGCCTATCCCGTTCCAGGAGGAATTAATAGCTTCATTAGCCGGGTCCACGTGGTTTTCCAAGATTGATTTAACGAAAGGTTATTGGGAAATCCCGCTTACTGAGGAGTCTAAACAATACACGGCGTTCCAAACGCCCATTGGATTATTCCAATTTAAGGTCATGCCATTTGGGTTGGTAAACGCGCCAGCAACGTTTGCACGATTAATGAGATTAGTGTTGAAGGACATACCTAATGTCGTGTCATTCTTTGATGATATAGCATGCCATACGTCGACATGGTCTGATCATATTCAGACACTAACAGTAATTTTTCAACGATTACGTCATTTTGGGTTAACTGCTAAACCCGCAAAGATGGATTTGGCATGTCCAGAGATAATATTCTTAGGACATATTGTGGGTAGAGGTGTTCAGAGACCTGAAGTAACAAAAATTGACAAGTTAGTAGGGTTGCAAATCCCTAAAACAAAGAAACAAGTCAGAAGCTTAGTGGGAATTTTAAATTATTACAGAAAGTTCATTCCAAATTTTTCCTCCTTGTCATCTTCTCTTACTGACCTTACTAAGAAGGGACAACCCGATAAGGTCCAGTGGACGTCTGAATGTCAGACATCATTTGATAATTTGGTGACAGCATTATCATCGTCACCCATTTTGATATTACCCGATTTTCGATCTAATTTTATCCTCAGAACGGATGCGTCGGACTCTGGTGTCGGCGCTTGTCTTCTACAGGAGAAGAACGAATGTCTCCATCCTGTATGTTATGTCAGTAGGAAGTTATTGCAGAGAGAAAGAAAGTATTCTGTGATAGAGCGTGAGTGTCTTGCCATTGTCTGGTCCGTCCAGAAACTAGGACGTTATCTCATGGGACGAGAATTTCGTATCCAGACAGACCAC
This sequence comes from Onchidella celtica, assembly GCA_963931925.1. Taxonomy (NCBI): domain Eukaryota; kingdom Metazoa; phylum Mollusca; class Gastropoda; order Systellommatophora; family Onchidiidae; genus Onchidella; species Onchidella celtica. The sequence goes on from OZ007577.1 coordinate 11,300,475, forward strand.
AAGCCACTGACATTTTTGTCGAAGAACCGTTCGTCCAGCCCACGCTTGTCTAGATGGGCATTGGCTTTGCAGCCGTATACCTTCGTTATTCAACCAATTCCAGGAACCAGCAATCATATCGCCGACTACCTTAGTCGAGCCTAGGGCAAGATTTCAGGAGCTTATACATCGGAGGACAGGAACATTGACAGGATCTGTGTGAATGAGTCGACTTTAAAATATTGACATTATAAATATGATATGAAGAATGGTTGATAGGTTGATTGGTTTTTGATTCTGTATTAAGTATTGTGATTAGTTAGCTATTCATGATGTGACACATATATGCATATTGCAGACCATATTGATCCCCATGTTTTCCCCTGATTCCGGTATTTTATATACTAGGGGAACTGCTAGGTCAGTTTTTTTAGTGACAGTCATCTTGATGCGATTTGAAATTAATTGCATTAATTTTTTTGGGGTGGGGGATGATGTCACGAGTGGAGTGAGTGCAATTAAGGGGATTGCTACAGAGCGGGTGTAGAGTAAGAAGGACTCACAGTAGACAGCAAGTTAAGCGGGCTGTTGTGAGTAGTGGGAGGGGGTCTGAATGAGGCGAAAGCGCTGTATAACTATCACTGCAAGTTAGAAGGTCCGACGGAGCGGACCTGTGAATAAGAGCCCAGCGGGCGGACATAAGTGAAAGCAGTCGGGAGACGGATGAGTGTTGTTCCAGTAATGACTGGTATGTAGAACGTTGATTGATTATTATGATTGATGTATTATATTATATTCGTCTATTACCATGATGTAAATAAGTATATGTGAGGAATGTGGAAGTCCTTGATATTGGATATAGCAATGTGCGCCGTGAGCGATAGATGAAAGTGAGTTCATGGATTTGTAGCGCGAGTGAGTAGTGTGTACTCCGATGGAGGGGTGTTACCGTAAGATGTGTGGTGAGTGAAAGGTGAACTGGTGTGTGTACGCTTCATGGATTGTAAGGAGAGGTGGAGTGAATAGAAATGGTAGGGTATTATACCAATGTAATGTTATTCTTGTAGGTGTCGGGAACGGGCCGCAGAGCCACCTCGATGAGCACAGGGGATAGGCCAGCATAGGGCCGGAGGCCACACCTAGGCCAGAAGTGAGGCTGTCAGTGCAGGACAGTAGAGGCACATAAAGTCGTGGCAGTCAGGCCACGGACAGGGACGTAGATATGAGAGTGAATGAGATACTATATTATTGCCATGATGATGGGCAAGTGAACTGATAAATTGTATGGCAATAGGAAGGTGATGTTGAGAGACTGCGGTGCCAGTAAATTAATAATGTGCTATTAAGACCCTGAGGGGAGAGGCTGAGGCCGAAGTGCCTTTAGGAGTAACTACCGGATTGTGGATCCGAGGGAGAGTGTGTGTGAGAATAAGGCCGTTGTACGGCAGTCATTTCAATAATATAATGTATGTAATTGCGCTATTATATGTATAATTATGTTTAATAAATGTGTGAGTCTGATGGGTTGTTTTGTTAAGTGTTAACTTGTTTGTTCGTGATTGTCGTCCTGTCATAAACTATTACATCTCCCAGTCTGGGATTTGTGACAATATTGTGGGTAGAGGTGTTCAGAGACCTGAAGAAACAAAAATTGACAAGTTAGTAGGGTTGCAAATCCCTAAAACAAAGAAACAAGTCAGAAGCTTAGTGGGAATTTTAGATTATTACAGAAAGTTCATTCCAAATTTTTCCTCCTTGTCATCTTCTCTTACTGACCTTACTAAGAAGGGACAACCCAATAAGGTCCAGTGGACGTCTGAATGTCAGACATCATTTGATAATTTGGTGACAGCATTATCATCGTCACCCATTCTGATATTACCCGATTTTCGATCTAATTTTATCCTCAGAACGGATGCGTCGGACTCTGGTGTCGGCGCTTGTCTTCTACAGGAGAAGAACGAATGTCTCCATCCTGTATGTTATGTCAGTAGGAAGTTATTGCAGAGAGAAAGAAAGTATTCTGTGATAGAGCGTGAGTGTCTTGCCATTGGTGGTCCGTCCAGAAATTAGGACGCTATCTCATGGGACGAGAATTTTGTATCCAGACAGACCACAAGCCACTGACATTTTTGTCGAAGAATCGTTCGTCCAGCCCACGCTTGTCTAGATGGGCATTGGCTTTGCAGCCGTATACCTTCGTTATTCAACCAATTCCAGGAACCAGCAATCATATCGCCGACTACCTTAGTCGAGCCTAGGGGAAGAGTTCAGGAGCTTATACATCAGAGGACAGGAACATTGACAGGATCTGTGTGAATGAGTCGACTTTAAAATATTGACATTATAAATATGATATGAAGAATGGTTGATAGGTTGATTGGTTTTTGATTCTGTATTAGGTATTGTGTTTAGTTAGCTATTGATGATGTGATACATATATGCATATTGCAGGCCATATTGATCCCCATATTTTCCCCTGATTTGGGTATTTTATATACTAGGGGAACTGCTAGGTCATTTTTTTTAGTGTAGGTATTGCTCACGCTCACTCGTTGACAGTCATCTTGATGCGATTTGAAATTAATTGCATTAATTTTTTTGGGGTGGGGGATGATGTCACGAGTGGAGTGAGTGCAATTACTACAGAGCGGGTGTAGAGTAAAATTAACGCACGTAGACAAGTAAGTTAAGCGTGCTGTTGTGAGTAGTGGGAGGGTCTGAATGAGGCGAAAGCGCTGTATTACTATCACTGCAAGTTAGAAGGCCCTACGGAACGGACCTGTGAATAAGAGCCCATCGGGCGGACATAAGGGGAGCAGTCGAGAAGACTAGTGAGAGAGTCTTTCCAGTGATGACTGGTATGTAGAACGTTGATTGATTATTATGATTGATGTATTATATTATATTCGTCTATTACCATGATGTAAATAAGTATATGTGAGGAATGTGGAAGTCCTTGATATTGGATATAGCAATGTGCGCCATGAGCGATAGATGAAAGTGAGTTCATGGATTTGTAGCGCGAGTGAGTAGTGTGTACTCCGATGGAGGTGTGTTACCGTAAGATGTGTGGTGAGTGAAAGGTGAACTAGTGTGTGTACGCTTCGTGGGTTGTAAGGAGAGGTGGAGTGAATAGAAATGGTAGGGTATTATACCAATGTAATGTTATTCTTGTAGGTGTCGAGGACGGGCCGCAGAGCCACCTCGATGAGCACAGGGGATAGGCCAGCATAGGGCCGGAGGCCACACATAGGCCAGAAGTGAGGCTGTCAGTGCAGGACAGTAGAGGCACATAAAGTCGTGGTAGTCAGGCCACGGACAGGGACGTAGATATGAGCGTGAATGTGATAATGCACTATTGCCATGTTGAGGGGAGAATGTACTATTGAAATGATAATGTCTATTGAAATGATAATGTGTTATTGCCCTGCTGAGGTGCTAGGGGAATGCTAAGGTGTATGACAATAGGAAGGTGATATTGAGAGACTGCGGTGCCAGTAAATTATTAATGTGCTATTAAGACCCTGAGGGGAGAGGCTGAGGCCGAAGTGCCTTTAGGAGTAACTACCGGATTGTGGATCCGAGGGGAGAGTGTGTGTGAGAATAAGGCCGTTGTACGGCAGTTGATTTCAATAATATAATGTATGTAATTGCGCTATTATCTGTATAATTATGTTTAATAAATGTGTGAGTCTGATGGATTGTTCTGTTAAGTGTTAACTTGTTTGTTCGTGATTGTTGTCCTGTCATAACTTATTACATCTCCCAGTCTGGGATTTGTGACACAGTTCAGGCCGTGTACAATACAAAAGGCTGCTATTAGTATTTGTACTAAAATTATGACATGTAGTTCAGACATCCCTCAAAGGTATGTTAACATTAAGCAGTTCAGCCCTGTTGACTGATGGTCTTTCAAAAACTTCTTGCATCAAGACAACTAGATGTAAGTCTAGATCTACTTCCGGTGAGCTTGGTTACTGTCGTGCGAATGCGTTAAGCGTTACTGGTCATTCTGTATCAAAGCACCACCTATCGAGTGCACAATCTAAAGATTTTGAATCTCAAATTTCTCACTTGAAACACAAAGTTTAAGGACTTTTAAAGGACTTTGACAGCATTTTCAGAATTTAAGGACTTTTTAAGTACTTATTTCTTCTTATATGAAACTCGAGGACTTAAAGTTTTAAAGACCTGTGTGGACCCTGTATAAAAAATATAATTTATATAAATATATAAAGTATATAATTAAAGTAAGAAATAGAAATAAAAATAGTAGGAAAAGGACACACAATTTTAAAAATTAAACTGCTGGGAATGAATGACATTGACTTTATCGGCAAAAATGTCAGAAACCTCAGGATTGGCGTAAAGCTGAAAAATAATAACGATGCCGCATAGAATGGTTGAAATCTTTAATTCATTCTCCCAGAAATCGTCACCTCATTGTCCCGGTACAGTTGGATGTATGACTGGGGTCGGATCCTAAGTCAGGAACAAACCATCCCCACCCCCCACCCCCACCCCCCCCCCTTTTTTTTTTTCTTCACCATACTGAACAATCAAAATAATATTATTGTGTTACCCAGTCAAAAATCATTTTCAGAATTTTTGGCCTATAAACATGCAGACTCGCGTAGCTCATCGGCGGTCAAAATCAGAAATCCTGTGTCGTAGTAGTCCTTCGTCAACGGATGTCCCATTACCAGGGCTACTTTCTAACTGTCATCATAGATCGGATGCATTAATTCAAGGCAGCATCATCCGAATCTTTCCTTCTTTAGATTTCCTAAAGATCATGACCGGTAAAAAGTAACAATAACATTCCTTTCGTTGATCTAAGGATAATTACTTTGCTAAATCTAGTCTACTCAAGATATCTATTTGCGAACAGCATTAGGTCCCAGTCATGCCTTTAATGGCCTTGACATAATATGTCAGCCTGTAACCGACATCTAGACTAGATGATTGTGTTTTTAATTTTTTTTTCCACCAATCCTTCACTAGAGTGGATTAAAGAAGAACAGAAAAAACCCTGAAACTCACTTACTGCTAAAGTTAAGCCTCATGTGTTTCATAAGCTGTGTTTGAACTGTCATTGTTAAGGTTGTTTTAATTAGGTCTAATGTTTTATAGTTTACTTGCCCTTCGTAATAATTTGTCTTTTGCCCATCTTCTTTTTGCCAATTTACCAAGTTCAAGAGTTGATTCTTCTTCTTTCGATACCAGTCTTGTCCTTAGTGCATGCTTTTTTCTTCTTCTTCTTCATCTTATGGATTTTTTCCCATCTTTCATTATTCTTATTATTTTTATTTTTGGCATGCTTTCGTTCGATTTTTTACTGTTCTGTTTGCTCATATGCCTTACATGCTTGATCATGAAATATTTAAACAACCCCTGCACTCAGATTCGTAACCTCACGCCCTTATAACAAGTCACTATTTTGTTGTCAGTGTTCTAGATCTGTAAAATCAGTGCGTCAATTATTGATATTAGCGCACATACAGACAGCTTCAATGTTACCTACGTGAGAGAGAGAGAAAGACAGACAGAGAGAGAGAGAGAGAGAGAGAAGGAGAAGGAGAGAGAGGATGTAAAAGACAAGAAAATGATTGTGCGGTGATCGCTAACATAAGCCTTGGATAGAGTACGACTTGTGTCTCGAGTAAGCCAACGGGATCGCTTTCCGCGCAAATAGGTCTCGCTCGCGGCACAGCCAGCGCGCGGACGTTTCAACAACAAAGGCGAAGAAGGGAGTGGATCATCTAGGTATTCCACGATCTACGCTGTCATGGAGTCAGTTGTTTCTCCTTTTATTTCTTCTGAAATTAACCCTTTTTGCTAGACTGTTTGCTTGAATGGTTTATATTTTTTTTAAAGTCATGTTCATTATTCCTTTTTCAGATTAATTCTGGACCATGTTTATGTATTAATTTAATACATTTGATTCGGCGCATGTGAAGCGGTTTCTGAACGGGGGTTGCATTTGATTCTGTTTTATAAAGAAAATGCTAAAATTTTGATGGCGGAGGGTAATGATACATCAAGCTCTCGTATAGCTCGTGGTCTTAATGTTACAAAAATTATTCTAGGATTTGAGAGAGGAAACTTGAAGACGGCAACATTCATACAGACATACAAAAAATGATATTTGGATGGTTCCTTGTTAAAATTAGTAATATAATGTGTAACAAAACATCTCACAAATCAAGGTTACAAGCCTGCGTAACACTGGGACAAAGAATTGCAACGCTGGGACATAGAATCATAACACTGGGATATAGAAGTGTAACACCGGAACACAGAATCGTAACACTGGGACATAGTATCGTAACATTGAGGCACAGAATCGTAACACTAAGACATAGAATTGTAACACTGGGACATAGAATCGTAACAATAGGAGAACGTCTCGTAACACCATGATAGAGGTAATCTTCAGGTTGCTTGCGACTTAGGCTACCCATATTTGTGACAGTGCCTGCGTGGATGAAGATTTCACAATCCAATGGAAAAGAAGATTGTAGAATGAAAATTCAGAACTAGTATAATTATGTAATTCTGTTTTACTATTGTTGTTGTTTGTTTTTTCTTAACAGTGGGTTTGAGTTTGAGATTTTACGGCCTGTGAGAACGATAACCGCCATTTTGCTCCTATCACGGTCTATTTGAGAAGGCACGTTAAATATGTTTAGTATTGAGAGCTTCTAAATTTTTACAATAAAATTAAATTTTCGAATAATTTCATAACATTGGTAACATTCTCAAAAGTTATTTTATAAACATATGAAGAGTTTTGTACATGTCTATAAACGTTTCTAAATCAAGCTGTAGGTCTTAGGCCTCAGAGAGGACAGGCCGCTCTCTAAGTCTACATTAGAAAATAATTCTTTTATGGATCCGCAAGCATAATGTCTTCTTCTGATATGCATGAATTCTACACATTCATTCAAAATTATTATGCTTTATTGATTGTTGGCAATTAGAGCCACAATTTCGGGGGTTGGGGGGATCTTCCCCCCTGGGTACAAAAAAAAAATAAATATGTCAGGTGGGTATGACCCACACAGAGTATACTAAGGACAATTTGACCTGTCCGATTGTGTTAAAAGGTATAAGTCTACTGCTCAAGTTAACCTGGGATAAAGTGTAGTTTATCCATCCCATCTTTCCTGACATCTCCATTTCATGAAGTTATAAGAGAGAGAGAGAGACAGAGAAAGAGAGAGAGAGAGAGAGAGAGAGAGAGAGAGAGAGAGAGAGAGAGAGAGAGAGAGAGAGAGAGAGAGAGAGGGGAGAAGAGAGAAGAGAGAGAGAGAGAGAGAGAGAGAGAGAGGGGAGAGAAAGAGAGAGAGGGAGAGAGAGAGAGAGGGAGAGAGAGGGGGGGGGGGGAGAGGGAGCGAGAGAGAGAGAGGGGGGGGGAGAGAGAGAGAGAGAGACTTATCCTTCCACGTCCTCATGATACTGATATTGTTTTGTCGATGACTTCACAGAATCATGAAAGAGAAATCAAATACATTATAATACAACAGGAAACCATTTCATCTCGAACACAATCTTGGTAAATTGAGAAACCTAAACCCGCCCTCGTTCTGTGATTCTGATATGTTTTCTCGACGACTTCACAGCACCTTCTATGTTAGATCCCCGTATCGTAGTTCGCTGACCAACCATTTCAACTAGTGCTCAATCCTACTACTCTGACAGGCTCTCGATCTTCTTGAAACGTGATATTAAATCGTACTTTAGCTCATAACACAACATACGTTTTAAAAACATTATTATTAAGGCAGTGTATGGAGCTATTTGTTTTCTTTTTCAGTCATTTACTTTGTACGCCTACGTCCCAAATGTTTTTTGTTTTTGTTTTAACCTTATGGAAAGAGAAAAAGTAAACTCCTTTTGTTATACAGGTAGCAAAAGCATTTTCTAAAACAGCCAATTTAGCCATAACAATGAAAAAACACGAAGCAAAATTATTCGATTGGTCGTCTTGGTATTTTATCTTCAGGAACGTTGTATTGAAGATATTTAATACCTGAAATTACCAGCCATATTAGAGGTTTTTGTTTTTTCTGTTCAAAGATAGAGCAAATTCTCACCGCCACACGTTTAAGTCAGCTGTCTTCAAAAGATAGTGACGTCATGGCTGTATGACGCAAAACATGGGCTGACACTTCATACCGAGGGACATTTGCCGTGTTGTTGTATGTGACACCTTGCCGATGTTGACGTTTTGACATTAAAAAGTGATTCTCTCACTCATAATTTCATTGTGTATACGTGTCATTCCAATGTTTTAAAAACTTTCCCAGATATTATTTTACGTTTGTGACGTAATGTTCTGTGCGCTGTAACTGTGTTTGCAACACTTCAGGATGTAAAGGGCGAGGCAGAAATAACAATAAACAGTCTCCAGATCCAGACAATACATTTATTGTACAACACGAGTCGACAAGAGAACTGAGATCAGTTGAAGCAATCCAGAGCAAATCTGTGTCCACACAGACAGAGCCTCCAACTTGAATTCCCCCTGTATCCGTTAACCTCTCCTTTTTTTACCTCAAAACTAAAAAGGACGAAATTCACGAAAACAAAAGAAAACTAGGACAACAAACGAAACTAAACAATCCAGTCACCAAGGACGCTCACAATCATCAACAGCCCTTTTCCCCACCAAAGTTCAATCCTCATTTTCTCGAAAAGGCAAAACAGCACAAACAATAATATGGCAAAACCACGACGATTAGTGGAACTGTCCTTGTGAGAGTGTTAAAGATATGTTGCTCCATCGAGTCCCTTAGATAACAAGTATACATATTCGGCCTTTCTGTTCATAACATGGCCCTATCCCCAGCATTTACCTCCCACGTCTCATGAAACTGATAGCGTTCGTTTGACGGACATCACAGCAATATGAAAGTCAGATCAACAGTATTGTAGTTCACTGATAACTTATTTCAGCTTGTACTTAATCAAAGTCACATTGGAAACCCAACTCCCCCACGTGCTGAAGATACTGATATTGTTTTCTTAATGAACATCACAGGATCATCAGCTCAGCTAAATTGGAGTTCAATAGAAAGCCATGTCAGCCTGTACTCTATCATAGTAGCAGCAGGTCAGCGTTCAACGCAATATGAAATCCTCCATTAGCTCATAAAATAACATGCGTTGTAAGAGTTTAAGAGTTCAGGAGTTTTCTCGTTCCTTGCATATAAACAACGCTTTCAAACGGATAGAAATAAATAGTTCAAACCACAGACCCTAACACCGACACAATTTTTGTTTTTGTTTTTCAAAACCAACAACATCTGGGCAACGTTTCGCAATTCAGAAGATTCTCTGCTAGAAAATAAAAAAACTTCAAATGAAAACTCTTTGCAGGAAAAATACAGAAATCTAGGGGGAAAATGATATCTTTGCAAACTCTTAGGATGCCTTTTTTTTCAAATATTGCATTTTCCACTTGAATAAATATTTTCTTTTACATATTAAACCATTTACACATTAATTGTGCATAGTTCATCCTCACAAAAATTTTTCAAAAAATGTTCTGTCTCGATCAATCCAATTTTCCACTTGAAGTTAATTATAGAAGTCTGAAATTAAAGCATGCAAATAAACAAAAGGCTTTAAGTGTTTAATCTTCAGATCTGAAAACGCCGTAAACATTTTTATCTTTAAATAAATCATTAAATTCTACGTAAAACATTCTTGTATTATATTATTTCTCATAAAACGTTCATTGTAGTAATTATATGGGCCTCACAGTTTCATGTCATGTCGGTTTATAGCAGCTTTTCTCAAGGTGGACAGCGGCAATATTTAGGTGGGTCGCGGTACTTAGAAAGATATAATTATACTTCATACTGACTTTGTCCGAAATATCATAAAAACCACAGAAAAACTGTGGGGTCGCAGCAGGGCTATAAGCAAAATATTCTTTTTGCCCAATTTTGACTTGGTCATGATTGGGCACACTTTTTTTTTTTTTTTAAATTTGATGTGAGGACTGAGACAAAAATCGTTCAGAGACAGTGGCCTATAGTATGGATACTTTTTCTCCAGACATGTACGCAGTCACTTTTTCCATATCTTTAAACGTGTGTTTCAGACAAGCTCATTTTTTGGAATGATTTATTCCCTGTTATCAGTTGACAGAATTCTAGTTCCAAAGCTGAATAAAGAAGGTAGGCCTCCTGAGCTGCGTTCCGTGTTCAGCAAAAGCTTGCTACCCAAGAATGATGAAACTTGTGTATGCAAACAAGGTACGCAATGGGCATAAAAGTGACTCTCGTATTTCTCCTCGTTTCATTGCATGAGATAGCAAACAGCCCAATGAATTCATCATGGTTCGATTAGTCGACGTGAAGTCGTTCAGCTGAACGATATTAATCTCTGTATAATCACTGCCCGGAACGAATTCAGATAATAAAACATAATCATCTCTAAGGGTAACCACAGAAAGGCCACCTAGTAAGTCGGCGACTATAAGTCGGAGCTTCGGGTTACCACCTGGGACGCCTATGCTTCACATAAAGGCCGGATAGAATTTCGGTGTATTGCGCCCCGTAAGTTTTATTATTTGTACTTTTTTTTATGCACACACTACACGCTGCACCACGTGGAACTGTGCTGATTGAAACTGGGCTGACCAGATGCTCACTTTAAGTATTTTTAATTATCGTGTCTTTAAATTATTAAATTTTTTTTTAAATTTGTTCTCTTTCAAAATAAACACAGTCTGCTCGATGACTTTGTTAATTTGAGGCCGCTGAATCCAAATCTTGAATCAAATTTCCTCTATAGTCCCATCCAGATGTGGTTTGATCAGTAGAAAATCGCTCTGCTCGTCGTAAATGAGTATGGCTCATCACACCTTCCTGTCGCCAGACGGTCTTGCCAGTCATTTGTATCTTTCGGCCCAATAAGAATGTATTTTGGATTCCGATTTTAAAAAGTCGGCACCTACGGTGCTGAAACGAACCGGACGTAGGTGGGCTCTATGTACGGTTGTTGAAATTATGTAGTACAATTCTTCTCACCTCGAGCGTCCAGTGGCTCGGTGACAGAATTCGGTGGCCTTTCTGTGGGTACCCTAAGCCTTTAATGGTAATTAGGCAGAAATTATTGTTGCCTACGGCAGTGATACATACACCCATCCGTAGGCAAGAAATTATTATGTCACTTGTCTTGTCTAAGTTAGGACTAGCACCTGATCTTAACTCCATCCTGATTTCTAAACTCTGATCCTAAGCCTAACAGTGTGGAAAAATTGTGTCACATTCATGTTGTCATATACATGAGAAAAACGTACAGTACATGTAAGCAACCTAAGTCAAACTTTGTAAGAGACCAGTATTTCAAAAGAATAATACGGCATGATTATCCAGAGGCCATATGTGGGAATGACCCACTTTATGTCATTTGCAATTGTGTTATAATTCTCAACTGATGTCAGAGTTTAACAATGTTATAATAATAATAATAATAATAATAATAATGAAGGAGTGGATTCATATCAGGCCTGTCTCCACAAAATAGACTCAACCCGCCTTGCAATGAAATAATAACAGTGATAGTTGAAGTTATGACTGAGGAGGTAGCAGGGCTAGGTTTTCTGTATACTTCTATTGGCGAAAGCAAAGTAGTTTTCGATTTTTTAGTTTTTCATAATTCAGCTTCCGCTTGCGCCGTATCGGCTAGAAAAATTGCTATGACAAAACAGAGAGATCTAATCACTTAGTACACGTTATTTATATAGTTTTACGACTAGAACTATCATCAGTCAAGACAATAATTGTCGGCATTAAAAGACAACATTGGTTTCGACTCAGAATTTGCTCGTATTTTTCTATACATAATATTGTCTTTGTACGGTATTTCATAAACCTTATTTTTGATACTGTCTATTTTATATTTAAGTCAAAACCTGTCATTAATAAAGTCTTAGGTCTACACAGAATTGGTGCATTTTGTTTAACGAACATTATTTGACTTGTGAGAATGCAGGATAAACGGAATTGAATAGTGTTGATTGACAAGAGTGTTCCAGTGGTGATTACTCTGTCTGTCCTATCATACTTGTAGATAATTCTGCGTCCTTCATTTTCTCCTTGTCCTTTGGATTTTCATGTTTTTTAAATTCGTTATTCTATAATTATTATGTATGGGAGTTGGCATACACGCTCACAGTAAATCATTTTAGAAATTAAGAATCAAACGGACTGATTGAATGCTGTGGACGGTTTTGTGACTGGCCCAACAACAACAACAACAAATACAACGTGATTTCCTCGCAAAAACTGCACACATTATATCATCTTTTTTATTGATTTATTTTTTTTTTTTTGCTTTTTCAGATTACACAAAATCGAAGGAATAAAAAAAACCCAAAAAAAACCCCGAAAACAATAGGGCAAAGGCGGTGTGGGTAAACTATTTTCAGCATAATGATACTTTATTCATAAAGTACTTATCATGGATACCTTGTTTTCTACCATTAAGATTGATGTAACCAAAGTTTCCTGCTCCAAAACTGTGAGATTCTAGCAGTAGGAGAGTCATGATGAATGTTACCTTGTTGGCTACAATAACAGTGTTCAAGGATTTTTTTTTTTAATGTGCAGAGTGGTTCACGAGAAGTCCGAAACACAGTTCTATGGCAGCTTGGGTTCTTTTTGGTCCACAGATAATTCCAGACAACAGAGGCCTCTCTCAGTTTGAATTTCTAGTCGTGTGCTGTTTTTTTAATTTTTCATTTCCAGTTGTTGTTGTTTTTTCCCTTCTTATTTACAATAATTCAGGGTTTATTTCGCTGAATTTCGACCATAGAACACCCATACATTTATAATGCTAGTGCATGGGAGCGAGTGTTTGTGTGTGTGTGTGTGCGCTGTGTGTGTGTGTTACCGAATCTTCAAGCTTCCCTGCACCCCACCCCATCTGCGTAGTTTTATTTTTTTCCCTCGAGATCAAAGGTATGATATTATGTTTTTCATTTGCAGTATCATGGAATAAACAAACATAAATAAGTCTAAAATAAAGGACAGACTGCTATATCCAAAAAAAAAAAAAGCCCCAATCTGTTGTTCAATATCATTAGCATATAAATACCGGGTATGCTGAGGTTATAGATCTTTAGTAGACAGTACACGATTTGTGAGCGGTACTTTGATCTGACAACTTTACCTTTGCATATCATCATAAAAGATGGTCAGAGTCGTGCTGACTGTTTTGCTTTGTTTAATTCCATATGGTGAGTATATCTATCTATCTATCTATCTATCTATCTATCTATCTATCTATCTATCTATCTATCTATCTATCTATCTATCTATCTATCTATCTATCTATCTATCTATCTATCTATCTATCTATCTATCTATCTATCTATCTATCTATCCATCTATCTATCTATCTATCTATCTATCTATCTATCTATCTATCTATCTATCTATCTATCTATCTATCTATCTATCTATCTATCTATCTATCTATCTATCTATCTATCTATCTATCTATCCATCTATCTATCTATCTCTTTCAAAATAATAATATTTAAGGATGGCTTTGGAATGCTCCTCACTGTTAGATTTGCTTACTACAGTAATAGCAAAGTATTGCAAACTGCAGTGGTATAATTATGGATCCCTACAAGAACGAGACTCAAACAGAACTCCTCCCGTTTTGTTTGTTTGTTTTTTACAAATTAAAATGTATATGTTTGAGGGAGGAGCTAGGACCCATGAAGCTGAACAGGTCAGACCAGGACGACACACCAACAATAGTGACACTACATCGACACGTCCTGTGGACAGCAGTAAGGACACAGAGGAAAGTGTATCAGTAACACACACAGCCAATATTCCAAACACAGAACAATTAGACCAACACACAACAAACTCTAACACGGTAAGTACTTGCTCATCTAAAGCTAATTATGCAGGTGTGACCAGTCAGGGGGCACACGTAAGTCGCCCCAAAACACGAATAGGTGAGCGAGGTGCTACAAGTAAACAAACAGACATAAAACAAATACTTCTAAACAGATCTCGGAGTTTGTCTTCCCGAGGACTACGTGAGTCCGCACTCGGCCAACAAAACAAAAGAGCCGGAGAAACGATTGAACCACCCAGTGAGAAAGTAAGGCGACAGGAGGAGGAGGTAGGCGGTTGGGAGCACAACCAAAAGAGAAACGAAACTTAAGTTCTCCTCATTCACGTGTGCTTAGCAGGCAACGACCAGGACCGAATAAGGACTACACTTTTAGAAAACTCCTATGTTTGTTCTGTCTCTGAATTGCAGAGGCCTAAATAAAAAAAGTAAACGTTCCAATATTTTTAAAAAATGCAAAAAATATGATATCTCATGTTTACAGGAAACTCATGTCACAAGTGAACAGGGGGAGGAGTGGAAGAAGGAGTGGGGGGGAGAGATGTTTTATTCTGTGGGTACAAATAGAAGTAAAGGTCAAATTATTCTCATCAATAGAAACCTACGTTATGAGGGAATTAGATTGTTGTACTCATCAGATCGGGTGTTAGGCATTTATATTAAAATACGGGATTCAGAATTTTGCATTTTCAACATATATGGTCCAATAATTAGAGCAGAAAAAATACCTTTTTTAAACCAGTTGACCCAAATAATCGCGACTTATGACAATAATATAGTATGTGGGGACTTTAATGTCGTCCTTGATAATGACCTCGATATAGTAGCAGGAGAGCCGCATGATGTAAGGGAAACCAGCGAGCTGCAAAAAATGTTGGACAGGTTGGACTTAATTGACGCGTGGCGTTTGTTTCACCGGACCGAGAAAGACTACACTTGGGCTAGAAGCACACCATTTATAGCCAGAAGGCTGGATTACATTTTCTGTGATAATAATCTACTGGCCAATATTGAAAATGCATACCATGAAATTGTGATCTTCAGCGACCACAAAGGGGTAGTAGTCAAAATATGTGATAATACATTTAAAACAGGACCGTCGATCTGGAAACTTAATAACTCCTTATTGAAAGATGACAATTTCGTCCTAGAAATGAATGCATTCATAGATGATTTTACAAGGGACAACTCAGAGCTTGAACCGACTGTTAAATGGGAACTTCTTAAGGTTGAAATAAAATCTTTCTGTGTACAGTATTCAAACACAAAGAACCAGCTCAGGAAAAATAAAGAACGGGAATTAGAACTGGAGATTGAAAGGACAAATAAGCAGTTACTGGCAGAACCTAACAATCAAAACTTACAAAAACAAATGGCAATCCTTAAACAGACTTTAGAAATATTTCTGCTACATAAAGCAAGAGGGGCCCAGATAAGGTCGAGAGTTAAGTGGATAGAGCAGGGTGAAAAAAACACAAAATACTTTTTATCACTAGAAAAGAGGAACGGAATTGTAAACACAATATATGAATTAAGGGTAAAGGATAACGTCTTTAAAAAACCGTTAGACATATTGGATCAGATCCGACAGTTTTTTGAGGGTCTGTATAGGAAAGATAGTATAGAAATGGAAGGAAAGACATTATTGAATGGCTATCTGGAAAACACTGAATATCCAATACTAGACGAAGGCGAAAAAGAACTAATGGAAAAAGATATTACAGTAGAAGATATGGGAAACGCATTATCTAAACTTAACAATGAGTCAGCACCTGGGAGTGATGGACTTACGACTCCCTTCTATAAATGTTTTTGGTCTCGACTTAAAACATTGCTATGGGAAAGCCTATCATATTCAGTTAGAAAGGGAGAACTTACAGCCACTCAAAAAAGGGGAGTAATCACATTAATACATAAGGGAAACAATCTAGAGAGGAATAACATAAACAACTGGAGACCAGTGAGTCTTACCAACACAGATTATAAAATCTTTTCTAAATGTCTAGCCTTAAAACTCCAGAGGGTCATGGATAAACTCATACATAGCAATCAGGTAGGTTTTATTAAAGGCAGATCTATTACGAATTTGATTCGTACTATAGATGACTGTTTGACTTTAGCAAGGGAGGGAGAGGGTGGGGCAGGCATTTTGGTCTCACTGGATTTCCAAAAGGCCTTCGATAGTATTGAAAAAAAAGCAATTATATATGCACTTGAAACCTTCAACTTTGGTAATAACTTTATTCAATATGTCAAAACATTGATACGGAGTACAGAGAGCTGTGTAAAAAATGGGGGCTGGGTCTCCAAATGGTTCAATACAGAACGTGGAGTGAGGCAAGGCTGCTGTGTCAGTCCTCTACTGTTTATTTTGGTGGCAGAAATTATGGCCATCAAGATAAGACATAATCCAGATATCAAGTGTATACAAATGGAAAATACTCTGAATCATAAACTGCTCCAGTACGCAGATGACGTAACATTGATGTTAAACCATACTGATGACCTCAAAGAAGCTCTCAGAGACATCGCAGCATTTGGAGAATTTTCAGGGTTGAAATTAAATAAGAACAAGTGTAAAGGGATGGAAATAGGAGATGGGCATATGAGAACTTGTGATATGGGAATTTCGTGGGTCAACAAGGGAGATAACATGAAAATACTGGGCATCTACTTCAATGCTGATAAAGAAATATCCTGTGTGGAAGAGAATTGGAAAGAAAGGGTAAGGAAACTTGAAGAAATCATCCAAAGATGGAAAAGACGCAATTTATCATGTTATGGTAAAGTAACTGTGGTAAAGAGCTTACTACTATCACAATTGAGCTATATAGTACAATCAGTAAGTCTGCCACAAAACATACTACAAGAAATAGACTCTAAGATATTTAAATTCATCTGGCAGAAAAAATATTCAAATAAGAAAGCATTTGAGAAGGTAAAAAGAACTGTAATTTGCAAAGAATTGTCTGAAGGAGGATTGGGTATGATTAGTATAAAGGACCAACAGAAAATATTCCTAATGAAGTGGATGAAATGGCTGACATCGAAAGGCAATAGGACGAATGAAAGCCACATAAACACCTCTGAACATTTCTTCTCACAGTTTGGGGGTAGCAAATACTTTGTAGAAAGTAATTTCAGCCTTAAACATAAGGCAAAAATAAACACTATCACATCTTTGTTCTGGCGAACTGTAGCCAGTGCCTGGATAGAAGCAAAGGACACAAAAGTAATTGTTAGTGACACGGACAACATGTCACTACAGGAATTGTTAAATCAACCCTTGTTTAATAATAAGTTGTTCCAATATAAAAGAAACCTCCTTTTCTTCCCGAAATGGATCAAGGCAAATATAAGATATATACATGACGTGTGGAGCGAGAGAGGAATAATCGGAAGAGAGACCATAGAGGAAAAAACAGGAAATTACCCAAGCCTAATGTTTGAATATAACGCAATGATAAATGCCTTCACAGAAAACCAGAGAACGCTTTTAGGCAGTGTTACAAGGAACATGATTAGGGAAGCAAAAGAGACAGCTTGTAAGCTTCCTGAATATATTGAATGTTTCTTTGCCAAAACTAATAAACAAATAAGAAATAGATTTCTAAACAGTAGAGAAGGCACTAGTTGTGGAGTTGGCTTCTGGAAAAGAAAGCTTGATATCGATGTCACAAAATATTTTATGGTAGCAAAAAATTCATCTAGGGAAAGTAGACTTAGGCTTCTTCACTTTAAATTAATCCATAATATCTACCCTACCAATATTTTACTTACAAGAATAGGAATAAAATCATCAGAAAATTGTGCTTATTGTAATGAAAGAGACTACATAGAGCATGTCTTCTTTTACTGTAAGAAAATCAGGGGATTTTGGAATCATATAGCCAATGTCATTCTTATGAAAACGGGCCATAAATTAATCATGAACGAGGTGACAGCACTCTTTGGAATAGTGAAAAAAGATTGTAACGAATGTACAAGTAAGAAAATAAATACTATAAATCATATTATATTAGTGGCCAAGCTATGTATAAGTAAGCTGAAATATGGAACCATGAATAATATTTTCCATATCTTTGAAATAGAATGGAAGCATAGAGAACATTTCATCGAATAGTTATTATTTGTACGCCACGAGATGTCTCAGTATCCTTAACTCATCTCAGGCTCCATTAACGTTAAATATGAATGGAAATTTTATTGTATGAGCGAGTAAAATAGAGATAAAGAAAAAAAAAAAAAAAAAGGGCAATGACGAAAAGATGAAAAATGCAACAAATTTTGGTATTCCAATGTGCATGAAAGTAAAGTTATTCCACGGTCACTTTTTATTTTTTATATTCTGGTACTGATAATATTATATTATTATTATTTGGTTAGAAAATTGGTAGACTTTTTTTTTTTTTTTTTTTTGCTGTTTTGTTTTCCTTGTCTCGATTGACTCTATTATGCATCATATTTGAATTAATTATTTTATAGATGACTCATCCTCTTAGTATTTAAAACCATTGGGAACACACGTAGCACATGGAAGACAGATTTATTTTATTTTATATTTTTTCTGAAATGTCTGTCTGTTCTTTTAATCTGTATTTTTAAAACTTCTGCTCAGGTTTATTATATATATTTACTGATTATTATTATGATTGGCTTGTGTTTGTATTGCTACAGTACCAGCTGTTTAAAACTGAACTCTAAAACTGATCAGCTGATAATGTTAAAGACCTAGAGGGTTCGAGAAGGCCGACAACACAGAATTCAGTAGTTAACAATTCTGGGATATAAAAGACTCAAGTTGGGTCCGATCCCCAGGATAGTCCCCATAGACAGCTGTGTATTCATTTACTTGGTTATATTATTATGTTCTCTCTTACTCATCTATTTATTTATTCATCTATTTATTGACCTTAATTCCACCGAGTATCTACATATATGTTCAAACACACCTATATGGGCATCTATATATATTTTTAAAAAAATTAAAAAAAAAAATTTGAAGTTGTTCATGTCTGTTGGCTTAATTAGGTACCCTATTATTTCTTTATTTAGTGATCACTGAGTCATGCACTGAATGAATACATTCAAAATCGCATTTCAATCTGAGCTCTTAAAAAAAAAAAAAAAAAAAAAAAAGGACCCATGAAGCTGATGACTCAAACTTACTTAGAAGAAAACTGCGAATGATGACCAGTTTAATTTTTTAAAATGTATTCACAGCTTATGCCCAAATTCAGAAATTAAAATGTATTGTTTGTTGTTTAAATCTTGTTTTGTTTGTGGATTGTTACTTGACATGAAAAACTCATAGTTTGTTTTGTTTTTGTTACATTGTTTCTGTTTTTTTTTTGGTTTTTTTTTGTGGTTGTTGTTGTTTTTACTCTGGGCAGTGCTGGATAAGGAAAATGCTTTTTTTTTTTTTTAATAACAAGTACTTATTGTTTTTATTTGTACACTAGGCTATTTTATGCACATAAATATAAAACTACATAAAATAGCCTATTGTGCAATTAAAAACATCGTTAACAAAAGCTGGTGGATCTAAAAAATAAAAAAAAAGGATACCCTGTAATGCTCATAACTACATGAAATAATTATACTTTTGGATTATGAATATCGGTGATTTGAATCCCAGCGGAGTTCCTTTTTCCTTCTTTAGTTACCAATATTTATTATAAGTAGTGAACATAGAATAGCACATTGTACAAATAAAAGCATAGTTAGCAAAAGCTAATGGATCTTTGAAAAATAGAATAATATTCCGTAATGCTCATAACTACATAAATACTGAAACTTTTGGATTTTGAATATTCTAGTAGTGATTTCAATCTCAGCGAAGCTCCTGTCAGAGCATTTATTAAAGGAATGACTGACAATTCCTGTGAGTCACACTCCAGATTTCCATACTTTTGCATGTGTATAGCTTAACACCAAAATAATACATGACAGTGACTCCTGCACAATATTATTTCTTCAAAAGAGTAAGTTTTGAAGTGCTGGCAACTTGCTCCTTATAGTATGACGGTGTATGAATTTAAAATGGAGATCAGTGTATGACTCACCAGGGTAGTTTTTTGCTATTTCAGGGGAAACTATGACTGAATCGAAGCAAATTGCATAAAATGAAATTTCTGAGTATCACTGAAAACTAAGAACTGAGGGAAAATACAACAGTAGGCTGGCAGATTTTTCCAGTATTCATTTCACTTCACACTGTGACCTATGCTACATTTTGTCTCTTGTCTACGCATCTCTTGAAAATTATTGACAAAAAAGATCTGAATGCCATGTGAGTGACTAATTATAAGTATCTATTGCAAATTCAAATGAAAACTCTGAAATTCTTTTGGACAACTACAATTGTCATTTTGATTATTTCAGTATGTGATGGGTATCGTATCCGAAGTACATCTTGTCTTCAGAGAATGAATAATTGTCTTGAACCGTTAAGAACATCTAACTCAAGTGGGGCGAGACTAAGTCTTGGTGACGAGGCTAGCTTGAATAGATACTGTAGGTAAGGCTCACACGACGATTACATGTTGCTCTTTTTCCATTGTCATTGCAGGGCTGTAATTTGAATAAAGAGAATTCAGGGAACACCTGAATCAACACAGTACGTTAAATAAATTACGAAGGAGGTTTTGGATAGAATCATATCAAATGGAAATTTTTCCAAAAACAGATTCGGGAATTAAATGAGTTATCTGCCATAGCAAATACTTTTAGCTCTATAATTATTTATTGAAAAAAAAATGCATGTTTCATAATAATTTAAGATATCTGTGAAACCTTGTTCCAAGAAATGTACCTACCACAAAAATGATTTTATGTGCATCATTTGTTTTACCACGCCAGACTGATGAACGGCCGAGTGATCGGCGAGGGCATAACGAATGGATGTGTTAAGTTACTTCTATATCAATAACATGGATTAGTGAAAATAGTTTATAACCCTTTTTAATCCTTTATTTTAAAACGCTGCATTTAACTTTACATGCAGTTATAACTTTTATGTCGATTTCTAATCATTGGCCTTTTTTTTTTCTCACACTGAAGATATGGTTATCAGAACAGGGAAAGGCCAAAGTTTCAAACGAATAGTTGATGTCTGTCCTATTATGTCAGTTGTTCACACCGATGGCAACTCTATTTAAACTTCTCAGAATATAATGAAAGAGTGTCCAGAAGGACGTGTAGGCCAAGTCGGATTGTTAAGTCAGTTACAGCTACATTCGTGACTCTAGTGCCTTTCTCTAGCTTTAATTACATGCACTCAGGATTCTCGTACCGAACTTCGAATTGTTGGCTTTCCAATGATAATACTAATAATAAATTATGTACCGTCCTGTAGTTGTAAATCTGAATTTTACTTTTTGTTTTACTGAGATTTTTACACTGTATTATATAATGGTTTCCTTCAAGTTTCATGGAGTTAACATGAGTTGTTCAGTGTATCATTGGAACTACGGATTGGTTCGTCCACGTTTTGTTCATCCGACGAAGTTCGGCTTGACCACAAGAAAAATCTGAAAGGTTTATATTATGTTCCCAGCCTGACTTTGGCCATTAGTTTAGGACTGTGAAAAATTTATTTTTGTGGCCTTTGGTTGTCTTCCTTGTTGTTCTAAGAGGATCATTGAAAGGAGATATTGCTTGGTTAGAGAATGGAGGAAAATCGCTGATGTAGCATTCTCAGAGCTCTAATGTTCGTGTTCGAGGGAAAGAAGAAGTCGCTGTGGGTTACGAATCTGCGAATATGTTTCTTTGTCACAGTGGTTGTCCAGTGAGCATGGTGGTTGGGGGTTCAACTCTCAGCCGTGAGTTATTTTTTCGATGTTTAATCAGATTGTTCATTCTTTTCATTCCTCATGTTTTTAGAAACTAATTATCCGATATTTCAGAGAGTTCAGACCAATGGTCACCAATCCCTGGCCAGCAGCTGATCAGAGACAGTAATTTACCAAATCATACCAACATAGCATTATAATGTAATTACATATTTACAGCATGGTCAACCAGGTCGAGACGTGTGTCAACCTTGCAAATTCTAGCTGTGGATCTGGCTTGGACACTTCAAGCGTAGAAAGTTCAATGAATATAGGCAGATACATGTGTAGCCCTGAAGGCAGACCAGGTCAGAGTTTACGATATTTTCTTTCATTGTCATCTGCCACGGAGTCTTTTTAATCTCTGTCAAAAGCGTGGCAAAAAAATACCAAAATCTAACGATAACAAGTAACAATAATAGTTAATAAATCAAGTTAAAAAGTCAAATCAAGAAACAGATTTAGGGGTGACACAGATCAAGGCTGGTGTGAGCGCCATACCATTGGATCATCGCCCATAAAGTTTGTTTCAGCACAATAGGTACTACCCATATCGTGAACTCAACGGAATACAGCGGGCAGCGTGCCAACCGTGTAAAGCGGGCCATGCACTACACAGTTAAAGAACTGTATGCGGCCGGCGCATGGCCTCTCGGCGACCTTGTACTTTCACGGGAGGCGTTCAGTTCAAAATCAGAACAAAACGTCTGGCCTGTCGACGGCCTCCTGAATTCGAGCCACACCAGAAATTTAACAGTCGGCCTCAGAGACTAGGTACTAGTTGCTCAAAATAGATATATAACCAAGTCAGAAGTACGTAAATATGACTTTAGACTCTTCAACATCATCAAATGTTAGTGCGATTTGATACCGAACATAATTATAATAATAGTAATAATAATAATGATAATGATAATATTACTACCACTACTATTTTATTATCCGACGAGAAAAAAAAGGAGGAAGAGGTGGTGGGGGGGGGGGGGGGAGGGCATGCGTGTAGTTTGTGTTCGCATAATAGGCCTACAGTGGAAAAATGTCTACCCAAAATTTACTCAGCCAACAAGCAAGGGAAAGAGAGGGGTGAATCTCAATGAGACGATAGAAGATGATTGCATCATATCTATTTGTAGACTGACAAGGTGAATCAAGAGTCGCATTGGAAGTCCATACGTTGAAACAAACGATTAATCTATTCTGTGCAATTATCATTCGGTCCGTATATAAACAAAACAACAGGATCAAGGCTTCTTGGACAAGAGAGCAGACATTAGAATTCATCCAAAAATATAGATACGAGATAACACTGCTAAGCAAGCTAATGCAACTTCATTTGAAGAAGAAGCCATTTTGATTATGTGCACAGGCCTGTGGCCTGTGAACTGTGTAGTATGTGGGTTCAAAGAGCCGAGGGTGAGGCTGCCACTCGTCCATCCGCAGGCCATCGGGAGGCCGCCTCTAGTCCATCGAAGGGCCCCCGGGAAGCGTACAGTTCCGGCCTCTGGCCTTCGAAGTGTGTAGTGTATGGCTCGCTTTAGTAAGAAACAAAAGTTATGGACGCGAGCCACCGGTCTAGCGCCTACACCAACCTCTTTCTGTTTCACCCCTTACTGTGCATTTAAGGCGGTCCAGTTATGTTGAATTCACAACGGCTTACCCGCATTCTTCTCAGTGTTCAGAAAGTCCAATCGTAATTCACCTAAAATAGTTTGTAGTTTCGAGTGCCAATGGTGCCAAGCTTAATTTTACAACTGCTTCAGTTATATTCTCAGTTTCCATGGTGTTGTCTTCATGGTATGAACGATTTGAATCTATTTCTCTCACTATGACTATTATTCTAAATGTTACAGAATTTATACAGGAAATATTTTGCCACAACACGTTGTTATAAAACTGTTAATTAGCCACTAAAAACCTACTTCCCTTACCACTTGTCTGCTGTGTTTTAAGCGAAATCATTCTTTTAAGGTGAATGGCATAGTTCATGAGAAAAACCTCTTCAAAGGGGGGATTTTGTATATGAAAATTAAAATTTTGCTTATTAAATGAAAGATTATTCATTTTTCTCTATTCAGTGAAATTATTTGGCTTCCAAATGTCTTAGAAATATTAAAATTCTAAAGCGACAAAAACATTTCGCCTTTAGCCCTTATGTCATGATTCGGATGTTGTTAGATCTCACGCAGAGCGTGAGTGGTTTTTTTACCAGGGCCATGAGAAATTGGCTGGTGGCCTTGAACGGTCCTCGCGAATTATAGTTGGTGAGTAAATAAATGTAAAGTTAAACTGTTAGATTCACGCTTGTCGGTTTTAATGTTCGTGATTAATAAGTAATGGAGTAGGGGTGAAACAAGGTGGGGATAGTTGACATTGTTAAGTATGACTAGACAAGTTTTTGCATGTTAACTGGCTGGTAGAATAGTGCAGACGTATTACTACAATTAAAATGGTGGGAGGTTTCGGCCAATGAGACAGCTGAACTAATTGGGCCAGCGGACTAGCACTGCTGGGTAGTTAGATAGTATAAAACATCGTGTAACCTTCAGATTCATTGAATACAGACGAGCAGAAGCATCGTGTCGTGAAGTATCTCCGGTTGGCCAGTACCTGAACTGTGTGATCTGAAGACCAGAAGTCCTTGCTGACGGACTGACTGAGCTCTAGAAAGAAAGGTCTGAGTGGGCTGACCTTTAAAAGCCCACGCTTCGCTCTTTTGATGATCGCGCCTACCAGTAGGCGTGACCAACGGTAACATACCTCTATTGTCTTTTGTTTTGTTTATTAATATTTAAATAATAAGATGGCCTGACCGGCCTGACATAGATATACGCTCTAGTTATTTGATACTTTTCTTGTGTGGTTGTGTCCGAGTGTGAGTTAGCTGCCTCTCGTGCAGTCATGACATCCCCAAGACCCTAACTCTAAAATTTTAGAGTACAACATTGATCCTGTGCGAATGTCATCAGGAATGCATACATACAATGAATAATAATCAAGAAAAGATAACTATAGTAGCATCGATGGCATTAGTGGATCTGGACTCCTGGTCTGCCATGACTTCTCGTCCTCGACCCTGGGCAACAAACGTCTGGTGTGGCCAAAATACGGGTCGACGTCAGTAAAATAGCTGTTGGATTAAAGAAAAGCACAGGGGTAGGTGAAAAGTGTTCACAATGGGTGAACAATATGTGATACCATCCCTCGGTCTCAGAATGAGGTGCTAATCCCATCCAACCCCAGTACATATGACAGACTAAAATACAACAAGATTAAGGTAACCGTGATAATAGGTCGGCATGGACATTGTCTCCACCAGGAATGGCCTTTATAATGAAGCGATATTCCTGAAGGGCCAGACTCCATCTGGTCAAACGAGCGTTCTTGGCTCGGTTCGATTTTAGAAATAACAACGGTTTATGGTCTGTCTCGATGACGAATTCTGTCATAAGTAGGTAGCGGGAAAACGCCTCTACGGCGTATACAATCGCCAGGCATTCTCGCTCTATGATAGCGTATCTCTGCTCTTTCGGAAGTACTTTCCGGCTGGCATACATACACGGGCACAATAAGCCATCTCTTTCCTGGAGCAAAACAGCTCCAATTCCCTGGCCCGACGCGTCAGTGCGGACGGTGAAGGTGCGCCTAATATTTGGTAGGATAAGCAGCGGCGAACTGGAGAACAGTTGCTGCACTGTCGCGAGCGCGGTGGCGCACTGCGTAGTCCAGATAATTTTGTTGGGTCGGTCTTTTCTTGTAAGATCGGATAACGGGGCCGTAAGGGCCGAAAAATTAGGCTTAAGAAGCCTACCAGGCTACGAACCTGCTTCTTAGTATGAGGAGCCTGGAGTTTTAAAATCTTACTTATCTTACTGTCGTCCGGTGTTTGGACGCCTTTGGCGATAGTATGTCCCAGAAAGTTAATATGCGTATAACCCAGGAAGACTTTGCTAGGCTTCGCTGTAAGCCCGGCATCTCGAAGTTTACTAAGCACTTGACGAAGTGCCTCTAAATGGCCTTTCCAATTCGTATGGAAAGCGCAAATGTCGTCAAAGTAGCTTAGGACGCATAGTGTCTGCTGCAGTAGGATGTTCATCATCCTCGCAAAGGTCGCTGGTGCCGTTACGAGACCGAATGGCATGAACCTCCATTGCATGAGACCCATAGGGGTCTGAAACGCTGTGTACTGTTTATTGGCCTCTTCCATTGGGATTTGCCAGTAGCCTTTAGCCAAATCTATTTTCGAAAACACGGACGACTCGGCCAATCGCGCAAACAGATCTTCCTGATTCGGGATAGGTTCAGCATCGTAAATGGTTAGAGCGTTAAGCTTCCTGTAATCGATACAAAACCTAACGGAACCGTCTGTTTTCTTTACTAGTACAATCGGCGAGCAGTAAGGGCTCGTCGAGCGCTCAATGACTCCTAAGCTGAGCATCTTTTCCACCTCGGACTGTATGGTGTCGTGCGCGTGCAGCGGGCGCGGGTAGGGTTTAACGAACACGGGTACGTCCGAGTGCAACCGGATGACGTGTTGAACTAAGGATGTTTTACCCGGCAAATCAGTGAATACTGGCGCAAACTCCCGAACAAGATCCATTATGTCCTGTGTCTTACTTTGATCCAGCTGTGGATTGATATTAACGGAAGTCGCGTCCTCTGTGGCTTACAAGGATAGGAGCGA
Source organism: Onchidella celtica (assembly GCA_963931925.1). Lineage (NCBI taxonomy): Eukaryota > Metazoa > Mollusca > Gastropoda > Systellommatophora > Onchidiidae > Onchidella > Onchidella celtica. The sequence continues at coordinate 11,326,866 of OZ007577.1, forward strand.
TCTAGTCATAGGTAATGGCTCCCGGTCGTTGTCATCGATAGTGACCATCGCTGCGTTTGCTTGGGCCACAACATGGCATGAATGATCGTGATGACTTTGATCATCGGTAATATACTTTTTCAACATATTAATATGGTACACCTTATCGTTACCACGGATGGTAATGAGATAATTAACTCTCGAGAGTCGCTTTTTGACTAGAAAGGGGCCTTTCCAAGTGAGGAGTAGCTTGTTGTTCGTTTCTGGTAACAGCACCAATACCCGATCTCCGACTGACAGGGTTCTTAACCGACTACCCTGGTCGCGATATCCTATAAATGACCTGGCCCGTACGCATGCAAATTGTCGAGCCAGGTCGCATGCATTAACTATTCTATGTCGGAGATCGACTATGTACTGATACGCGGATCGCGTATCAGGAACGTCGGTATCAGAACCGGCGTATAAATCGCGTAAAATGGCCATCGGGCCACGTGGTCTTCGACCGTATAAAAGTTCAAACGGGGAAAAACCCGTTGTCGCATTTGGGAGTTCCCTATATGCGAACAAGATGGCCGGAAGTCGACGGTCCCAGTCACCAGGTCTATCGGCTGAAACGCGTGCCAGCATAGCTTTCATGGTGGCATTCAAGCGCTCGCAACAGCCATTGGACTGTGGATGGTATGGTGACGTAAGTTTCTGCCTAATGCCCGTGAGTTCCAGTACCTTCCTGAAAAGGTCGCAGGTGAATTGCGGACCTCTATCGGATAATAATTCGGACGGGAATCCGACGCGCGTGAATATGGTAACCAATGCCTCGGCGACGTGATCGGCCGATATTTCTTTTAACGGGATAGCCTCAGGCCAACGGGTGGCATAATCGATTACTGATAGAATAAACCGATGGCCTCTATCCGACTTATGTAATGGCCCGACGATGTCGACGGCAACTCGCTGAAATGGAGTGGAAACCGCCGGCATCTCTTGTATAGGTGCCCCCGAAGTTTTTCCTTTGGGGGTTCTTTTCTGGCATGTATCGCAACGCGACACATAGCTATTTATGTCACCGTAAACCCCGGGCCAAAAAAACTGAGACAGTACTCTCGATTTTGTTCTCGCTTTGCCCTGGTGGCCCGACAATGGCGTGTCGTGCGCGAGGCGGGTGATGTCTCGGCGAAATGATCTTGGTATGACCAATTGCAAAATAGTTTCGCGCTTTCCCCGAAAAACACGATATAGAAGTCTTTCAGGCAGAACCTGGTTGTATCCGGGTTGTTCGGATGAATCTTAGCAAAGAGGGGCTTTAGTGATGGATCTGTGCGCTGTTCGTTACGAAAAATCTCGGGGGTCACATCCAAGTCGACGACAGGCGATCGTAATGTGTCGTCACTCTGGCGACGCGATTGTTGTCTTGTCGTGACACACGCAATGTCGTTATCATCGTCCCAAATCTCGAGTTCGCCATCGGAGACGTCCTTTAAGTGGGGAATATTCCCAACGATTAGGTCGGCGACCGGATTTGGTAGCACACAGGCCGTGACAATACCAGCTATAAACGGTGTGTCAACATATATTTCCGCCAAACGAAAATGTTCAACTGAACCACCAAAAGTAATGCATGTCGCATCGCGATCCAGGAGTTGTGCAGGACGGACCAGCGATTCACGTACACCGACGGTCGTGCAGCCTGAATCTCGCAATACGGATGCTCGTATGGCGTTTACCCGTCCCTCATACAATGTCAGCGCGCCTCGCTCGTGGAGGGCGGACATAACTGGAATAACTTTACTGACGGTTTCGGCATTCCTAGTTCTATCACCGCGGTTTTCGGTGAATGCTACAGAGCATGCATTTGCCGCATCTAATCTAACTCTGCATTGTCGCGCAATGTGGCCTCCGGCGCCACATCTATAACAGTAGACTGGATTATCGTCCCTTCGAGGTGTACCTCGATAACAAGGAAATGGGGGCGCTTGATAGTAGTTGTTACGCGGTCCTCGGGTAGGGAAAGTACGTGTATATCGGGGTTCCCAGTCCCGAGAAAATTTATGGGGATTCGGTTGCCTTCTGCTAAACGGCGGCTCGGCCCGTGGACGAACTTGCGGCGACTGTCGAAAGGGCTGTCTTGATTGTCTCGACGGTACCGGTGACTTAGTAGCAGCGCCGGCGTAACACGGTTCGCTTACTTTAGCTTTAGCTAACGATCGATTAGGGTGAGCCGCAGCATACCGTTCCGCCATCGATGTTATCTCGACGGTAGTTTTGGGGGCTTGTTCCTTAAAATGCGCCACCAGGTCCGTGTGGCAGGACATATATATTTGGTCTTTAAGTATTAAATCATATAGTTTCTTGTAGTTTCCCTCTTCCACACCGGCCAACTCAGTCCAACGGCTGAGTAGGTGGCGGAGGCGGTCCGCGTAAGTGGAAAAATTCCCAGATGCTTCCGGCTTGCAATCGCGGAAATGCTTATGAAATCCATCTTCCGTATGTTGGAAACGCTTTAATAGCGCGGTCTTTAGAATGTCATAGTCCCTAGCGTCATCAATAGTGAGGCTATGGAAAACTTCCAACGCTCTCCCTGTCAAAAGATTGTCGAGGCACGATGTGTAGTCACTACGCTGCCATCCCGCGCAAACAGCATGGAGTTCGAAGGGGTGGAGGTAGGAATCAATGCGATCAACCTTATCATTAAAGGTTGGCAATTTAGGCTTCGTTTTATTATTGGAAGTAAATTCCGGAGCCCCGGTGTGGAAGAGGGAAAACCGGGTGTCCCCTCCAGATGTCAGGAGCAGAGTTAGGGTCTTGGGGATGTCATGACTGCACGAGATGCAGCTAACTCACACTCGGACACAACCACACAAGAAAAGTATCAAATAACTAGAGCGTATATCTATGTCAGGCCGGTCAGGCCATCTTATTATTTAAATATTAATAAACAAAACAAAAGACAATAGAGGTATGTTACCGTTGGTCACGCCTACTGGTAGGCGCGATCATCAAAAGAGCGCAGCGTGGGCTTTTAAAGGTCAGCCCACTCAGACCTTTCTTTCTAGAGCCCAGTCAGTCCGTTAGCAAGGACTTCTAGTCTTCAGATCACACAGTTCAGGTACTGGCCAACCGGAGATACTTCACGACACGATGCTTCTGCTCGTCTGTATTCAATGAATCTGAAGGTTACACGATGTTTTATACTATCTAACTACCCAGCAGTGCTAGTCCGCTGGCCCAATTAGTTCAGCTGTCTCATTGGCCGAAACCTCCCACCATTTTAATTGTAGTAATACGTCTGCACTATTCTACCAGCCAGTTAACATGCAAAAACTTGTCTAGTCATACTTAACAATGTCAACTATCCCCACCTTGTTTCACCCCTACTCCATTACTTATTAATCACGAACATTAAAACCGACAAGCGTGAATCTAACAGTTTAACTTTACATTTATTTACTCACCAACTATAATTCGCGAGGACCGTTCAAGGCCACCAGCCAATTTCTCATGGCCCTGGTAAAAAAACCACTCACGCTCTGCGTGAGATCTAACAACATCCGAATCATGACACCTTACATACAATGGGTTTCATTTCAGACTGTCTTCAAATAATACTTGTGAATCTTAATGAAAAGGAAAAAGTTTTGGAAAAGCGGTAGACAGCAGTACAGTGCTGTGTTTTACATTTAGAATGCATCAGTTGCCGTCAAGTAGACAAAGGCTATCCCCCTTTCCAAATTTTCTTTTATGGACAAAGACAAAGTGAACTTTGAATTTTGAATGCTACAATAACCATTATCGTGATTTTACTATACTCTACTATAGAGTGCTAAAGTTGTTTTTATGCTTTGTGAAATGTTCATCCATCCATTAGTTGTGCTGAGCCTCGGGGAGTCTCCCTGTGCTAACAACTCATCAAGATTTGAAGCAACAAAGGCAGAGCTCAGGGCATGTAGCCGTTCCTTCAACACTAGTGTTTTCCGGGATGCCGCTCAACAACGTGGACGAATCGACAAAACGCGTTTCTGCCCGTAAGCAAATTATATCTTGTGGCGTTTCCATGTCTGAAAGACTTGCACTTACTCTATACTACTACAGGAGAGAGGTGGTCTACAGGCAAGGTGCTCGCCTCTCAACCCGAAGGCACCGGGTTTGAAGCCCGGTCGGTATAAGCATATTGGAATTTTGGAATTTTTCTCATATTTTCCTGTCCCTGATCCTATGGTAGGTAGGATCGATACCTAGACTTCTCGGATAAGGATGAAAGACTGGGATTGACCGTGTGCACTTTGAAAACGTTAAAAATACATTGGCAGAACAGCAGGCAGAAGAGGCCGGTGCCGGGGTAAAATGAAATAAAATGTTTCCCTACCTCTCCCTCTCCCTACTCCTCCTCCCCCCCCCCCCAAAAAAAAAAACGCCCGACCGACGCTGCACTGTGACGACTGCCTATTTGCTCCAGTGGTAACTGAGCTCCAATGACACTAAGGCAAATTTCCCAAATTGGATTAAAGAAGTACACAAAATAAAAAAAATACGAAAATACTCTAAAAGAGCTTAATCTGTCCACGTCTATAAAATACGCTTATGAAAATATATTATAATGCGTTCTTAAATACAGACTGTCTCAAAAAAAAAAATGTATATAATATAAATGAACTGCTAATAAAGGTTGTTTGCTATTCAACTGACTACATGCTGCATTTTCATCAGTGTGCGATAAATCAAATAATTACGCATTATAATTATGTCAAGTTTAATTTGAATATTCATCTTGGATGTATCTTAATGACATCGTGTTAATAAAAATTTAGAGACTAGAATACGTTGTTTTTTTGTTTTTTTTTTCGACATTTTACCATGTAGGTACCTCATAGATGGGCACAAAGACACACCATAAGCCTAACGTTTACAGCGTCATCTCTTAAAACGTCAAAAACTGGTGCGCAAAAATAAAAAACCACAACAACCCTACTCTGCCTGCATGTACAAATCGTTGAAGAACTAACATGCACACATCATCTGTTTGTAAACGTTCCGATATTTTTTTTTACTATCCCTGTCTAGAACTGGTTCACGAACTACTTGTACTTTCACTACATTTGAAAGTTGAAATTGGCCATCGCGAATAGTGTTGTGTCGTGGACGGATTCTTTATACTTACATCTAGTTAGTTTTGATGTGAGATGTTTCGCCTTCAGTCCATGCCACGCCATTCCTAGTACAAAGTATTGGATCTAAATCTGGGACTTCTGACCATACGTTCTTTGCCTTGAACACCTGGCAAGGTCCGTCACCACGGTGTAGAATGTAAGTCTGAGGAAGACCAGATTGGAACACATGAACAAGCAGGGGCGAGGTTTCCTCATAATTAAATAATCAGTGATCAGGCTTCGAATATTAATTCTAGAATTACTGTGCTTTCCAGATCGAACCCAACTCCAAGTCCATTTAGTCGGTTCAGCATTCAATTCTACCCCACTATTTGTGTTTGTTATAATAATAGTCCAACACCTCTCACCGAAAAGCATCTTCATAGGGACCCAAACCTTATAAACTGGTCCATAATTAATCAGTGATTAACAAAGACAAAGAGGACTTGACTACACCTAGAAGTTATCTTGAGCATAGCCTGCATTCGTCGACGCCGCAACGTAGACAGCAGAATAGTGGGGATAAAAATAGGCTGATAATCAAAGTTTGGCCTGATTTTACCTAGATTTATGCATGTTTTTAACTATATGGTCGTTTTCATCCTAATCGAAAGTAGAGTGAAAGAGTTTGTGTGGATTGTTTTTTGTTTGTTTGAGGTAATCTAAGAATAATTTACTCTACGCGCAGCAAGAGCTACCAAAGCATAATAATATAGTCTAGATCTAGACAACTGTGATCAAAATCAGTCGAACGTAGCAAGAACATCACTTCACTCGAGCGAACATATACCGCAACAGTAGATAGCCAATTCTCCGAGATCGCTGCACATCGTTGTGTCACAGAGATGCCACTTAAGCACTTTCTGCCATTTAATGTTAATGGGTCCTTTTTGAGAAACTTTATGAGATGGTAGAATAACAAAATCTCTGGCTATGAATATGTCAATGAAAACTTGCCGTTCAAATTATATTTTCAAAAATGGATAAAAAATATGCGTTTATAAGTCTGTTAGTATGAATGAATAGTGTTTTCAGATTAGTTTGGCTTCTAAATTGCTGCATTCCTGTCCTGTTGACAAGAATAGTCTGCTCTTTAGATTTTGCAGTGCCTAGCAACAGTTTCATTGTTTTAGTAGCTGCATTTATAATTATGTGAATATGATGTTGCGATACGTCCTGTTATGAGGATCTTACTAGCTTAAGTTCTGATTACTCTCTGCAGAGGGCCACGCTTCGCCCCTGTGAACAAGCCCTATATTTGAATAACATCAGTCATTAATAACTTCTCCTATTATTATTCATTCATGTGTTGAGCATCGAATGGTCGCTGCTTTAAGCATGTGCATCTCGCTTTTTGCGTTTGACCATTGTTCTTTTCTGTTTCTTCTAGTCTCTTGCCTTGACTTTTTCTCTGCCATCGTTCTGGATCTACTTCTTAGCTCTTAGAAGGGCTGTTTGTTAGCCCTAACAAAGACTGTTGAATTCTAGTATATTCAAAGTTATAGACGTTTTAATTTCTTATTTATTGCTGTTTCTGGTGCTTAATTTTTCTCCTTGGCAGCCTTTAAAATGGATTAATTAGTTTCTTGCCATTCAAATTGACATTTTAACTTAGTAGTGTTACAACCACTTTCAGCTTGACAAGTGTAATACTAATCATACTATAATGGAGCCAGATGGAGAACATGTAAGCATCTAAAACACTCTGGGTACCCCAGTGTGTAAACAGAGACAAAGAACGAAATTTCCTTTTCGATTTTATTCCATAAAAATGTGTCCGCCTTTACGGCTCAAATAATGGTAAATACATAATATTTAAGACTGAATTTTGTCGTAAATGGATGTGTACCCGTATTGTATCCTAAAACGTCCAGGCAGCGCACAAAATTCCAGAGTATTTGGTCAGGTATCGCGACTAATTACTTTAATAACTTCTGTCCAACCAAGGTTTCTCACCACGCTGAGAGAATGTATCATCAATCAAGCTCGACAGGGATGTGGGGAAGAGTTTGCCACTTTCATGAGCGCAACTTTCGCTTTCAGAGAGACAGAATTGCGGCGAAAGCTTGGTTGTTCTGGTGCTGTTTCTGGCAGGAGCGCATCACGTAAACGTGAGTTAGGATTCAAAACTGGGGACGTCAAACAGTGGTCTAGAAATAGACAGACCGACCGATCGACCGACAGACGACAGACAGATAGACGAACAGACAGACAGACAGACAGAAAGACAGAAAGACAGAAAGACAGACAGACGGACAGACAGATAGATAGATAGATGATGATAGATAGATAGATAGATAGATAGATAGATAGATAGATAGATAGATAGATAGATAGATAGATAGATAGATAGATAGATAGATAGATAGATAGATAGATAGATAGATAGATAGATAGATAGATAGATAGATAGATTGATCGATTTGCTGCAGGAATGTATGCCAACGGCCATACATAATATAGAATAACGAATTAAAAAGACAGAAAACTGCAAGGGACAAGTGGGCAATGAAGAATGCCTAAGGACAGAAGGATGCAGATCTATAGACAACAATGAAGGGACAGAATTGTTACCAGTGGAAGATTCTTCTGAATCAATATTTTTCAATCCCGTTTATCCTGCATTCTCACAAGTCAAATACATAAACAAAATGTCTGAATTCAACGTAGAAATAAGACTTTATGAATGACACATCTTGTCTTTATACAGAATAAAAGTATAAAAAATTAGGTGTTTTTTTAAATATCACACAAAGACAAGTGTGACAGACCCAGTAGACTATCAAAGACCCCACTCTCCAGGGTACAGTTCAGGGAATGATGAGACGGGGCAGACAAAGAAAGAAGGCGGCGTTTTTATGCACGGTCACTAACCGTGTATAGTGCAGTGGTGTTTTTATGCACGGCCATTGACCGTGTATAGTACAGTGGCGTTTTAATGCACGGTCACTAACCGTGTATAGTACAGTGGTGTTTTTATGCACGGCCATGGTCCGAGTATGTACGAGAAGCGTTTTTATGCACCGTAATGGACCGTGTATAGGGAACAGGATTTAATGACATAGCTACTATATTTAAATTTACCGATGACGTCATGGGACATTCGAATTGTTCGAAGAGTTATTTAAGCACAGTTGTTATGGACTTTGTAAAAGCGATACGAGGCACTAAGATCAACTGCACATGAAAAATGTGTACAAAGTCCATAACTGTGCTTACCCGCGGTGTTGAAGAGTTCGAATGTCCTATGACATAAATCTAAATATAGTAACTGTGTCATTCAATCCCGTGCCCTATAGTACAGCCGCTGTTTTATGCAAGGTCACCGACAATGTTTTGTACAGCGGCATTTTTAAGCACGGTAATGGACCCGTGGATCACACAATGGCGCTCATAGGCTTAGTTTTACTATGTGAATTTTTCACATATAAATCTATTCACGGCCGCCGACCATACGTTTTATCTCTTTAGTTTTTGGCACAACGCCATGGAAATAAATACGATTGACTGTTGACTAGCGCATCTCCGTGCATTGAATATGTCGTTTCTGTCTCTGAATTGTCAGTTTACTCCATGTGTAAGGGATCATACAGTCTTGAAAACTGATTTCAAGAATTTTTTAAGGTTTTGTCAAGGATCTATAACAACAATAACAAAAAATCAAGAACTTCTGATCGTCATACACATTCAGTCATCTAAGTAAGTTACAGAAGGACATTTAAACAACCCTAGAAAACTCCACAGATGAAAATTGAAGCACCGGCTGTTCCTTTCGAATCGATTTCAAACCATGTTCCAAATTTAAGGAGGTTTACCCTGCAAATCTTTGTTTTCATGAAATTCAGTAGTTGAAAACGCTGTGTTTGTTAGATTTAGTAATTTTAATCCCATTCTCTCTGTTTTCTGCTGCCTACTAAGATTTGATGTGACCAACCTGCGTGTTTGTGGCCACTGGGATAGGCTGTACAGATTGATCCTTCATGTTATATTTTACAGCACGAGCCATGTTTCTATTAACGGCTTTTAAATTATGAGCACTTATTCCCATCCCTCCTGGACGAAAAAAAAACACAAAAAAGTTCCAGTAATCATTTTGTCTCAAAAGATCTTTTTGAATAAGTTTGATTAACCATAACATTTTTTTCAGATAACTAGAAAATCCGTATGCCATGTCTCTTAGTTGTTAATCTGGGAAATAGGAGAGTCTTACACTAAAAACTGGAGTTAAGGGATGTTATAAATTTGTTGGAAAAATCATATGTGAGAAACCTATCTTCCACAGTGTTGTGACTGTACAAAACAATGTAACACCGCAATTCCTAAATTAAATGACAATACATTGTATGATCTTTTAAAAAAATATCTTTATTATAGTTTTTGTAATTAAACTAAACAGGAGGGAACAAAAAAAGAAAAAAAAAAGAAAAGAAATAAGCAATCAAGCATGATCAAATTACATACAAAAAAGAATATGTATTTCGAGGCAAGGCATACATATTTATATTATACATATCTGTATTTAAAATTTTCATGTAGGGCAACTAATGCGATGAAATAATAATAATAATAAATAGAATTTCTATAGCGCATTTCTAATAAAATTATTACTCAATGCGCTGTACATTGCATCAATAATTCATGCACACACTTGCCAAATCTCATACTCAAACACGCACTCTCATCCATACAAACTTTCAGTTCCACACACAAACTCGGTCTTAGTCATATAGCTCTAGCTTATATAATCAATTATAACATCAAAGTACAGAATATAATTTTTAAAATTTAACCGTTCCGGAGGAAAAAGGTGATGTTTTACACTTTTCTTAAAGCTTTCAAGATTCGGTGATTCACGAATGTTCAAGAGTATCTGGTTCCAGACAAAAGGTCCAAAATAGTTGAAGGATCTATGGCCTATAGTTTTTATAGTTTTTAGACGGGATTCGTAAGATTGTTTTGTCACTTGATGATCTTAGTGAACGAGATGGTGTGTAGACTTGTAAAGAATGTTTGAGATAGCTGGGTGCGGTGTTATTTAAACATTTGTAGCAAAAAAACAGCAATTTTGTATAAGAGAGTCTTACACTAAAAAATGGAGTTAAAGTATGTTATAAATTTGCTGGAAAAATTATATTTGAGAAAATTATCTTCCACAGTGTTGTGGCTTTACAAAACAATGTAACACTGCAATTCACTAATTAAATGACAATACATTGTATTAGTTTTAAAAAAAACAACCTTTATTATAATTATTGTAAACAAGACATAGGCATATTATTAAACTAAACAGGAGGGAACAATAAAAAAGAAATAATGCAACAAAGAATAATTATATATTCGGAGGCAAGGCATACATAATTATATTATACATATTTGTATTTAAAATTTTCATTCAGGGCAATTCCATGGTTGTGGAATCTCTGTTGAGTGCTAATTCAAAAGCCGGCAGAAAAAAGGGAGTAACTAATGCCATGAAATCGCTGTTGTTGGACAAGATGAGGGTGCACTACCAAGTAGAGCTGCATTCAAAGCTCTATCGATGAAAGCCCTTGAGATTGTTTATTGTGGAATCCCATGAATGTTACTGCATGGTGTTTATGAAAACTCTGAATTTACTGAATGGACAAAGCTAAGCGAGGCTTGGTTGTACACATGACACCCATATCTCCAATTACAGCCAGATTTTGAATAACTTAACTCATGCATTGTTTAATAATTTCACCTATGTCTTTCGTTGTGGAACTCACTTGTGAATGTTCACCATAAAATGAAACATGAACATGACATAATGTATGCAAATAATCAAATTGTAGTATCGTGGTACAGATGATCAAACGGAGCCATAAAATACTTACATGATACCACACAGCAAAATGAAGTTAACTGAAAATGCAAATCATTCTTCATTATGATAATTTATGTAATGTTAAAATAGCATTAAGAGGATGTGCTGGGGTGAAAACTAAAATGTACATCCCATCTTAAATACTGTATTTCATGCCCTGGTATTGTGTAACTATTGTATAACTGAGGTGAGAGAAACAGTCCAGGGTTCAATTTGATTCAACAGTTGTCACAGCCATGCTGACCGATTTCATCATCTGCCCTATTGAATTTTATACAGACCTTCAAACCTATAATTGGTAGCAGAATCACATCCTTGGCCTGCTGTGGAATTATACTTGTATAATGAATTTTTGCCAGCACATGCTAAACGTAAAACCGAAAACAGACTGAACATGTATATAACTAATAATAATAAAATGAAATTGTTTACCATGTTAAATGATGTTTGACTGACATCAAAACCCATCATTCTCTTCATCGTAATGGTGACAAAATTAAAAAATGGCAGACGGTTTTTAGGCTCAGGACATTTAATGGCAGTAACAATACAGAACGCTGGCCCTAACTCACAGGCATACATTTCATTTTAAAACTTAACAAGCACACAACTATATAAAAGTTAAACAAAAAAACGGGACTACTCCTTAAATACTGTTACTTGGTTTTCTAGTAATGTACAGCGATGAACCAAAAAGTCATACACCCAAGGTCAAGACAGAAATTGTTCTTCTTTTCAACTGTTTGTCCTCAATCTTAATTTCAGAGATACCTGGGATAAGAACAGGCCCAATACCAACTAATCCGAGGAGGCCATAAAAAAAATATTTCTTGATTTTTGTTATGTTTTCTGCTGGCCATGCCTAAGCATATAACTGCTCTCTAAAAAAAATTCATGTTGAAAAGATTATCTTACTCCAGGATTCTATCAAGTTCGATATCAGCAAAGCGCCATTCATTAAATGCAGGGTTCATAAAAAGTCGTTAAAATTAATATAAGGCCCTTTTAAGGACATACAAAGGACTAGCAACAAAAAAAAAGTAAGGAATTATGACAAGAAATATTACATTTAAGCAACATTGGAAAACAAACGAAAACAAAAAATTAAGTGGGCCTACCCACGTAAAAGGAATAGTACAACTACACAAGCAGTGTGCAACACTCACTAAAACGGGATATTTCTGCATCCAGAATTCAAGCATAGTAATTGACTTCACAAAGCTCAGTTATTTCAGGTCCATTACATGCGGCTTAATTCCCCTGACAATTGCTCTAGCAAAAGTAACTTACATCAAGTCTTTTAACATGATAAATGAAGTTCAGTTCTCCTCGCAGGTAGCCTATCCCTTTAAAATATCCGTGAAATCATGTTTATTAACTTTATAAAAGCAGTTAAATCTCCTGTCAGAATTACACTAATTCAAAGTTACTTGCGACAAAGCTGTTAGCATTGTATATTACAGTTCAGCCCTTGTACAATACAAAGGCTGCTATTAGTATTAGTACTAACATAATGATATTATGTAGTTCAGTAAAGTATGAAGTCTATAAATATTAAGAAGTCCAGCCCTGTTGACTGATGGTCTTTCAAAAACTTCTTGCATCAAGACAACTAAATCTAGGTCTAGATCCACTTCCCCTGAGCTTGCTTAAGTATGCAACGCGCTAAGCGTTACTGGTCAATCTGTATCAATGCACCAGTCATCGATTGCACAATCTAAAGATTTGAAAACTCAAATTTCTCACTTGAAACACAAATTTTGAGAATTTATAAAGGACTTTGTCTCCATTTTCAGAATTGAAGAACTTTTTAAGCACTTATTTCTTCTTATATGAAAATCGAGGTCTTTAAAGACTTGTGTGAACCCTGTCATTTTTAATATGTGCAAACAGGACAAATGAGTGGATCATTTGCAATAACACTGTGAACAATACATACAGTGTAGTAACATCTAACACATCTGGAACAACTGACCCAAGTCATGACATCATCAACACACCTGTCACGGGGCGCCTCCTCAGACATACACATAATAATATAACAATTAATATTCCAGTTCATTGAGAGCTTTTTGCAGTTTTTTATATGACCTTGTCTTCATTGGTTTTGGACGACGTCTCTTTGTGACAAGTGGCAACTGCAGATGCAACAATACTGCATCCCCAGTGCTTACAGAAACAGTTTCAGACTCCACATTACGGACCCTCCCCCACCGTCAACATCAGTTTTGTCTGAAAGAGTATTGTGTTGTTGAATTGACAGGCCAAATGGAATGCTCTTTAAAAAGAAGGGAAGTACATTGCAAACATCAATACCTAAGGGGCAATTTGAGATTACCTATCGGAGAGGATCTTTAGCACATTCTGCGAGCTAATCACTGCATTCAGAACGAAATTATAAATTTTAATCGTTATTGTTTTGGTATTTTCATGCGAGATTCTTGGGATATCTGAAAACCTTCACCGGCAAGGCTGCTATGATAAAGCTTTGACGACTTTAAATGGCATATTGCATGGACTATTGGACTGTTTCCTGAAGTAGATGGGCTTCATTATTTGATTTTTAGGTAATCCTTTGACTGTTTTGTTCAAAATATTTTTTTTTTTAAGTTTAAATTTACTGCCACAACCGAAAAGCATACTTTGGTACCTCCGAAACCTCCCCCACCATGTGCGCGCTTCATACTCTGGGGTAAACATCTCGCTTCCCCTCCTTCTAACCTCACGGCATAGGTACTTTAAGGGTGGCCCCAAAAGAGCAAAGTCCATGATTTTCAATGCTGCCAGATAAAGATGTTCAGGGGATGCCAAATTCATGTTTATAAATTGTCAGATTTGCCTCTAAGACGCCATACAATTATAGTCCATAATATAGGAATAGAAAATCGAAAAATAGATAGAGACAAGTTTAAGACAAATTCTACTTCAGGCGGGACAAGCACACTTTTCCTTCATATCATAAGCCCACCTTGCCATATTACAAATGTATTACAAGCATATTATCAACGTAATAATAATTAATAAAATTAATGCATAACCTTAATCCAACGAGAGGTCACTGTAGAGGTTTCCAGCCTGCATCCTGGGAGGCACGCGATATCACTGTATTGCTCCTCTTTTTTCGCCACCCTGCATACTGCGCGGGGCCACTTTAGTAGCATAGCAACACAGCATCTCCTGTTTGTTTACTTGGTTGCTCCCATTGATCGTCTTCTAATGCTCATTTCACTTGTTTATTTACCCTGTCACCCCTGCTTTATCTAACAAAATGGTATCATCGCATAGCGCTTAGTAATAACCATTCGTCATACTCATGTAATAGGTTTGACAGATCTGAAGTTTGATCTGGGGAAAATCTAAGGAAACTTTAGACTTTAATGCTGGGTGACGTTTTCATGTTATCGGCATAATGATTAATTCCGATGTAATGCTGGGGGCAAATGCTGTACAATGACGTCTGTCTGCAGATGTTCCATTAGGGGAAACCGGGACAAAATGACCTACTAAGTTGTTGATTGTTGTCTTTATTTGAAGTGGTAATTAAAGATGTTCTGAAATACACGTACGTACTCCAGGAGTTGAAAATCAACTCTCTTGCCAAAGATGTGCTTAGAAAGCAAAATTAACGAGCCTCAAAACAGTGCAAGAGAAAGAAGGGAACGTCATGACACAATCCATGCAGTTAGTAGCAGCTAAGTGCCTAGCTTGAAAAATGATTTGACCCGCCGTCACCTTCTATAATATGGGCTTTCTTATGGACAAAAAGTAAAAAGTGCAGATCTCTTGGGGAAAAAAAAAAAGATTAATGTTGACATGATTGTCTTAAACGGTGTGTAAATGTATAAACTTCATCCTTATGACCCTTCTAATTATCAATAAAACTGATTGCATGTCATCACAAATACTTTATCCAAATATCATAAGGGACACCCACGGTTTATCCAGCATATTTTTGTTATTGTCTACTAAAACAAACATGATACACCTGTTCAAAGTGACCCTATTGACTCAAGCTCCGAGCTTAGCGCCAAAGTGCAGGCGAAGTTTTGAAAAAAAAATATAAGGGGGTAATATAGAATAAGAAGAGGCTGGGAAGAGAGATACCGGCAGGGGAAGAAAACAACACCGATTAAAACAAGACCAAGAGATTAAGGGTGAGTAGAAAATTTGCCTTTTGTCCTGGGTTCTCTAGTTATTATTAATGGTAAAAAAAAAAAGAAAGAAAAAAAAAGAAGAAAAGTCTGGAAAAATCTCAAGATCTGTAAATTTTGACTGACAAACAAGCTTTTTAATTTGGTTGTCATTGTGGGGTTAAAAAAAAAACAAACAAACTTTCCAGAATTCTCCATACTGGCATCCTACGATGCTACTTGATGCTCACGTAAAAAAAAAAAAAGTGTGTTTCGAAGCCCTGCTAAAGAAACAAAACAAAGAAACGAGACAGAGAAATAACTAAGACCTGAAAATGAAAGAGAAAAGGAATACAAACTGTCGATCATCGAGAACCTTCTTCGGGCAAAAAGCAAACAAACAAGAAAAAAAATTATATTAAGTTCATTTCCACGTTTCACACAGGCATAATAATTTTTATTTTCCTTGCCACTTTTGGATCTCGTTCCAGCCGTGCTGCGACCCTGCAAGTTTCCTGTGATGACTTTGGGAAGTTTTGTTAATCCTGGTCCAGCTCGAGGCCACTTTATTGCTTACAACCCGGGAAGCAAGTGAGGCCACTTTATTGTCTGTAACCTGGGAAGCAAGTGAGGCCACTTTATTGACTGCAACCCGGGAAGCAATTGAGGCCATTTTATTGCCTGCAACCCGGGAAGCAAGTGATGCCACTTTATTGTCTGTAACACTGCGAGAAAGGGAGGCCAGCCACTTTATTGTCTGCAACCCGGGAAGTGGGAAGCCACTTTATTGCTCTTCACGTTGCAACCCTCGCCCCGGGGGAGGCCACTTTAGTGGCATAGCAACCCGGCGTCTTCTGTTTGTTTACTTGGCTACTCCCACTGACTGTTTTATTTTCTTAGGCTGGTTTCGCTTGTTTATTTATTTATCCACTCGCTCCTGCTGCATTTAACAAAATGGTATCTTCAGATTACGCTTGGAAATAACCATTCATCATACTCATGTACTAGTTTTGATCTGGGGAAAATCTAAGGAAAACTTGACTTTGATGCTGGTTTTCGTTTCCAGGTGAAATGATAAGGGGGGTGGGTGGGTGGGGGGGGGGTGCTTCTGCCTGCCATCTCCTAGGTGCCCATTTTCTGTCGTTACACTTTTTGAAGTGGTAATTATTATGGATTTATTCCATTTTAGTGGTAAATATTTCATCTTTTCATGTCGAAGGGAGGAATAGATATCCACAGCTGTGCAACGAAAAGGCGAACGTTTAATTTCTCTGTATGGCGAGAGGGCGCGAACCGCCAATATCAGAGTTGCGATAAATTCAATTTTGTGTTACTCTCATCGTGGATTTCTGCCTTTTCGTGCTACTACATAACACCAAAACTAAATGAGATTTAACAAAATTGCTCATGTCGGGTAAAGCCCCGCTCAGTATACTTTTGAGAACTACCAAAGGAGTAAACATCTCAGTTTGACGTGTTCGCCCCTTCGTCATACAGATAAGTCAAGCACTGGTCTGTTCCTTGTATGGCTGTTGTTATCTATTCCCCCTTTTATCTTGAAACCGACGAATTCTGCATGCGGTCGTAAACGCGTCAAAAGAACCAGTGCAAGATATTTGCCAATAAAATGCAGTTAACCGTTTATTTTACATCATGGTTTGAATTAAAAACAAATAAATCATAAATACTATTTGAAAGAATAACTTACATTATAATAGTTTTTTTTTAAAGAACAACTTATTAAAGCTTTGCAAGTATTCTCCAGTCTCAGCGGAAATAAATGAACCACAATTTTTCAGATAACGTTGCTCCATGGTAAATCCTTGCGTCCAAATTTTAAAATCATTTTGTTTTAATTACAAGGTATTTTCTTACTTAAAATGCAAGATTAATTAAGTAAGAAGTTTGCGAAATAAAGGGCCATTGCGTTTACATGAAAAGTTTGGATTTGCGCTTATGCAGACAGTCATGATGTAAAGACGACATTAACTGTGCATACGGTAAACAACTCTGCTCTTTCCTTCGTGTTTCTTGTATACGTTTCTGAAGAAAACCTTTTTGTTGCTTTTGTTTGTTGTTGTTGTTTTGTGTTTTCATTTTCCACAAGTGGATAAACAGTTCCCAGGTCAGACAAATTGAACCAGGAGACCATACAAAATTTGGCCTGGATTCATGTAGGCAAGCCGGAGATATTAAAGAAATTGTAAAACCGTACATTGTTGAACGCACTATAACTGGTCTTGCCTACAGCATCCGCTGGGCTATTTTTATGGAAAATGACGTATGAAAAGCTCTCTTTGCCTCTGTAATGGTGATGTGCGGAGCAGAACGGATTCTGTGTGGACAAGCTTACAGAGGCGAAGAGTGTTTTACTATTTTACGTCTTGTCCGTAAAAATAGCGGTGCGGAGCGGATGCTGTGCCAACAACAGTAATTCTGAAATTGTACATAATTAAAAAAAATAATGATAATAATTTAAGAACAAAAAAGCTGAAGTTGAGACCTAACCCTTGATACAGGCCTGTTAATGAACAAAATACTCAATACAACGGTATCTGTTCACCACTGCATGTTCATAAACAAGTCACAAATGATTGATTGTTGTTTACGTCATTGTTATTGTTACGTGAACTTGATTCATGATGTTCGTTAACAACAGTATTTGAACATTTGGGCATTGTCGGATCTATTTGGACAGAAGTCTCAACTCAAATTAATGAATAAAACAGGATTTACTTGCTCGAAATAGATTTTTTTTTTAAAAAACGTTTAAATTAAATACCATAATAGAAAAGCGTATGCCACGCCCCCCCCCCCACACACTCAAACCCGTATACACTTTCCCTACCCTGGGACAGTCCTCCCTTTGTATTCCTCCACCCCCCCCCCCCAAATCGAAGATACGTGGGCAGGAAAAAAAACAGAGAAAAGCGACGGTTAATCTGACATGTCGTGACCTTAGTTCTTGTTTATTCCAACTCCAATATTGGTGAACACAACTGAGAAACTCGACGTTAAATGTTTGCGTATTAGGATAAGGAGTTCGAATAAATCGGAACTGTGAAACAGCTTGATAGGTGCCGAGACGCATTTTAAACACGTGTCAAAGTCAAAGTGTGTATTTGCTATACCTCTTCTAATAGATTTCCAGCTTTTCAGAAAATGGACACAGAACCAACAAAAATTAAGGTCGTCGGATCAAATACCCCTTTTGAGGGCTGAGAGTAAGGAAGAAGAAAAAGAAGACCTGGCAAAAGAAAGGCAAGAAACAAGAAAAAACGGAAGATACAGAAACAAAAAAGACCACCCCAACAAGAAATGCAAGGTGTAAATGCTAGGGCAGCGATCCTCCTAAATCTAAGAAATCAAGCCTGGCTGTAAATGCTAGGGCAGCGATCCTCCTAAATCTAAGAAATCAAGCCTGGCTGTAAATGCTAGGGCAGCGATCCTCCTAAATCTAAGAAATCAAGCCTGGCTGTAAATGCTAGGGCAGCGATCCTCCTAAATCTAAGAAATCAAGCCTGGCTGTAAATGCTAGGGCAGCGATCCTCCTAAATCTAAGAAATCAAGCCTGGCTGTAAATGCTAGGGCAGCGATCCTCCTAAATCTAAGAAATCAAGCCTGGCTGTAAATGCTAGGGCAGCGATCCTCCTAAATCTAAGAAATCAAGCCTGGCTGTAAATGCTAGGGCAGCGATCCTCCTAAATCTAAGAAATCAAGCCTGGCTGTAAATGCTAGGGCAGCGATCCTCCTAAATCTAAGAAATCAAGTCTGGCTGTAAATGCTAGGGCAGCGATCCTCCTAAATCTAAGAAATCAAGCCTGGCTGTGGTAAAAAAAAACAAAAAACGTATTCCCCAAAAATGCCAAGATCTTTCAGCTGAAAATACTAATGTTCTCAAGAAAATTTGTAAAATACAAATACAGATGAAATAATATATAACTTAATGTATTTAGCATTGATTACGGAAATACACAATAGTCAAGCAGTTTGAAATGTTGAGGCCTACATAACACTTCCCATCAGCCTGGGCCTACTATTAGCTTTTCACTGGCCTGGGAATGACATAAACTACCACAGCTGTTATGACTGATGCATTAAAAACTCAGTGTAACGTTCAGCCAAAGGTAAAGACTAAGAACTAGCACTTGGATATTCTCATCAGTTTGTAAGAGTTCTGTCGGATAAAATTCCCCCTAGAATTTTTGTTTGATCCGCTAAAATGAATTCTGTATTTGCGAGGGATTTCCCCTGATTCGAACCGTTCTCAGTCTTCCTCCCTTGTTCCATGCATCCCGATCAACGTCCGTATTGCGCACTTGTTGAAAACGATGGCATGATTGAAACTGGAGAGGTTTTTCTGAATAAAAATGGAAGTCTATTGTTTAAAGTGGATACCTGCGAAGGTTCAGGTCTTAGCCGTAGATATGGGTTTCTTGGTTTAGACATGCTTATTTAATAAGTCTTCTTTATATTTTTTTTAATGCAAGAACAATAACAGGGAATAAATCTAGGTGTTTTTTTTTTTGTTTATTTGTTGTTTTGTTTTTTTTGTATCTTCATCTGTCAGTCGGGGGACAGTGGTTCGATTCTCAGCAGGGTACATTTTTTCTTCTTTTCTTATAAAGTCGTTTTGTCAGCAATCAATCTGTTTAGTAATTTTTTTTTATTCAACAACATTAGGGAATAAATCCAGTTCGTTGGTTTTTTGTTGTTGTTGTTTTTTTTTTTTTGCTTTTGTAATTAGTCAACATGAATACTTGCGGATAATCCCGAGCTTTATCCACCGATACTGTTGGCGGCCCAAGATCTGCCAATGGTGTTGCCGGATAAACCCAAGCAGTATCCGCCGATAATGTTTGCCGGCCCAGGCTGCATCTGCTAATAGTGTTGGCTTCCCAGGCAGTATCTGCAGAGAGTACAGATGTATACAAATCTATACTCTCTGGTATCTGCCGATAATGTTGGCGGATAATGGCAGCCTTATAGAAAAATGCAACAAAATTGTGTAAATTGAAACCAGTGTTGTCTTTTAATGCGGCCAAACACTGAATTATAACAATTCTAGTCGCAAACTACAAATCATGTGTTCAAAGGGGGTCGATCTCTTTGTTTTATACCACAGTTTTATCCAATACGACCCAAAGGAGAAGCACAAAGAACTGTGAAGTTGAAAGATGCATTGTTTCCCTTCGTCAATAGAAGTGTACAGAAAACCTAGTACTGCTAATTCCTCAGTCACAACACACTTTATCTGTCACTGTTATTATTTCATTATAAAGCGCTTTGGCTTTATTTTGTGCAGACAGGCCATATTTGAATCCACTCCTGCATTATTATTAGTAGTAGTAGTAGTATGGTTGTTAATATTACTATTATAACGGTGTTAAACTCTGACATCAGTTGAAAATTATAACACAATTGCAAATGACATAAAGTGGGTTATTCCCGCAGATGGGCTTTGGACAATGATGCTGTATATTTCTTTTAAATTACTGTCATCTTACAAAGTGTGACTTGGATGGCATACATGCACTTTTTTTCTCCTCAAGATCAGGGTAGCCTATATGTTTTTTATCCGCAGTATCATGGAAGAAAAAAGTAATCGGTATTTCAAAACTACATTTACAAGAGAACTCGAATACACAGATATGAAGATCGGTTTTAAAATAAAGAGCACAGCGATATATTATCAAGAGAAGAGAAAGGCCGAATCTGCTGTTCAGCACCATCAGCCCTATAAATACATTGTGTGCTGAGGTGATAGAGTTTTAGTAGACAGTACGGAGTTTGTGAACTGTACTTTGATTGGACAACAGGACCTTTGCATATCATAATACAAGATGTTCAGGGTCTTGGCGACGGTTTTGCTTTGTTCACTCCTGTTTAGTGAGTATCTATCTATCTATCTATCTATCTATCTATCTATCTATCTATCTATCTATCTATCTATCTATCTATCTATCTATCTATCTATCTATCTATCTATCTATCTATCTATCTATCTATCTATCTATCTATCTATCTATCTATCTATCTATCTACCTGTCTATCTATCTATATATCAATCTATCTATCTATCTATCTATCTATCTATCTATCTATCTATCTATCTATCTATCTATCTATCTATCTATCTATCTATCTATCTATCTATCTATCTATCTATCTATTTATCTATCTATGTCTGTCTGTGTATCTGTCTTCCTGTATGTCTCATACAGTGAGTATGGACAGTTGCCCATGATTGATGAAACCTAAAAGGCGTCATGAGTTTGCCAAGTTCTGACTGAAGGGCTTGGCCTTGGCATTCTAAAACAGATTTTGCATTGCACGGGAGACTTTGACATCTTAGATACCAAGAAGATACCATACTACTACAACTGTATCCATTAATGAAATTGTGGTATTATAATCATCAAAATTCATTTGTATTTTTCGGTTCCCATTTTGCGCAGTTTGTTTGAATTACAAAATAAGCAACAACAACGAATTTCACGCTGTCCTTTACAATGATGATGTTGATAATACTGGTGATGATGAAGTTGATGACTATAGCCTGACAATATCTACTGGGAAAACTCTAAGAATGAAATAATTGTATTATCAATGATTGAAAGTCATTAAGTAATTTACAATTCTGAGTTTTCTCATAATATCTAACATTTAAACTAACTTGAGAACGGCGTTGGCTGACTGAGTGACAACAATGTGAGCTGATATTATTAATGTAAAGTATGATACGTCAATGTTTTCTTCGTCAAATTCCACATCGGCTGGTTTGTTGAGCGCAAAAGACGTACTCAGGACATTCAGGGATATTATCATTTGGGCAATAATATTTTGCCGACGAAACTAGGAATGAAAATAATAATTTGAAAAAAAAAACGAAAAGGACAAAAACAGCCAATAATTTTTTTCAAACTGAAAAGTTTGCATTACGTTTTTCACGCAACTTATAGTTCAGAAACAACTTATAATTCAGAGACAACTTATAGTTCAGGGACAACTTTTAGTTCAGGGACAGCTTACAGTTCAGAGACAACTTTTAGTTCAAAGACAACTTTTAGTTCTGGAACAATTTATAGTTCAGAGGCAACTGATAGTTCAGAGACCACTTATATTTCAGAGACAACTTACAGTTCTGAGACAACTTATCGTTCAGAGACAACTTTTAGTTCAGGGACAAATTGTAGTTCAGGGACAATTCATAGTTCAGAGACAACTTTTAGTTTAGGGACAATTTATAGTTCAGAGACAACTTAGAGTTCTGAGACAACTTATAGTTCAGAGACAATTTATAGTTCAGAGACAACTTTTAGTTCTGGAACAATTTATAGTTCAGAGACAACTTTTAGTTCCGGGACAATCTGCACTTCGGGGACAACTTATAGTTCTGAGACAACTTGTAGTTCAGAGACAACTTATAGTTCGGGGATGACTTTTAGTTCAGGGACAATTTATAGTTCAGAGACAACATTTATTTTAGGGACAAATTATAGTTCAGAGTCAACTTACAGTTCTGGGACAACTTGTAGTTCAGAGACAACTTATAGTTCAGAGACAATGTAACAGCTGAGGTTGTTCTAGCACGTTTTAGAAGGGGGGGGGGGGAGAGTTAGTTGATCTAACTACAACCCTTTAGAAAACGAAACCATTACAGCTGTAGAAAAAATAAACACGAGATCCGACGATCGATTAAATAATACATAAGTTCAATAACTGTATGTTGAACAATAATATACTAGGAAGGCACCAGCGAACAATTAAATATCCTACACCACACGAGGAGAAAAACTCACTTACTCACCAACCTTTACCACGTACATGGGCCTATATATATGTAGATATTTCCTTAGAAAATTCCCGAAATTAATCTAACCTCCGCCCTCGCTCGAAACACACAAACTAACCAATCGCGCATCAATACGTCACCAGGTTACATCACTCAAGGCCAAATCTGGCGTAAACATCTAGTTCTACGACCTTATGGAATGTTCGGGAACATACTGATATTTACGAAAGCCCAACAACGACCGAGCGAGGAAAATACTACTCACAAGAAAGGGAAGGTGGGGTCAATGAGTACACGCTGGGCCAATGTCAACAATAAAAGGAAAAAAGAAGTGAACACATGCTCAGTCACGAGTATGACAAGTAAAACGGGACAGGGCAACGGATAGCTTGCAGATGCCACAGACAACTTATAGTTCAGGGACGACTTTTA
Source organism: Onchidella celtica (assembly GCA_963931925.1). Taxonomy (NCBI): domain Eukaryota; kingdom Metazoa; phylum Mollusca; class Gastropoda; order Systellommatophora; family Onchidiidae; genus Onchidella; species Onchidella celtica. The sequence goes on from OZ007577.1 coordinate 11,350,191, forward strand.
GTTCAGAGACAACTCTTAGTTCAGAGACAACTTATAGTTCTGAGACAACTTGTAGTTCAGAGACAACTCTTAGTTCAGAGACAACTTATAGTTCAGGGACGACTTTTAGTTCAGAGACAATTTATAGTTCAGAGACAATTCTTAGTTCAGGGACAACTTATAGTTCTGAGACAACTTGTAGTTCAGAGATAACTTAAAGTTCAGAGACAACCTATTGTTCAGAGACAACTTATAGTTCAGAGACAACCTATTGTTCAGAGACAACTTATAGTTCAGAGACAACCTAAGGTGAACCAAGGTCGACTTTGTCTGTATACCACTAAATTCCCATCCTGTGCGTCTGCGTGCTGCCCTTCAGTCTCTATATCACGATAAATTAGGCAAACTGCAAAAGGTACAAGATCCAAAATTTGTATTTAGATTACAGTTGATATTTAGATCGTAGTGCAGCCACTTTTAATTATCGATACAAAGCACAGGCGTCTATTCTTCAAAAAACAATATTTTAAAAAACTCGGTTTATTGCTTAGAACTAGAAATCAAGGCCGGTAAGCCACTTACCTGAAACATGTTGCTGTTCAGTAAAAGAAGGGCGCACCCCCAATATTGTGTTTTAGAAAAATAGGGGGGGGGGGAAGGAGGGGAAGGAGAGTCTGAACAAACCGAAAAACATCAAAAAGCACATATTGTTGTTTCAATTAAATTGAGTCAGTCTTGTGTAGATGTGTTTACAATTAACGCTGCAAGTGCCGAAAAATCGTGTTTTGCAACGCGATGCGAGAACTCTCTTCCTTGTTCAATACGAACACACATTTTGAGGCCCTGCGCGCGCTCGTTGATTTTGATGGGGCAACAAGTTGTTTGGTGGCGTAACAGCATTGAGTTTCAAAACTTAAGTCAAACCGAAGTCAGCGGAAGTAAAACCAACAAAGGCTAACCATGACAACAATAGGCGGAGAAACCAGATCTAGATCTAATTATCGACAATTACAATGATAAAACAATAAAATGTCCGGCCTCTCACGGTGAATGGTTAGACAGGCGGACTTTGTGGTTTACAGTGAATTGGTCGTTCGTAAACATCAAAATCCAGAAAGATGTGGATTTGAGTTTGAGCTCATGTTTTTGTTTTACGGCTCGTCGGCACGACAACGGCCACTTTGCGCCCATCACGGTCTAGTTGAGATTGTACCTAATTTACGTTTGGCGCAATGAATGTAATATTTTTTTCCAGCACTAACAGTATATCGCGCACCCTATTGATACCTTAAAGGTTGTCTGTTCTAGAGCAGAACATTAAGGTATTATCAGGTCATTGTTAATTATGCAAACTTCCTACCCAGAACACACATAAAATAATGACGTAGTAACTAATGGACATTTCAGTCATGAAAGTTCAACACAAAATGATATGACGTCACCTCAGAATACAAATACTTATAGCTTACATAATAAATATAATATTTTTAAAAAAGCCAAACTAGTTGACCAATAGGCGAGATCACATTGAAACTACAGCTCGTCAAATTGCCATCCAGCTAGCCAAAATCAGCCAATGCGCTCCAGACATTGTTGGCACTACCTCTCTCTCAAAGGGTAGCCCTAGGGTTCACAGGGCGTGTGGTTGGTGCGCACTTCTAGTAGAATCTCCTCCTGTGCTATCATTCTGTTACATTCTACCTATCGTCTTGCTCTTTCCCAGCACAATGCCACCTTTGTCGTGTCCACGTACCTTCTTTAAACTCAAGCTCAGACGAGTTTCAGGGTTGACTAGTTGATCTTTCTTAAAAAAAAAAAATAGTGACGAGAGTACTTGACATGGTTCAATTTTGGGTTTTGGTGACTTCTTTTTATTCTTTTTTTGTTTGTTTGTTTCGTTTTGTTTTGTTTTTATGTTTTAAGTGTTCATCAATCCATAAACAATTATAGTTTTATTATTACATTTCATTTTGTTAAAAAATTTTTTTTTTAAATCAGTATTTTCAGTCATCGTCCAGAACTTCGTATTTCTCATCAGTTTCTTCAAAATATTACCAGAAAATAATTCCACGAATTTCGCACAACGGTGTGACAACTTGCTCCTTATAGTATGCAGCGTGACAAGGATCTCACTTAAAAATGGAGATCGCTGTGTTTCATAGACCTCGTTTACTGGAGTTTGTCTGTTGTTGTTGTTGTTGTTGTTATTTAAGTTTAAGGTTGTGTTGTTGTTGTTTTTCTTTGTTTGTTGTTGTTGTTATTTGCTATTTTAGTAGTAGTTGTTGTTGTTTAAGTTTAAGGTTGTATTGTTGTTGTTGTTTTTTGCTTTGTTTGTTGTTGTTGTTTGCTATTTTAGTAGTTGTAGTTGTTGTTGCTATATTAGTCGTATTTGTTTTTTGGGTTGGGGGAATCTTTGGATGAACCGAAGCAAAGCATATAAAATGAAATTGTTGTATGTCACTGAAACCTAAGAAAAAAAAACACTTCAAAAGGCTAGCAGCTCTGGCCAGTATTCATTTCACAAAACCACGTGACTTAGGCTATATTTAAGAAAAATATATGAGTGTCGTGTGAATGGCTTATTGCAGTACTTATTGCTCACGGCGTGAGTGTCGTGTGAATGGCTTATTGCAGTACTTATTGCTCACGGCGTGTCGCGTGAATGGCTTATTAATGTATTCATTGCTCAAGAAGGACTGAAACTTTGAATTTTTTCTTGAAAAACTGCAGGATGTCATGTTGATTATTTCAGTGTATGGAGAAAGTGATAAAATCAGCTCATGTGATAAAGTTTTCAGAAGGTGTTTCAGAATTTTGAAGATGGCTCTCCCGGAGAAAACCAGCGAACCAGCGGACATGGATCGAGCCTGTCGGTAAGCCTTACAGGACGATTATATGTTCATGTTTTTTTTTATTGTCCTTGCAGGGCTGTAATCTGAAGAATTATGATAATCAATTGTATACCTAAAACAAAGTTACAAAAGAGGTTTTCGATATAATTTTGTCAAATGAAAATGTTTCCAAAGGCGATTTAGGTGTTAAATGAGTTCCATACCATGTAACTGTTTCTAGATCTATGTTTATTTACTGACAAAAAATGCATGTTTCATTATGTGACTTTACTACTCAATCTTATTGCCTGAACAATATTTTTTTCTACTTGCCCTGAATCAGTCATATTTTTATTTCGCCACGCCTGGCTGAAGAATGGGTTGTAATTTGCAGAAGTATGCTAATCCATTATGCACCTAACGTAAGTTAGATAAAAAATTGTGCACACGTGTTTTATTGTGATTTTTTTTTTTTTACTTCGAGTCGTTTATTTTGGAGAATACAGGCTTACTTTATCTGGTTTTTACTCCTATGTTTCTGAGAACTTTCCAATACATTTCAGAGACGTTGGTCTATTAGTCATCAATCACTGAGAAACGGCTGATCAGTGATAGCAATATACCATGGTCTTATTATTCTATCGATGTATCTACAGCGCTCAAGAGCTGGCCCATGCTTGTCTCAAGGGTTCCTTTGAGATGTGTGATGTCTCCAAGGTAGTTAAGAATTCATTCCTGCCAGCTATCGAGAAGCTATGCAGTGCAGAGTATAGAAAAGATCAGAGTTTGCTATATTCTTTCATTGTCATCGTCACTGAATCATTTTAATCACTGTCCAATGTGTGGCAGCAATCTTAATCGTTCATAAATGGGACTAAATCGTCACATCAGGTAACTGATGCATTCTTGTGCATTGGAGATGATCCAGTTGGGATGAGTTTCTGTTGTTTTGATCCCTCGTGCATCAACTGTTGCGGAATAAGCAAAAACTGAACGGACAGAAACATAACGAAAATTTGAGTGCTACCATCAAGATATTATTTTACTATACAATACAGCGCCTAAGTTATATTTATAATTTATAAAATGTTTACCCTTTCCGTAGTTGCCGTTGAGGACCCGGTGTCTGACTGCAACGCCGGACAGTTTAAGACAGCACGACAGAGGATTTATAATTGTAGGAGAGACTTCGTTCAACACGCCACGGAGTTGTTAAAAGACAACCAAGAATTTAATAAGGGCAATTAATGTTTGTAAGTGTACGCATTTAGAATATACTGACCCAAGATAAGAAACGCACACACAAAAATAATAAATTCATAATACCTGGCTTATTGAAAACTAGACTATAGTATCAAAAGCCTTCTTGTAGCCATCGAATATTACCATAAGTAACAATAATTTAAATTTCGACCATTAATTCCTGTTTATGACGGCATAATTATGTTGAAATACTCTTTTCGCTGTCCCTCATTGACGGTTTGGAGTTGAAAAGAGATTTTTGGCACTTGGGTTCAGCATATCCATTGCTTTTATTGGGCCCAAGTTTTTTGTTCACTCCGTGCGTTCCTCGCTCTTTGTTTTTACTCTCATAACATGGTTTGACTGGCACGTGATCAGCGGAATATTGCTATTGGCAATGTGAAAAGACAGGGTGGTCATTTAATTGTGTTGCAAGAGGTTGGGGGTCCATATAACAACCATCAGAAGACTTCGAGAGCGGTTTCATACCAATGGAACTGTTGTCGATCGCCCACAACAGGTCGTCCAAGGGCTGCAGCCCATGATCGACTTATTGTGCGATAACACATCATGGACCTTTTCGAAGGGCATTTCAGACTGCTACCAATTTGCCAGTTGGCAATAGAGTTCGTGGGTGGACACACACGCTACTGACACCAAATCTAGCCATTCGGAATTACGTCTCTTGGGTTGTTCGGCTCTTTATTTGAGGAGATTTCACTGCCCTCGGCATTTACACCCCACCTTTTCTTGTTTTATTTTTCTTGTTGTGCTAGGGATTCGTTTTTTTTTAAATTTTGCCCCGGCAGCGGCCTTGTACGGCCTGCTCTTCACGATTTCCAACTGCCAATGTATCTTTAAAGTGCGCAACGTGCACACAAGCCCTCCCAATTTTTCGTCCTTATGCCAGGAGACTAGGTGCTCTATCCTACTTACCAGAGGATTGGGGGCAGAAAATATGAGAAAAATCCCAAAATTTCAACTCCACTGCAGCGACCGGGATTTGAACCCGCTACTTCGGCTTGAGAGGCGATCACTTTGTCTCTAGACCACCGTGTCCTCTTACGTCCCTTACGTGTTCAAAGTTTCTTATTAAAAGATTACAAAGTAGAACATATGCACAAATAAAGTGCCTATCAATGTGCCAAACATCTAAGAAATACGTCCATAATTATAAACAAAGTCACAATGCTTAATTTCAGAAGTGTGTGTGCATTTATTTTTTTGGGGTCAGTATATTGTGTACTTACACTGTGCCACAGAAGAGCTTACTCTGTCCAAAGGTACAAAATGTACCACAATGCATTATCATAATTGTTATTAATGTTCACCCTGTTACATTCGTAGATATTTATGTCATTTTATCCTAATAATATAAGAAGGCTCAGCCTGCCTATATGTACATAAAAGATAGATATCAAAACCATAACATCAAGGGAATTTGGGTCCCATACTTTAACAATTTTATCATCCTGGTCTTAAAACGTTAGAAAACGTTACGAGTAGTTGTTGTCCAGCCAATGCAACTCCCCATACACGTGACAAAAAAATACGAACATTCTAACAGTTGTTCTTTTCTATTCGATGTTTTTTCTTTTATCTTTTTCCGATTTATAATGAGTGAACGTTACCAGGTTTGACATGAATACCTTTACACTGCACTTTTGTGGCAAAGCAAAGCACATCATTATCATGTATGTAGGTCACAGCAATTATGTTTGTTTCAGTCTATCCAAAGTACACTACTCCTAGGCTTATGACAACGAACGCCTACATGGATAACTGCATCGCCACAAGAAATACATGCTCAACTAACGTGTCTAGTGCATATATTTGAATTGTTTTATTTGCAATTTATTTACAACAGTCAAGACTGTATTCAGTATATAAATATACAATGTAATGTTGCTCCACGGCCTCAAATGTAGATATCGTCAATGGCTCTAGCCCGTCCGCATGAATAAGAATGAAATGAGATGAAACTATGGAGCATCTTAACGTTAATGCACCCGTCTTACAGATTCAGATTCTGACATGGAGTTCTTGATATATAGACGTTTTCTCATGTCTATTCGCAATCTGCCGGCATTGACTTTTGAAATGTGGACGAAATCCTGATCTTGTTTGTTTATTTATGTCCTGTGGTCTATTAACTTGCGTTGTTCTCTTTCAGGTTAATATTTTAAACTTGAATTGCTTACAGTCACATTCAGCCCGAACGCTCATTAATTCATAATAACTCTGCTCTGCCCAGGCTTTTGGATAAAAGGTACGACTGTATTCGAAATCATGCTCGACCCTGTGGACAACTTTTTATCGATGATATGATTCGGAAGTATACTCCAGGACCGGGTGCGCACCTTTGTGTAGAGGGTTGACCACAAAAATGTAAGTAGGGATTCAGGTTTTCCTGGGCTACAATAGCCCAGACAGAGAGGGAGACGGGGTCAGAGACAGACAGACACACACACACACACACACACACACAGGCAAACAGATAGATAGATAGATAGATAGACAGACAGACAGACAGACAGACAGACAGAGAGACAGACAGACAGATAGATAGATAGATAGATAGATAGATAGATAGATAGATAGATAGATAGATAGATAGATAGATAGATAGATAGATAGATAGATAGATAGATAGATAGATAGATAGATAGATAAATAGATAGATAGATAGATAGATAGATAGATAGATAGATAGATAGATAGATAGATAGATAGATAGATAGATAGATAGATAGATAGATAGATAGATAGATAGATAGATAGATAGATAGATAGATAGATAGATAGATAGATAGATAGATAGGGGAAATCACGGCATCTACTGTCTGGAGGTGGCTGAATACATGGATGGAAGAACGCCAAAGTTAGATAAGAGTTTGGAGATGCCTCAGGCACGTGATAATATATTTACTACCAAAGAGTAGAAATGAAAGGCGATTGAGTTGAAGGATACATGGGTTGTTGGATAACTGGTTAGGTTGAAAAATACTATGAGAATAGTTTGAAAGAAATGGTTGAAATTTGAATGCATGGATGAATGAATGGACAAATATTATTATAAATGCCCAATTCGTCGATTATTTGTTAACTGGACGAATGAGAAAGAAGCTAATAATATGGTGGCTATCTAAACCATGAAACCACGATACGCACAACAGGTATTTTGTGTTTTTTTTTTGTGACCAGTGTGAGGCCAATTTCCAAGACAAGTTACCATTTAGCCAGCAAAAAGGCTCTTGTAGACAACTAAACAAATTAACTCCAACCCTAAGCGCTACCTTTTCTAAAAAATTTACCCTGCATGCAAAACCCAATTTTGTCAATATGGCCCAGTTAGGGAATCAAATGCATTAAACTGGCTAATAAAATGTGCCAGTTTAAGTCGTATTAAGATTATCTAGCCAAATCAAAATGCTTGTATTATAGGTGACACGCTGGCACCTCCCGAACTTGTTTTGTCATATCCGTTGGGCGTGAGAGAGGTCGGAAGTTCAGGCTGGATTGACCTACTTTCCTGATCTGATGTCAGCAATGTGAATCTGCCGGAATAATACTAAATGTGTTTCAGTCCAAAACCTTTATTAGCCTGAACTCACAAAATTTTGGAAAAACAACGTACCTACGCTAATTAAATAAAGTATCATGACATCATGTGAAAATAAACTGCCAGCTCTGCCTTACGCTTTTGCTTTTCTTCAGTTTTGTGTCATTTCAACAAACCAACAAAAAAAAAACAAACAAACGTGTGCACTTTGTCTTCGGAAGTTACGTTTTCTCTTTGTTAGTTTGAATGTCAGTCACAAAAAGCATTCACTCGTGAAGTAATCCAAGGAAGGAAATTGAAATCAGAAATGAACTGCTATTTTTTTTGGTAGGTAAAGCGTTTCTTTGTATAATTTCTGTATTATTTCTTCATTTTTATTTATTTTATTTTTTTTTTGAGGAGGGGGGGGGGGGGTGTCACATTTTGACTCTGCTTCAGGCCTTTGCTGTGACACCACAAATGTTCTGTCTTCTTTTGCTTTATAATATTGTAAGCTGGTATTTTGGTGTTAATTTGTTTGGTTAATTAATAGATTAAAATTCAGCCATATCATCTCCCCCCTCCATATCCCCAACAACAACAAAAATGTATATAATTCATTATTAATTATTAAAAATAGGGAGAACCCCTAAAGGCAGACTACACGGAGAAATGTACCTCCTGCAACACTGTTGATTCCACGCGTAGCGACCATGTCGTTCCAATGGATCAAATCAACACTGTCGAGAGGGGGAAAGTGCACCATGGGCTAGGCACTTTCTCCATATCCACAGCCCAGGCATGCAGCACAAATCTACTTAGCTGCTGACCCTCTGCCTAGACGAAAAGAGCCAATTATTTTATTTTGGTGTTAGCGAAGACGTCAGAGTACAGGTCCTGGTAGTGGTTGTTCCGAGATGTTTACCTTCTTGCCCCATGCTATAGGGGATACCGCCCCTGAAGAGCAACATAGAAGAAGAAGAAAGAAGAAGAGGACAAGAAGAAGGAGACACCAAAAACGAATAGGCAAACTAACAATTTGTAAAAGATTTCCTGTACACCATCAAAAGTTGTTTGTTCAAACCACGGAGATCCACGCAGTAAGACCAGTATTTGTAGTCAAGTAGCTAGAAGAATTGGGAAATGCAAAAGAAGGGATGCATGAAAATGTATAGATTGAACTAATTTAAGCTTCATTCTTATACTCGAAATCTGTACTAAAGAGACCAGGAAGAATCTAGCCTAAATAAAATTCATGTTGATGTGTTGCAGTGCTCATATTCTCGGGCATTAAATATCAAAATATATCCTCTCAACAGACATTCTTTTTATTGTCCAGGCGGATAGATCACACTTTTGCCTTTTGCAAGTGATAGCTGTCCTTGAATTATTTGATTCTAAAATATACATAAAATATGACTGTGTTCATTTTACTTTTATGGGCGGCAACGCATGAGGCAAACCAAGAAATCGTGACATTACAAGACGTGGAAATTCAAGTTCACTATTGTACATTATCAGGATTTAAAGGGTTAATTTTTGTCTGTAGTAGTCTATAAACAGGCCTCTATTGTTGACGTGACATGGCCACTGGAGCAAAAGCCGGTTCAGCTTGTACTCAATTATTGTCATCAGGGAAACCTAAGCCTGCTGGGTCCTCGTGATACTGATAGCGTTTTCGTGGCTTTACCAGGACCATTTGATAAAAACTATATTCTCGTAGTTCAGTCAAAGACGCTCTCTCTCTCTCTCTCTCTCTCTCTCTCTCTCTCTCTCTCTCTCTCTCTCTCTCTCTCTCTCTCTTACTCGCCGTATGTACTTTGTTTATGGAGACATTCACTGTAAATTAGGCATCACCTATTTTTTTTTTTTATATTTGACGTTGAAACTGCCCCCGTAAAGCCAAACCCATGGGTATTCTGTCTTATCTTCTATGCAAATGCAGTGTACTAAGAGTTGGGTCAGGGTGCTGAAAGTGGGTGGGGTTCATGACGTGGCGTATATTTTTCAAATTATTATTTGCGGTGCGAGGACTGTTCTACCTTATCGAAACTACTTTGCTTGGCTCAAAGCTAAACCATTTCACCCTATACTACTGAATCTTAGTCACCTGGTAAACCCAAAATCTGCCACGACCTCCAGACACTGATAGTGTTTTCTTGACGGACTTGACAGGATCATCAGATCAGCTATATCACAGTTCAATGGAAAGCCAATACAGATTGCACCTACTCAATCTTAGTCATCCAGGCTGGCTCTGAATCATTTTCAAACACAGTATTAAAGTTTAGCTATACCATGGACCTGCCTGATATTTTAAAGGTACCTTCTCTTTTACCTGCAGAAGACTTGAAAAGATAGGGAATGATCTTTTTTGAGTTAACTACGTGTCACTACTGTTCGTCCCCGAGCCTTTCTTTTCCATGAGCACATGACATCATTATTTCCTGCGATGTAGGACGTTTCTAGAGATAAACAAACAAACAAGCAACAACAACAACAAAACAACCCGGTACGCTGGGTATCTCAGCAGGTATATATAGATCTTTATTTCCAAGAAACAGGGTTTTTGCCTGTCACAAGGCGCACCCTGTGCAGACAAAAGCATGCACGTACGGCTTGCAACCTTAAGTTGTTTCAGACTATGTGAGGCTATAACAAACCAACGGAACAAGGTGTCAAACAGTTACACATACAACACAATTTTATTGGGACTCGTGGGATGGGATTCCAAGTGCGTTAGTGATACGCATTACTCTTAAGTGGATCAAAATTAACAATCCTAAAACAATTCGTGAATCAAGATAATGATGGAATGATATTCATACAAACATAACAGTAATGTTCTAACTAACTATCCTGAAATGAAGATTTTGATTAACATGCAAAGGTCATGCTACAGACATAGATGATACACATTCCACAGTCTTTCCACTTAGAGGTACTATTGTAAAATTCACTCTAATGTCCACAGTGATCAATTACTAGCTAAAATTGTCCTAATCCTGGATCTGTGATCTTGGCTTGAAGATAATAATCCTACAAAGTTAGTCAGTCCATGAAAGTCTGGTTTCTTGGATACACTGGAATATCAGCACAATTGTTCTTTGAAAATCTCCACAGACTATGGTATAGTAAATCAACTGTCCCGGTCCCTCGTACAAATACACTACATGTACAGTTCTCTGGTCACAACTACAAAGCACAAACTCTTAACTTGACTAAACGTATACGATACAAAGGTTCTGTCCTAAGTACACACACAGGATACGATGTACTGGTATGATTAGAATGTAGGTGGTCACTTGATGTCTTGGGCACTGGTTCCCTCAAATCTGCTTACTCTGGGTTACTGCTACCACAACCCTACGCTATACTCTGATGCACGGTTGCCTAGAAACAGTTCCCGACAGAAGCCTGCCTCGTCGCGCACAGGGAACTTACAGGTCTTACACTGTTCCGAAAGTTCCGTTAGAACGTTATACACGTGCACTAAACTTGGTGCATCACTCGTTACGAGCTGTCTCCGATTATAGACTTACTCGCCCTTCTTCAGTTCTTCCTGCCCTCATGGAGCAAGAGAGTCTACGTCATTCGAGAACTGGTGAATCCAGTAAACTTCGATTCCGCTCTACGTGAACTAACTTAGTACAGGCCGTCGCTCTGCACTAACTTTAATCTTGAATACGCTCTTCTTGAGCTATTGGTACAGGCCACGTTAGGCGCTGTCCATCTGAGTTCGTCTCGAACTCGAAATAGGTACTCTGCTCCGTTTGAGCAGGTCCTCGCTGGTGAGTCTATCGCAGGGTCACTCCACTCAGGCTCTCTGCCGAACGTGTACTCGGACAGGCACTGTTAGTCAAGTCTACCACTTGCTGACTCTACTTAGGCTCGCTACTCTACTCGAGCAGGCCTCCACAGGTGAGTCTGTCGCTCACAGACTCCACTTAGGCGCGCTGCTCTGGCCGAGCAGGCCCTATCCTGTGGGTCTATCGCTTGCCGACTGACGACTCCAGATTTGCTCTGGAATATATACAGATGAGTGAACTACGCCACAGAATTTGGGAAACGGATTTCAACCTATGCCATACAAACTTAAACAATGGATTGCGGCTACGCATAAAAACTCAAACAATGGTTGACCTCGCCCGCGGGGGTGTCTGAGGGACGGGTCGGTAATAGATGCTCATACTACGCTGTACCTGCGACGCACATCCGGAGGGGAACTCCAGAAGGAGTGCAGAAAGTCATTATTATGGCGCTTCCGTTACCTCCGGCATTTCCGGGTCGGTAACCTATTGTCATACCCATCGGTACCTAAGCTTACGACGCAAAATCGGATGACAATTTCAAAAAGGAGTGTGGGCCGTCACTATTGCGGCATTTCCTTACATTGCCATAATAATTATGAGAACAATCAACAATATACCAGTATGGAAATCAATGTAATGGTTTAACAATTGGAACAGCCAGTGTCACAACGTCAATAAACGACCGCTGCTCTTGTACATAATATCGGAGGGTGTTTGCATTATTGTTGTATGCCACATGTTGCTGATTTTGAGGTTTTTGTCCTGAACGTGGTTCTCTCACTCCTAATTTTATTATGTATGTGTCTTTTGGGTGTATATTTCGTCAACATTTTTTTTTTTTTTTGGCAAGTTTCAATTTTGAAGTGTATTGAAAAAAAACAACAATACAAAAACCTGATTTTATACAACTCTTCAAATTTTCAATCCTGATTTTCTCGGAAAGGTAAAAATGCACAAAAAAAAAACTAAATACCCGACGATATATTATGCATGTAATGCAGGCACCAGATAGTATTGTTTTTTGTTGTTTTTTTTTACTTTTATCTTAGGAGAGGTTATTTGGGGACTCGAGCCAAAATGCTTTAAAACAAAAAACAAACTTAAAAACAAAACTTTTTGTGGCTAATGTCTAACAACATTACCGCAGCCACATTACCAGAGAATAGGTTTATTGTAGCGAACAAGTGAAACATGATTCTAATCCTAACCTGAACCCTGGCCCATGCATTTTCTCAAACAATTCACTGTGCAAACAGGACCCAATGTAGTCACACAGCCCAGATCATCCCTCGGTTTTTGTTTTTCGTTTTGTTTTAATGTCGATCTTTTTTTTTTTTTTTTTCAAAATCCATTCCGCATTTTCAACAGCGTTGAAGTATTTGAGCAAATTGTACACAATGATGTGACAATGGGCATATGGCAAGATCAGATGGGCTCTCTAAGACCATACTACAAGGATCAGTGCAGAGGAAGAGAAGACGAGGCAGACCGAAGAAGAAATGGGCAGATAACATTGCGGAATGGACCAAGATGAGCTTTCCCACAACCCAGACACTCGCCCACAACCGCCACAATTGGAGCCAGCTGGTGCAGCGTTCCTCACTGCAGCGCCCCTACGACCCCGGCGGGTTATGGGATCAGTGACAGTGACAGATGTTGCAAGAGGGGTCGGAGAATCCAGCGTAATTCCTTGTTGTTTACACTGAATAAATAACTGACACATTTATGCATAAAACACAGTCGATCGATACAATATTTCTAATATAAATAAATCATGGTGATAAATGAGCTCTTTTTACATACCATTTTACCATTTCATAAAGTGAGAAAAAAAAATAATGGTTTAATGTTAGTTCACGTGTATTTAACTTTAGAAAAAAGTATTATTCAGACCTGCATCACATGAAATGGTAAGGCAAGGACGTATTGGAATGAAGACATTATAAATTCTGGTATCAGAATATAAGATTAGTTATATGGAATCTATTGCCTTATCTAAGGACAAACATGTTTACGTTACGATAAGATGGAGCAGCCCCTTCTCGGCACCACAAAAAATAGCGAGCACACACGTTAGCAAGCCGATCAGGGGCGGGACTCATAGCGCATTTCATGAAAAAAAAATGCCTGCCATGATGATAAATTAATGATACGATTTTATTACAGAGCTACTGGGATTAACAGAACGGCCAAAGTTTCCTGCGGCGACTGAAGTTATAATTACAAAATAAAATGTAATACATGTACTCAAGTCCCACAATGATTACTGAACGGGGAACAAGATGTAATATTTCCCCTATGGGACTTTATTAATTTCTCTATGTTGCCTTTATTAAACAAGACTTCAGCGCATTCGTCACAAGGTGGCTCTGAGACATCAACGCATGCAAATGCGCCGGTTGACCATCTTATCGTATCTAGTATCTTTGCTCTTAGTACACTGGTTAATATTGGTTTGTTCAAGCAACGCAAATCACGTTATTAACAGGATTCATATTTTATGACATTGATCCAGAATTTATTGAATTTAACAGGCCGCAGTTCTGCATTCATTTGCTATGCATGTGAATTGAAATGAGTTTTTACGAGATCTCGCATTTCAACTCTACCAATATGGTTGTGGTGTAATATAGGAGTTTAGGTTTAAGAAGAAAGAATTAGGATTTAAACTAATGGTGTCAACCAAGAAAACTTCGCATTCAAATACATCAAGGACCATAATTCCTTCAGTGTGTTCAAACAAGATTATTACCCTTGAATGATATTTTTACTGTGTCCGAATTCTTTCACCAGTTCACAAACACAATCATACAACTACGATCTAACTCTCTATATTCCTATAACAATGCCCCGCGCCAAAAAAATATATTGTGTATAAGGCAAATTATTATGTATAAGGCAAAAAAAACAAAAGCAGTGATTTCCCTTGACATTCAGTTTTTCTCTCCTCTACAACCCCCCCACCCCCATCCCCGTTCCCACGTTTGCTGTGACGTGTAGTTTAGTGTAAACTTTGCTGGCTTTGTTGTGTGTTTTGGGAGCTGGAGCCGTCCAATAACATGTTACACTATTATCATCTCTATAACAGTAATGATCACTAGCAATATTCACAGAAATAGGAGTGTGCAATGTTCGTACTAAAAACTGTGACAACACAAACACATCCAATCAATCCTGTAATCTACAAGGCCAATAAGCTAGACGTGGAGAAACAAAAAATTGTATTTATTTGAACTGACATCACAAACCACTGACACTGTATACTATGCCTTAGGTTTCCCCTCTGTTGGCGTAAGTGGCTGATTGTTTCTTTAACAACGGTTGTGTTCATTTCCTTTACTCGCACTTTAATTACAAGATGAACCTTTTTGTCATTCTGCCATTGCAACATCTTTCATTATCCATATTTTTATTTTTACCTTTGAGACAAAAATGAGAGAGGTCAGGCGTAAAATGTATTAATTTTTACTTAAAGGTTGATGTAATGAATGTTTTGCTGTGTGTCACTGTCGACTTCAATCAATTTCATTCCTACACAGTTGACAGACGTGACCAAGTTGCTCAGATACATGGACGTTTATTATTTAATCAGTACCACACTGTCAGTGGCCACACTAAAAATTTCAAAGGTCGCGCATCATTCTTCACTTGCCCTTACGTCTGACTACTGAGCGGAGTATAATAATAATAATTATTACCAGGTCTCTGATGTACCCATAAGCCTTGAAATATGGGAGACAACCTCGTAATATCCGGAGCGCAATAAAATATTAAACAGTAATTTCCCTTGATGTTCATCTCCTCCCACCTCTCCATATGCCTCCATAATTATTGTAGAATAAGCTATACCGCCTATACATACAGTCTCGCGTCTGTCCACCCGTTTCACGCATTTGCTTTGATGGATCGGATGCATGGGTGTTCACACCGAATATCCTTTTCTGTTAGTCTGTATACCGGTAATCAACTAAAGAAGCAAAACCAAACATTAGAGACTCGATGGCCTAGAGGCAAGCTACTCGCCTCTTATGCCGAAGGTCAAGGTTTCAAATCCCTGTCGGTGCAGGCATGTTGATATTTTGGGATTTTTCTCATATTTTCCTGTCCCTGATCTTATGATAGGTAGGATCAAGCACCTAGTCTTTTGTTGTTGTCCTTGTTTGTTTGTTTTTTTTCCAGAAAATGTAGATAGAGCGAAAAAGAACCAAGGTGGTTATTTGGTGCCACAAATCCTGGCAGACTGAAGAAACAATTTGTGGAGTACATAAGAATGAAAAATGTCACAATAACAAAGTAAAAGGATCTGATTGTAGAAATACTCGAGCAAATAAAAACGAACGACTGGACGGTGGAATTTGAAGCAAATGACTGGCATGGGTGTTTTTCAAAATGTGAATACTTTGCAGTGTAATATACTAATTTATAAGCAGGGTTTTTTGTGTGTGTGTGCATTTGAGGGAAGGACGATACTTACAACCTTCAGATGGACGAACATGAATGTCTGTTGTGAAGTATCTCTCTCAGTACTTAGTACTTGTTTGTTCCAACTCCTCTTTTTGCAAAACTGACAAATTTGACATTTAATGGTTTGTGGCTTTAGTATTAATAAGTCAAAACTGTGAAACAGTTTGAGAAGTGCCATAACGTTTTTTAAACGTGTCAAAGTGTGCATTTTTTGTTATACCTCTTCTATATACCAGAAGATCTAGGTGGTTTTTTTTTCAGGAAATGAAGATAGAACAAACAAGAACTAAGGTCAGTACATTATAACACAATATCCACGGAATTAAAAATTTGCATACTTGCTCAAGCATTCTTTAAGTTTCTAAAGATAAATTTTTTTTAAAAATAGAAAGAAAAACATCTGTGCCAATCACAACCTGGGTCAACCAATCTAGAGCAATCTACATTTTTCCAAGCTGTGCACAAATCAGAAAGTCAAAACGGACCTGATGTCACGGATGTGACCTTGAACTCTTTGGGGTTGTAGTGGGGGGGTAGGGGTAGTATTGAATCAAAAATGCCCCCTGGGCACACAAACTTAGCATATATCTATGCATACATAGTTCTTCTCTCACACCCCATCCCCCCCCCCCCTAACCTTTGGCCGGCTTCGCGCTTATGTTAGCGTTATTGGACCCTTCTATTTAAAGAATGTGTTATTTCTGCAGGTCGTACTTCAATTGCAACATGATTTCTGCCTTTCTGCTACCTGGTACAAGAACCCCTTTCCTTGCGCACATTTGGGGGGGGGGGGGTGAAGGGGTGAATATCAGGAGAAGTCAAGCGTAAACAGGTTGTTTTTATCTCAGGGATGGGGTTGCTTGTATTTTGTGTTTTGCAGTGTGTCAGCTTGATACGGCTTAACTCCTGCATAGCTTACAGGTTGTTACTCAGAGATGGACGTGGTTAGTTTATGACAAGCAGTTCCCACACTAAACTTTCAATTCACGAACATACATATTTCATCATATTTGCACTCATCCATATCTTTGACTGCCGAGCGAGGCCCAGCAGTAGAGTTTGGGTCTTTGTGGATTTCGCCTCTGCACATGTCGCCTTTGTACAAGAGGCTGCAAGTCAGTTTCTTCATCAAGAGTTCCACCGCTGTAAAGCCCAAACTATGATAGCCGAGCAAAAGCCCAATTGTACAGAATTTTAGCAGCTTTGTATATCCAATATACTGCCAAGTATCTAAACTAGTGTTTCTCACCCGTCCCACGCTACATTTCACTTAAAGAAAAAAAAACCCAACTCTCGCTCCACCATGATCAGACAAAGTTAATACACGGGATATTTTTATACAAAAAGATCCAAGCTAGACAAGGAAACCACTTTAACTTTAACGACATAAACAAACAACAGTTCATCTTTACTGTAAAGTTACAAATGCATTATGAAATGAAGATTTCTATGAAAAATCCATACATGCCTCAAGTCTCACATCCCACCAAAATATTGCACGCTCCACTTGTATTTATTGAGAAACACTGATCTGGACTGACCTTTAGTTACAAAATCTCAGTCAGAGATGTAAGTGCCAACTGCTGTACAATTTGTATTCCATGCTGCTAGCACAACGTCCCTCACACTTTGGCGACCGACTGATATTCATTGACACAAAGTCTGGATTGTTCCATATAATATTTTGCGAGAAAAACATCCCTTGACATCCGCCCACACCCACTCCACCCCCAACGAGTTAGTCCTCCACAGAGATGTTTTATAGTTAACACACAGCTCGGCGACTGACTGCTGAATACCCAAACCGCAGATAGCAATAGCTGGAGGGCTGCTGTCAGGACACGGAACCGCACGAATGAGAAGCTGAGGCAGGAATAATGGGAGGAGAAGGAGGAAAGCAGAATGCAGACAGTAGAGGCAATCACTGAGCCAGATGCAAAGACCTTCAAATGCAACAACTGTAACAGAGCCAGTAGCTCAATGACAGAGGGATACCAACTTCTACACTATACAGTATAATCTGGCATAGGACGCATGCGGAAGTCTTTCATATATTTCCAAATGTCCCTGCAGGGTTGCTGTAATAATTCACCTGCCAAATGTTTTTGGATATACTCAACAGAAAGTATAAATGCCGACTTTTCTCGAAATTATTCATGTTGGTTGCAAAGCGGTAAAGATAAGGTAAGATAAGAATCACTTTATTATCCCATGAGAGAAATTCTTTTTGATAGAGCGTGTGAGAGCATCTACATGGTACACACTTCTTACGCATCATCTCATAAACATTTATCATAACTCAATAAATTCAATAACAGGCTAACATGAAGTGGCACGTTGAGGAACCTTGGTGACATATGCACATTATTATTCTATCTGGCTAAAGTGTCCTGTTGAGGCGAATTGCGGAGGGCATAAACGATATTCTGTATCTTTCTCTGCTACCTCAATGATACACAGATGTACAACTATGGATATTTTGCACTCCTACATAATACACAACGGAATGTTACCTTCCTGCTGGATCAGCACACGTTGCAGGTTCCTTTTATTGTTAGTAAAACCAAGCCTATTCTTTAAAAAGTGAGATTTTTTTGTTTTTTAATCACAGTACTGAATTCACACCCGAGTGATGTCCAGCGAACAAGAGTTTGAATAGGAGATTGGAAAGAGCACGTCGACACGATGGCAGTCATATTGTGCAAGGCAGAAGCAAGACGATAGACCAGGGGTGGCCTAACTTGCTTAATGTAAGAGCCAAACACTGTAAACTTCAGATGTTCGAGAGCAACAAGATATGAAGAAAGGTTACACATACGTTTCTACTGTTACAAACACATTTTGTTACAAAAAGTTTATATAAATATTAGGATATAACAATTGTATACAAGTGCATGTCTACAACAATATTTACTCATGTGTACAGTTTTTTTAAACTACTGCGATGAAAACAGAGCTCAGACCACATATTTCCACGAGCCACATATTGGAGGCCAAAGAGCAGCATGTGGCTCGCGACCCCTACTACAGACAGAATAAAAACAGAATGATAGCACAGAAGGAGACCCTACCAGAAGGACACACCAATCAAAAGATATGGAATTAAACAAAAAAAATTACCTGTGGTTTCTGAGATGTTAATAAATATAAACAGTAACATTCCAGCCTTTCAACAAGTAGTCTCTGTTGGTGTGAAGATTCATGTTCTGGCCAAGATTACCTGCTATTCCGATGTCTATTGGGAGTGGACGCGACTGCACAAGCCTCATCGGCGAGTTAAGAGTCCCCGAAGATCTTATTATGTTTCGCGAGGCCTTCCTTCAGCCTGTGGCTGTTGGCTCTATGGCGACGTAGTGTTAAGGACTTTGTTTTCAGAGGATCTCTGCTCTTGGCATTTGCACCTCTCTTTTTTTGTTTTTATTTTTATTTTCATGTTTTTGTGCGTTGTTTTTTTTTCCGGAGCAGCGGCCTTGTTAGGACTGCTCTTGACGTCTTTCAGCTGCAAGGTCTGCAACGGGCCATTCAATTGTTTCGTCCTTGGCCGAGAAGCCTAGGTGCTCGATCCTACCCACCCTAGGATCAGGGACAGACATTTCCCCCCAAAATTCCAATGTGATTCTAGATCAAGTGTCCCCGATGAGTTAGACCTTTAGTTAGATGTTCTTTATATGCTTAAAGGCGAGGCGGCAGTTGGCTCTTCTCTTAACTGTTACCGGCTTTGAGTGCCCAGCGTCCCGGGATTCTCTGACGTCACGACCTCCAGTGATAACAACTGAATCTGTGGGCTACATTTTACGCACTTCGATTTTTTTCTGATGCGGCTTGCATTGACACCTTAAAATCTGTATGAAACGACGAGAAAAAGGAAGATAAGATCGTTTCCACTAGAAAAATGGATAGTGCTGTGGTTAGGATGAGATCATTCTGTTTGGCTTGTGATGAAAAGTTTCCAGTCCATAACTTCTCCCTCATCATTATCAACGCATATTCTAAAGTGAGAATTCACACAACTGGTATAAATTCTAACACGTTTGACCCGACGCTCTCTCCTTCCGTCAGGCTGCCGATAATCTCAGTCATCCTTAGATGAGTTAGAGGGGTCTAGACCAGTGGTTCTCAAAATGGGAGATTTTGATTTCCAAATGGGCGAAATCGAAGAGAAGGGTGACTGGGGGGGGGGGCATGATTGAGGACAATTTGGTGCCTTATACAGGGCAGCCGCTGACTTGTTGAACATTGTGCACAGATGGCCTTTATGGACAGAAAAGGTCTACTTTTGTTCTAGTGCTGAAGAATGTTTTCTGTTTTACAGCCTGTCATCAGAGCCACAGAATGCCGAGACCGACCATTCCTTCTTTCACATTATGTCCACAATTTGGCGCGTATAACAAGGTGAGTATTACCCACAGAGATCTGTGGTATACCATTCTTTTTCGTTCAATTATGGTGCGATTGCTTTCATTGTTGACATGGATGATACTCGCACAGGTCGACAGACGGAATTTGGCGAATTGAAACGGCTCGGTATCCTGTGTCTCGGAAGTCATAAACATCCCTGATGTTTTTTATATG
This sequence comes from Onchidella celtica, assembly GCA_963931925.1. Lineage (NCBI taxonomy): Eukaryota > Metazoa > Mollusca > Gastropoda > Systellommatophora > Onchidiidae > Onchidella > Onchidella celtica. Next base: position 11,370,632 of record OZ007577.1, read on the forward strand.
ACTTTGAAAAACTTAACGGCATTACTTGTCTGTAGCCTTTCCTCTTGTAAATGTACCTGTTGGGGTGTGAGTAGGTTGGGTTTTTTTTTTTTTTTTTGGAAGTGGGGGTGGGGGATAGACGAGGGAAGGGGGGCAATGACAGAAAGTTTGGAATCTAAGCCTGAAAGGTTGAGAATCACTGGCCTAGACCTGCAAAAGGTCAAATAATTGAAACACATTGCATACAGTAGCAAGATATAATCGGCAATAATTGTACCCTTTGCTGTTTGCATTATGTTAATTATAGTAAATTCCGATCGCAAACTGGTGCATTTTTGGATGAAAAAGCACATCATTTTGTACGTTTACGTGCCTCTAAAACTGATTAATTAGATCTAGATCGAATAGAACATAGATTGTAATTGCCTTTCTTCTTTTTTACTTGACATTATTGATTTCAGTGCTTTGATTTATTTATTCGGACTCAACTTATTTTTCTCCACATAAAATCTATGCAATGGCTCATTTTGCTCAAACACAAAGGGCCGTAATACCATAGGTGGCGCTCCACAAGTGGAGGTATGCTTTCAAGCACTTTCGCATTATCCGACTCGGTATTATCAATATCGAACGTTGCAAGAAGGATTTATTTAAATCTATTTGGATTCTTGAGCATGATTTGATCAACATTAGGTGCAGCTATGGTGTTTTCTTGCCTTATGATGCTGTCACGAGTGGAGTGAGTGCAATTAAGGGGATTGCTACAGAGCGGGTGTAGAGTAAGAATGACTCACAGTAGACAGCAAGTTAAGCGTGCTGTTGTGAGTAGTGGGGGGGGGGTCTGAAGGAGGCGAAAGCGCTGTATAACTATCACTGCAAGTTAGAAGGTCCTAGGGAGCGGATCTGTGAATAATAGCCCATCGGGCAGAGATAAAAGGAAGCAGTCGAGAAGACTAGTGAGAGTCTTTCCAGTTATGACTGGTATGTAGAATGTTGATTGATTATTATGATTGATGTATTATATTATATTCGTCTATTACCATGATGTGAATAAGTATATGTGAGGAATGTGGAAGTCCTTGGTATTGGATATAGCAATGTGCGCCATGAGCGATAGATGAAAGTGAGTTCATGGATGTGTAGCGCGAGTGAGTAGTGTGTACTCCGATGGAGGTGTGTTACCGTAAGATGTGTGGTGAGTGAAAGGTGAACTAGTGTGTGTACGCTTCATGGATTGTAAGGAGAGGTGGAGTGAATAGAAATGGTAGGGTATTATACCAATGTAATGTTATTCTTGTAGGTGTCGGGGACGGGCCGAAGAGCCACCTCGATGAGCACAGGGGATAGGCCAGCATAGGGCCGGAGGCCACACAGAGGCCAGAAGTGAGGCTGTCAGTGTAGGACAGTAGAGGCACATATAGTCGTGGCAGTCAGGCCACGGACAGGGACGTAGATATGAGAGTGAATGAGATACTATATTGTTGCCATGTTGATAGGCTAGTGAACTGATACTATGTTGTTGCCATGTTGATGGCTAGTGAACTGATACTATGTTGTTGCCATGTTGATGGCTATGGAAATAATAATGTGTTATTGCCCTGTGGAGATGCGAGTGGAATATTAAGGTGTATGACAATAGAAAGGTGATACTGAGAGGCGGCGGTGCCAGTGAATTACTAATGTGCTATTAAGACCCTGAGGGGAGAGGCTGAGGCCGAAGTGCCGTTAGGAGTAAATACCGGATTGTGGATCCGAGGGAGAGTGTGTGTGAGAATAAGGCCGTTGTACGGCAGTTCATTTCAATAATATAATGTATGTAATTGCGCTATTATATGTATAATTATGTTTAATAAATGTGTGAGTCTGATGGGTTGTTTTGTTAAGTGTTAAACTTGTTTGTTCGTGATTGTCGTCCTGTCATAAACTATTACATCTCCCAGTCTGGGATTTGTGACACTGGGGGCTCGTCCGTTGTGACACTGGGGGCTCGTCCGTTGTGACACTGGGGGCTCATCCTGTTTACCTGTGGTCATTTTGACATTGTGTATTCGTTATATCTAGTTGTTTTTCTGTTGTGCTAGGAATTCGTGCTGTTGTCTTTGTTCGTGGGATGAATGGAAATTTCATGATGATATGATTTATGTATGTTTATGAATAATAATATGTATTGATGCATGTATTGCTATGAATAGGTATTAATGTGTATTTAAACTTTCCAGAGTGTGTGCGTGCAGCCTGAGGAGACAAGCAGCCAGAGCTCCGAGACAAGGGGAGAGGTTATAGTCAGAAAAGTTAAGTAAAAGTCAAAAACTTGTACCCTGGATTGAGGGCTGTCTGTTCATCTGTCTTTTTCCCTGTTTTTGCTGTTTTTGTTGTCGTTATTGATTATATGGGCGGTGGCGCGGGTTTGCTGTGTTGAACTTAGTTTATCCTTTTAAAAAGGTGTGGTAAACTTTGGAACTTAGTTCATCACAGTGAACAGTTCTGTAGGGACCTGTATTTTTGTTTAGATTGTAGCGTTCTATCTTCCTCGTTGTTTTAGGAAGACGTTTCTCTTGTCCTTCTCCTTCCTATCTGTAGATACGTTCCTTTTTTTCAGACTCTGTTCTTGTTTGTACCGTGTTGTGTAATCGGCGTAGTAGGTTGCATTTTTTTTTCCATTATAGTTTTTTTTGTAGAAGCTTGTCCTAGTCTGGTTCGTTGTCCTTGACGTACTTGTGGTCCTTCTATTGTATTTCTTCATTCTTGTCGTTCTATTTTCTTTTATAATTAATAGTGCTATACATTTTGTGGATATAGAATTAGTTGTGCTGTAAAGGTAAATTTCTGAACTGTATTCTGAACTGGGTATTGTTATATCTGGTGTGATCTCAGGTCTCTGGTCGTATCGTTAGTGATCATACCGACAGGTTGGTCGTCTTATAATAGATACCATAACCATAAATCTGTGAAATGGCGGAACTCCAACAACTAATGAAGTTGGGTAAGGAACTTGGCCTGGAGGGAGAGGAGCTACGCGGCTGGATTAAAGAACAGCAGGCGGATTTGCGCGATGAGCGTGCTAAGGATAGAGAGCGAGAAAAAGAGGCTAAGGCTCAGGAGCAGGAAAGAGAGGCTAAGGATAAGGAGCAGGAAAGGGAGTTTAAGCAACAGGAAAGGGAGGCTAAGGCTCAGGAGCAGGAGAGGGAGTTAAAGTTAAAGGAGTTAGAAGATAAGCAGCAGGAGAGAGAGGCGCGAATAAGAATAGCGGAGTTGGAAATCAAAAAGAATACGCCAACAGAAACAGTTGAGCGGCAGGTACACAATAAAGGTGGCGTTAGGATTAAGCTCCCTACGTTCGACGACCGGAAGGACGACATAGACGCCTTCCTCTACAGGTTCGAACTGAACGCACAATTGCAATGGGGGGAAAATAAGGAATTATGGGCCACGTACCTGGCGTCTCTATTGCAGGGGCGAGCGTTAACCTACTTTAAAGAGCTACAGCGCGAAGACGTGCAAGATTACGATAAGCTGAAGGCTTTGCTGCTTCGCCGATTTGCGCGTACCGAGGAATATTTCCGGGAGCAGTTTAGGCGGGCACGTGCAGATACCAGGGAGGACTTTGCTGCCTTCGTCGCGAGACTAACGGAGTATTTCGCGAACTGGGTAGACTTGGCGCATGTGGGCACGGACTTTGCTAAACTGAAAGACCTAATGATCCGTGACCAGCTGTACGCGTCGTGCCACAAAGATCTGGTGGCTTTCCTGAAAGAGAACGAACCCGCGACGGTGCAGGAGGCGTCTAAGTTGGCGGAAGCATACCGTACGGCACATATGTCCAAACCAGTCGCCAGGGCGTACGTCCAAGATGCTGGGTACGTCGCCGTTGTCGAGGGGTCGCCGCAGGACTTAGGGACAGGTCGCGTCAGCGTGGTGCCTATAGCGGGCAAGCCCAGGGGCAGCGTAGGGGCTATCACCAATCACCGGCATATGGATCCGGTAAGTTTGACCGAGCAGGAGGGCTAGGTCGCGGTAATGGCCGGGGGCGAATTGTGACCTTTGCCGATGACCGACGGCATAGGGACTCTAGTTCCGGTCGCGATGGGTCACGGGGACCCAGGTCTAATGCAGCACAGGGAGCGGAGTGTTGGACTTGCGGACGCGTGGGTCACTTTTCGCGCGAGTGTAGGGCCGCGAAGTGTTGGAACTGCGGAAGAGCAGATCACATCAGCGTGAACTGCCCTGCAGGTAGGATAGCGGCGAACGTGGACAGTAGCTCCAGTCCATGTTCCCCAAATAAATTTCATCATGCGGCTGCGTGTGTTACATCGGACAACGGAGGCGGACAGTATTCTAAGTGTCCCAGTTGTGAGAAGTTATTATCTTCCGGTGTTTTACCTTGTGGGAGAAAGATCCCCGTTATAAATTCATGTCATACAGGAGGTGGTCTTAGGGTTTATCCGGGGTTTGTTGGGGACGAACCGGTCTCGGTTTTACGAGATACAGGATCTACCGTTGTGGGAGTGCATAGGGATTGCATTCGGGATTCACAGCTTACAGGTGAGACTGTCCCGTGCATCCAATTTTCGGGGGCCATTGAGAAATTACCCATGGCAAGAATAATGATAGATACACCTTTCCTTAGCGGGGAAGTCGAGGCAGTCGTTGGTTGTTTTCCAGGCGCCCAGCTCATCATTGGGAATGTATCACGGGTAGTTTCCCCTTCAGACCCCCCCCCCCCACTACTCACAACAGCACGCTTAACTTGCTGTCTACTGTGAGTCCTTCTTACTCTACACCCGCTCTGTAGCAATCCCCTTAATTGCACTCACTCCACTCGTGACATCATCCCCCACCCCAAAAAAATTAATGCAATTAATTTCAAATCGCATCAAGATGACTGTCAACGAGTGAGCGTGAGCAATACCTACACTAAAAAAACTGACCTAGCAGTTCCCCTAGTATATAAAATACCGAAATCAGGGGAAAATATGGGGATCAATATGGCCTGCAATATGCATATATGTGTCACATCATGAATAGCTAACTAAACACAATATCTAATACAGAATCAAAAACCACTCAACCTATCAACCATTCTTCATATCATATTTATAATGTCAATATTTTAAAGTCGACTCATTCACACAGATCCTGTCAATGTTCCTGTCCTCTGATGTATAAGCTCCTGAAATCTTCCCCTAGGCTCGACTGAGGTAGTCGGCGATATGATTGCTGGTTCCTGGAATTGGTTGAATAACGAAGGTATACGGCTGCAAAGCCAATGCCCATCTAGACAAGCGTGGGCTGGACGAACGATTCTTCGACAAAAATGTCAGTGGCTTGTGGTCTGTCTGGATACAAAATTCTCGTCCCATGAGATAACGTCCTAGTTTCTGGACGGACCAGACAATGGCAAGACACTCACGCTCTATCACAGAATACTTTCTTTCTCTCTGCAATAACTTCCTACTGACATAACATACAGGATGGAGACATTCGTTCTTCTCCTGTAGAAGACAAGCGCCGACACCAGAGTCCGACGCATCCGTTCTGAGGATAAAATTAGATCGAAAATCGGGTAATATCAAAATGGGTGACGATGATAATGCTGTCACCAAATTATCAAATGATGTCTGACATTCAGACGTCCACTGGACCTTATCGGGTTGTCCCTTCTTAGTAAGGTCAGTAAGAGAAGATGACAAGGAGGAAAAATTTGGAATGAACTTTCTGTAATAATTTAAAATTCCCACTAAGCTTCTGACTTGTTTCTTTGTTTTTGGGATTTGCAACCCTACTAACTTGTCAATTTTTGTTACTTCAGGTCTCTGAACACCTCTACCCACAATATGTCCTAAGAATATTATCTCCGGACATGCCAAATCCATCTTTGCGGGTTTAGCAGTTAATCCAAAATGACGTAATCGTTGAAAAATTACTGTTAGTGTCTGAATATGATCAGACCATGTCGACGTATGACACGCTATATCGTCAAAGAATGACACGACATTAGGTATGTCCTTTAATACCAGTATGAGAATACAGATACTCTGGTCTCTCCTGAAACCTCTGCAGCATATCAACATGGAGAACCTTACTTGATCCATCAATGTGGATAGCGTAATCTACCTTCGAAACAACTCGCTCAATAACATAAGGACCCTTCCATGTCATCAATAACTTATTATGGTCCGTAGGTAATAACAATAGGACCTTGTCTCCTGGCTTAAAAATTCTCAGTCTGGAACCTCTATCTTTATAGTCTTTTGCTCTTTTTGAAGCGATACTCGAAGCTTCTTCCGCAATATTCTGACGAGGAGCCTGAGGTGTACGACCCTTATGCGTCGTCTTTTGGCACGCACTGCACGTCTTACAATATAACCGTACATCTCTGTCGATGGATGGCCAGTAAAAATTTTTCAGAACTCTTTGCTTGGTTCTAGCACTTCCCATATGATCCGCTAATGGAACATCATGGGCCAGACGCAATACCGTTGCAATCAAGGATACTGGCACCACTACCTGCTTCTGAACCGAAGCCACTGTCACATACTTCCGGAACAGAATGCCCGCCTGAATAACAAAGGAAGACGACCCGTTCTTATATTTCCTCGTTTTCTCCGTTCGCGCCTCCTCAAAACATGGACTCAATGATGGGTCCTCCTTTTGTAATGTCGCCAAGCGCCCTGGTGTGATATCCAGGTTGACCGCTGGCGTTGCCAAAGGTCTAATTTTACCCTTATCACCTACCTGTCGACGTGTCTCGACTGCGGCACAAAAGTCAATACCTTTTGATTGCGACCATGCCTGCACATTCTCCTCGGAAGGGGAAACTACCCGTGATACATTCCCAATGATGAGCTGGGCGCCTGGAAAACAACCAACGACTGCTTCGACTTCCCCGCTAAGGAAAGGTGTATCTATCACTATTCTTGCCATGGGTAATTTCTCAATGGCCCCTGAAAATTGGATGCACGGGACAGTCTCACCTGTAAGCTGTGAATCCCGAATGCAGTCCCTATGCACTCCCACAACGGTAGATCCTGTATCTCGTAAAACCGAGACCGGTTCGTCCCCAACAAACCCCGGATAAACCCTAAGACCACCTACTGTATGACATGAATTTATAACGGGGATCTTTCTCCCACAAGGTAAAACACCGGAAGATAATAACTTCTCACAACTGGGACACTTAGAATACTGTCCGCCTCCGTTGTCCGATGTAACACACGCAGCCGCATGATGAAATTTATTAGGGGAACATGGACTGGAGCTACTGTCCACGTTCGCCGCTATCCTACCTGCAGGGCAAATCACGCTGATGTGATCTGCTCTTCCGCAGTTCCAACACTTCGCGGCCCTACACTCGCGTGAAAAGTGACCCACGCGTCCGCAAGTCCAACACTCCGCTCCCTGTGCTGCACTAGACCTGGGTCCCCGTGACCCATCGCGACCGGAACTAAAGTCCCTATGCCGTCGGTCATCGCAAAGGTCACAAATCGCCCCCGGCCATTACCGCGACCTAGCCCTCCTGCTCGGTCAAACTTACCGGATCCATATGCAGGTGATTGATGATAGCCCCTACGCTGCCCCTGGGCTTGCCCACTTTAGGCACCACGCTGACGCGACCTGTCTTTATGTCCTGTCGGCGACCCCTCGACAACGGCGACGTACCCAGCATCTTGGACGTATGCCCTCGCCACTGGTTTGGACGGATGTGCCGTACGGTATGCTTCCGCCAACTTAGACGCCTCCTGCACCGTCGCGGGTTCGTTTTCTTTCAGGAAAGCCACCAGATCTTTATGGCACGACGCGTACAGCTGGTCACGGATCATTAGGTCTTTTAATTTAGTAAAATCCGCGCCAACATGCGCCAAGTCTACCCAGTTCGCGAAATATTCCGTCAATCTCGCGACGAAGGCAGCAAAGTCCTCCCTGGTATCCGCACGTGCCCGCCTAAACTGCTCCCGGAAATATTCCTCGGTACGCGCAAATCGGCGAAGCAGCAAAGCCTTCAGCTTATCGTAATCTTGCACGTCTTCGCGCTGTAGCTCTTTAAAGTAGGTTAACGCTCGCCCCTGCAATAGAGACGCCAGATACGTGGACCATAATTCCTTATTTTCCCCCCATTGCAATTGTGCGTTCAGTTCGAACCTGTAAAGGAAGGCGTCTATGTCGTCCTTCCGGTCGTAGAACGTAGGGAGCTTAATCCTAACGCCACCTTTATTGTGTACCTGCCGCTCAACTGTTTCTGTTGGCGCATTCTTTTTGATTTCCAATTCTGCGATCTTTACTTGCGCCTCTATCTCCTTTAACTTTAACTCCCTCTCCTGCTGCTGAGCCTCTAACTCCTTTAACTTAAACTCCCTTTCCTGTTCCTTATCCTTAGCCTCTCTCTCCTGCTCCTGAGCCTTAGCCTCTTTTTCTCGCTCTCTATCTTTAGCACGCTCATCGCGCAATTCTGCCTGCTGCTCTTTGATCCAGCCGCGTAGCTCCTCTCCCTCCAGGCCAAGCTCCTTACCCAACTTCATTAGTTGTTGGAGTTCCGCCATTTCACAGATTTATGGTTACGGTATATACTATGAAAAAGGCTAACCTGTCGGTATGATCACTAACGACACGACCAGAGACCTGAAATTATGTCACTATAATAACAACCGCTATTTTCAAATGCAATTCAGAAGATTACCTACAAAACATTTTATAACATACTATCTCTAGCTAATTCTACGTTCATAAAATGTATTGCACTATTAAATAACAAAAAGAGGATAGAAAAGACAAGAATGAAGAAATTCAGAAGAAGGACCACACGGACATCAAGGACAACGAACCAGACTAGGACAAAGACCTAAAAAAGAAAATATAATGGAAAAAAAAATGCAACCTAACTACGCCGATTACACTACAAGGTACGAACAAGAACAGAGTCTGAAAAAAAAGAACGTATCTACAGATAGGTACGAGAGGGACAAGAGGGACGTCTTCCTAAAACAACGAGGAAGATGGAACGGCACAATCTAAACAAAAATACAGGTCCCTACAGAACTGTTCACTGTGATGAACGCGGTTCCAAGTTTAGCCCACCTCCCGAAGAGGATAAACTACGCTCACCACAGCAAACCCGCGCCACCGCCCGTACAATCAATTACAACGAAAACAGCACGCTTTAATTTACTTGGCTACGTGCGTTAATTTTACTCTCCTCCTTTCCCCCCGTAATTATTAACTATCGCTCACTCCACTCGTGACAATGTTTACTATACTCTACTTTCAATTGCTGGCAAAATATTGGCAAGAATGCTTCTGAATCGCCTTCTTGATCATCTCTCGTCAAATGACTTGCTTCCCGAGAGCCAATGTGGCTTTCGTAAAGACAGGGGAACGGCGGATATGATTTTTGCTGCCAGACAGATTCAGGAAAAATGCATGGAACAAAATAAAGCGCTGTATATCACATTTGTTGACCTCACAAAAGCATTTGACACAGTGTGTCGTGAAGGCCTCTGGAAAATCTTGGCGAAGTTTGGGTGTCCACCCGAATTCATCACAATAGTGCGCCAGTTTCATGATGGCATGCAAGCTGCAGTCAAAAGCAACGGCAGTGTTTCAGAGCCCTTTGCTGTCACAAATGGGCTTAAACAGGGTTGTGTCTTAGCCCCAACTCTGTTCAGCATCATGTTCTCTGCAATGCTACAAGAAGCCTTCAGCTCTCCTCCTCAAGGGGTAAGCATCAAGTACCGAACTGATGGCAGTCTATTCAACCTCAGGAAACTTCAGGCAAAAACCAAAACCAAAAGTACTCAAGTCTGTGACCTACTATTTGCTGATGATTGTGCACTTCTGGCACACGATGAGGATAGCATGCAAAACTGTGTTGATAAGTTCTCTAGTGCCTGTGACAACTTTGGCCTCACAATAAGCACAAAGAAGACGGAAGTGCTCCATCAGCCTACTCCAGACGACAAGTATTCTGTGACCCCAAATATCAAAGTCCCTGACAGTCTTCTGAAGGTGTCGGAGAACTTCACCTATCTTGGCAGTACACTGTCTTCCGCGGCTCGTGTTGATACTGAAATTCTCTCAAGAATCAGCAAAGCCAGCTCTGCATTTGGCAGGCTTCGAAAGAGAGTATGGGATGTTGCCGGCATTCGCACAGACACTAAGCTGAAAGTGTACAATGCTGTGGTCCTTCCCACCCTACTCTATGGGGCTGAAACCTGGACAGTGTACCAATCGCATGCCAGAAAGCTAAATCACTTTCATCTGGCCTGCCTTAGAAAGATCCTAAGGATCAAATGGCAGGATAAAATTCCAGACACTGAGGTCCTCAATCGTGCCAAGGAATTGAGCATCTTCTGCCACCTGAAAAAAATTCAGCTACGTTGGGCAGGACATGTTGTCAGAATGCCCGACTCCAGACTCCCTAAGCAAATCTTCTTCTCTGAGCTCTCCAATGGAACGAGGAATGTTGGGGCCCCAAAGAGACGTTACAAAGACACTCTCAAGCAATCACTGAAGGCCTTTGCCATTGATGTGAGTGAGTGGGAAAAGCTCTCGCTTGATCGTGCAAATTGGAGGGTGGCCCTTACCAGAGGCAGCAAAGCATGGGAAGCTGACAGAGTCCAGCAGGCTATCAAAAAAAGAGAACAGCGCAAGAAAAGGCCCAGTGGTACTGAACCAACGGAGCACTCTTGTCATTTATGCGGAAGGGTCTGCAGGGCAAAAATAGGACTTAGCAGTCACATGAGAAGCCATAAGTCATGAAAGAACAGTCTTTCCGTTCTGTCCTCTGTGTCCTTTAGTTCTCTTTATTGTCCATGTGTTGAAATTCTCAACAACTTCTGTTCTTTATTCCTCTGGTGTTGTTAAGGTTATCATCATACCTGATGGACGAACTATTATTATTATTATATTACTATATGAAAACTTGTTTTATGTTGTGATTTGTATGATTGATCCGACTTAAACGTTAACCAATTACTTAAAGTGATATTGATATTAACGAAACATATTTACTGACAGAAACAATAATATAATACAAACAAATTAGGTGGGAAATCTGAAACCAGGCAAGGATTGAGATTAAAAGTAGGTACTCAAAACTGATTTTGGAAATTCGCTGTATAGACACTTAAATTAAGTTTTCCAATTGAAAGAACTCACTTTCTTAAGAATTTTGATACCAAATTTGTCTCTGTATCTCAATATTTGGCAAAGTTATGATCATCTGAATTTTCATGAAAACACCACCGGTGCGTTATCACTGCAAACATACCAAACTGTAAACACATTCTGTTTAATACAGACAACAAGCCTAAATTTTTTCAACGGTTTAAATTATTAATAAGTGGTCTTTTATTTGAAACAAAAATGCCTCTACATTAAATTTCCCTTTTTGACTAGGGAGACAAAAATGTCAAAATTTATCAGTTTTCACTGTCATTATAGAAAATCGACAGATTGACGCAGAAGTAAGAAACACATCATTGTGTTGGTTATTCGAAGGCCTATCCATAGAAGGATAAAAGAAATGGTTATTTTCAAAATCAACCGCCATATTGAAGCTTAATTTAGGAGAAAAAAATGCGTAATTTCGCTAATTTTAAAACTCCATACAAACATAAATTCGACATACACATACAACAAATGACTTTCCGTAGCCCAGGCAAAAATATACCAAAATAAAGGTTAGTTATTCAATGTAATCCAAATATCAGTAAATTGTAATTTTGAGTCTGTGTGATCAGATCCATCTTGAAACGATATATGGGTGTTACTCAGCTCCCGCAGATTAGCGATTTTGGCCGTTAAAATGTCCGATAGTGACTACTTTGGGCTCATAATATTAAAGTTATAACAGCAATGTCATGGAATTGAAAAACAACGTTTGAAAGAGGTATTATTTTCAATGATATTATTGGTATGTGGCATTTTAAGTTATTTTATTTTGGTGCTGAGATACAGAGGAATAAGAACGACCCAATTTGATCGCGGCAGTGCCGATAACCACCGTGATTTTTGCAAAAGGGAACAATGCAATAATCTGGCATTTTGAAGAGAAAACTACAGTTTATTATGCGCAGCCGTCACTTCATGGAGCATCAGTATAGGGCAAATCAAGCGGTCACTTCCGGGATCGGCTGCTGTTTGTTTACCTCCAGTTACTGCGCGCCCCCTATCGGATTAAGGGGAAATAATTTCAGCCAAATGAGCCATTGATTGATTCATTAGCTGATGTGGTTGATTAGAAAAAAATAATTCTGGTTAGGACCAATCGTTTTCCATTTCCCCAAATCCGTGGCAGAAAATAGCTATTTGTCATCGCACAGAAAGTACAAAATGTGTTCAGCGTCAATAGCAGAACAAGAACATTAATTACAATATCAAGAGAAATATGATTGTGATGATTAGATCATAAAATTAAAACCAGCATGGAGATAAGTGGAGACGGTTTACATTGCCTACATGTGTACTTGGCTATTACCTATTGTAGGAAACGTTTAATATGCTTCACTTCAGCGGTGAGTGCACGAGATATATTACTAGACATAGTTTGTACTTCTTTCAGAACAGAACTCCTAGCCATACGATCACACGGCCAGGTCATGCTGAAATAGAACCTGTGACTGAGCATGTCAGGACCTTCCTAGGACAATAATACCAATCTCTCTCTCTCTCTCTCTCTCTCTCTCTCTCTCTCTCTCTCTTTCTTTCTCTCTCTCTCTCGCTCTCTCTCTCTCCCTCCCTCTCTCTCTCTCTCTCTCTCTCTCTCTCTCTCTCTGTCTCTCTCTCTCTGTCTCTCTCTCTCTGTCTCTGGAGTCCTGGAAGACCGTTGTGGCGTCACAGAAAACTTTGCATCGGCATCCTCCATTCCTCCCGGTTCTCAGACGTTCTTATTCACTGATGTTGTCCTCCTTTCTCTGTTTTTCTCTCCTTCTGACTCCTCGCACTGTTCCTTGTAGAATGTTTTTTGGGAAGTCCTGATGGTCTTGATACATGACCATAGCATCTCAGTTTCCTTCTTCTCACCGTCTTTTCACCGTGGCTCAATACCACAAATAATATCACTACCAAACTTAAAACATTTTGGGGACACACTTAATGACATCTTTGCCTTTCCATCACACTAGCCAGTAAGGAAAATCTACAAATGGAGTGATGGAGTGCTTGCCAGACGAGTGAAAAAAAAACACAATACCGAGTTTGAGTTACTGACTGTGCTCATATCAGACAATGCAACTACACGTTCGCATTATCTGCCACAGTGGTGCATCCTCACTAGACAGCGTTACTGTGCGGCTTCACAGACAGATCAGCCAGAATTATGTCAGACGTGCACAGCATGATCGAATGGATATTTCACAAGAAAGCAAGTCGATAAAGCCGTGTTGATTTCTGTTTGGGCACAGAAAGATGGTATAATAATCTATAAACTGTTAACATTCAGCCCAGACAATTTTTTATTTATTCGTTGCCTAACCAAGTTCTGTTACAGAAAATTAATCCTCTGTAATGTGATTTTTATTGTGTTGATTCTAAAATCCTGTCATTTATCTCTATTTGTATCATCTTGTTTAAAAAGTTTACTACAATTAACAACTGCGTGAAAGGAACTTTAGAAGGAATACACTTTATCTACAAGCATTAAAATCCTCAATACATGCATCAGTAAATTAGATCATTTATTCATTCTTCATTCTCTACAACACACACCATTTTTATGCTTTTCTTTTCCTTATATGCATGTGCATGAAGAAGTTCCCCTAGACCGAAAACATTTTTTTTTTTTTTTGGTCTTTATCCTGGTCTTAAAGTAATGTCCAGTTTCCTTGTATCCGTTAACTTCCTCAGCAAATGTCCCTTGCCCGGTCACTTTTTATCATTGTTGCCCCCACCATAATCTTCCACCTAATCCTATTAGCGACCCACCACCTGTTCGGCTATGTAGGCCCATGTTTGTATTATAACAGACAATTTCACGGACACCGGCGCCATCTTGGACAGGGAGGATTGCCGTTACTCAGGTGCAGTGTTGTTTACATCCGGTGAGTAGAAAATAATTACTGGTTATTGTGCCTATGCCTCCCTACGGTGTTTCCTGCTCTATGACCATATCTGTGTGAAATATAACTCATTCTTTGATTTCTCCATTATTTTGAACAGTGGATTGATATATTTTCTCAGCATTTCCCATCATTATTAGGTGTCGTCGACATCACCCTTTATTCCCATACTAGTGCTGGAATACAGATGGGAAATTGTAGAGCTGCTCTTAGGTTCCGAATTTGTTTGCCCCCCTCGGAAATCAAAATCGCCCTATATCGCCCACCTTGAGAACCACTGTTGTAGAGTGAAACTTCAGTACCAAGGTCAAAGCTGCCACAACAGGGCACAACAAGGGACACGCTGGTCTAGCGGCTTGCTCGCCTCTCATGTCGAAGGTACCGGGTTCGAATCTCGGTCCGTGAACTAATGTTGGAAATTTGGGATTTTTCTCAAATATTCATGTCCCTGATCCTATGGTAAGTAGGATAGAACACCTAGTCTTCTCGGATAAGGATGAAAAACTCAGAGGCGCCGTGTGCAAGTGGCGCACTTTAACGATACCTGGGCAGTTGAAAGTCGAGAGAAGCAGGCTGAACAGGCCGCTGACTGGACCAAATTAAATGAAATGTATCCCTACCACTTCCTTCCCCTCCCTTTTCCCCCAAAGAAAAACAAAATACCCACCGGTGCTGCACTGTGGCGACGACCTGTCTGCACCAGTTGTAACTAGGCTGCAATGACACTGAATTAGGCTAATTTCCCACATGGGATAAAATAAGTATACAAAATAAAACAAAAACAAAAACATGCGGTGGTCCGTGAACCGTGAAAAAAGGTTGAGAAAAGGGCCAACTGCGGTTATTGACATACCCAAGCTAGGGAACTAGGTGATAACCGGATTTCGGCAATCTTTCCATTTTCTCCCTGTTATCTGCTTTTAGCGACATTCAATCTATAGCGATAGGGCTGCTGGAGGGAGAGGGGAGGAGTGGTATTTTTACGTTATAAACCATAGCTAAACAGTGGAAACAACTCAGTATTTTGTCTCTTTGGCTTTGTAATTAGACTACCTTCCCCCCACCCCTTCACAATATTCCTAGCCATATTCCACCCATCATCCCCAATTCAAGCTCTGTTCACTGTCTCATTCAAAACCACCTCCTGCAATTACATGGGCCATTAAACCAAAATTATTGGGCCCTTGACGTTTATGACGTAAGTAGATGCCATGATTGTGCCTCAAATGTCTATACATTGTGTTTTAGGACTGAGTAGTCAAACGCTGCCGTTCAGTGGTAAACGAGATTTCTGCCCTTTCCTGAAAAAGCACCGTAAAGGCCAAAAGCAATTCTTTACAGAAGGCGCAAGAAATAGTTTCCTCTAATTTTCATTCAATTCCCATTTTGTAATATTCAAACGAAACCATTTGTCGGACAAAATTATAACCCTGTTAGAAAGATAGTTATATTTTATTCTATAAAATAATGTTAAAGTGTGAATTTGGCCCAGTTTGACATTTTACGGTTTATTTCCTTAACATGGCAGTTTTGTAATGAATTACTTATACGGTACACTTCAGGGCACAAAGTTCGCTCATTTTGGCCGTTGGCCATGAACTTTCCAGTTGAAATCCCTCACTGGCTGTTGTCGCAGTTTCAAATTTCAATGGATGAAGATCCAGACGGAGTCAGTGGGACTGGTAGTTCACTGTTAACTGTATCTGACCTAAGGTAAGGTAACCTTGAGTTAACTTTTCACATCATCACTTCAATTCTTGTTTGTTCCAACTCCACTTTTTGCACAAATGAGAAATTCAACATTAACCGTTTGCGGCTTTAGTATTATGAAAGAAGTTACAATAAATTGAAACTGTGAAACAGCTTAATAAATGCGGCAGCGCATTTTAAACAAGTGCCAAAGAGTGCATTGGTTATATCAGTCCTATTCTACATACTAAAAGGTCTCCGGTTTTTCAGAAAATGGAGATAGAACAAAGAAGAACTGAGGTCGCGACATGGTTGAGCTCCAGTGACAGAAATTTTGCATGCAAGACTCTTGCAATAATGTTTTTGACTACATCTCCATTCCAATCCAGTTGTACATAGATTTCGTTCTTGTTGTTTTTTCAGGGTAACACTGCCTTTTTGTTTCACCTATTATTTCTCGAGCTCTGTCATTTTAATCCCGAATGTAAGTTTTAGTTCGAAGATCTTGTCGTGGTACAATTCAGATTATGATAAGGACAATTTCTAGACGAAATTTGAAATGGAACTTTCAACGCAGCTTAATGTTTGACAAATCGTTTAGAATATTATGTTGCTGTTTTTGTTTTTTTTTCTACATTGTCTTATCTTTTCTCGACCACGAAATCTTTTACATACATTTTTTAAAAATACCCAGCATTAATAAAATGTGTACAAATTAACAGAAGGCACGGTAATGAGTACGTGGCGTGTATTCAAATGGCGTATCCACCCACTCTTCTGTAGATTGGTCCTCACGTCTTGTGACTTTAAGACAACAATTAAGATGGCACTGGCCTCAGACAGAAAACATAAGCAAATTGTGTTAGGATCTAAAACATAAAATAAAAAAAAATCATAAATATAAGAGAAGTGTGCTATTATGGTTTTAAGTGTGCGTAAACGTAGTTTTGTTCTTTTATGTATATTGATATCATTTTCCTATCGAAATATGGTTCCAGGTTTCTGCATAGTAACATGCTCTTTATTTTCCAACTTTTAAATAATAATATAGGACGCTTATAACGACGTCTTTGTACTATAGGACGCTTATAACGACATCTTTGTCAAACGGCCAAGTTTTTATTTTCCGTGGCTCTTTTTGGTTTCATATTGCCCTTGGATCGACAGCCGAGAAATGGCATGGACATGAATCCCTTTGCTGCATGGGCCGTCAAGGTTATAAAATAAGTCCATTCTCTGCACTGACTTGTAAAGGCGTTGTATAGAATGTTTCTGTAAAGTGATACATTCATTCTGCCAGACCTGGTGACTATAGCCCACCAAATATTCAGTTCACTACCGAAAAGCCCGGGGCAAGTACCCAATCCCATATGTGCCGCACTTGCAACAGACCATTGCATTTTTTTCTACTCAATTTCCATTCACTACAAAAGTTTTATGTATTATACGGGCTTAGTAGATCATCTATAGGAAATTCCTGCATTTGTATCATGTTTTGTATGTAAATGTCGGGTTCAGAACATGAAATAGTGTTATGTGCCCCACTAAGGGATGAACCAGACGAAAGCTGAATTGGGCGCCAAAATGGTGGCTCACCGCCTACTTATTGTGTGTGACACTAAAACATTAGTCTACTCACTGCCCATACCGCCGCGGCCTGGGCAAAGAGTATTGTTTCAGTTCGGCGCCTACAACAGCCTTAGTCTGGTTCACCCCTAAGATTGTGTAACCCATATAATACTCCTTCCCTTATTGGTGTGTGGTTGATGAGTGGTTCTGCTAGGGAATTTTCTGGAGTCAGCTGTGTAATTAGGCTACGGTCCCCCAACAACAGGTTATTAAAAAATTAAGTTTTCTTACTATCGCCCCCCCCCTCCTCCCCCACCCTTTCACTTTCTTGCTCTTCTTCTTTATCTACTTCTTCTTTATCTACTTCTTCTTTATCTACTTCTTCTTTATCTACTTCTTCTTTATCTACTTCTTCTTTATCTACTTCTTCTTTATCTACTTCTTCTTTATCTACTTCTTCTTTATCTACTTCTTCTTTATCATTATTATGATCATTATTTGGGGGACAAGGTGGTCTGGAGGCAAGGTGTTCGCCTCTCATGCCAAGGGTACCAGGTTCAACACCCAGCCGGTTCAGGCATGTTGGAAGTTTGGGATTTTCATCATATTTTCCTGCCCTTTCTCCCATCCTCTCTTTTCCCCTCCCCTTCCTCTCTCCACCACCCTCTCTCTCTCAAAACCCGTCTCTCTATTTCCCCTTCTTCCGCACCTTTCTTCATGCATTTTACTTTCTCTTCAATCTTCCCTCTGTCTATGAATTTTCACTTTAGAGGAGTGAGCCATTGGCCTATTTAGAAAACCATGTATTAATATCATCATCATCAGTTGCCCTGTCTGGAACAGGCATTGGCGATCATGGCTCTCCACTCGGCTCTGTCATCAGCCAACCTAAAGAAGGAGTTGTTGTTGTGACGTTAATTGGTTGTCCATGAATTAAGACTTACAGTGAAAGTTTTTCTCTGTCTACCCCTGTTTTTCCTGCCTTCGATCTTCCCTGTGACTGCAAGATGTTCGATTCTCCTGAGGCGACAGATGTGCCCTAGAAATTTCAGTTGCCTTTGTCTTATTGTTTTGATTAATGACTTTTTCAAATTAAGATCTCTCAAGACTGACTCATTTGATTTTTTTCTCCATCCATGATAGCCTCAGTATTCTTCTAATAAACCACATCTCTGCTGCTTCTAGTTTCCTCTCTATTTCTTTGTCCATATAAAGTATAATAAATGTATGAACTCCTGAGCTTGCCTAAACTGCCATGCATGCATGCATGTGAAAATCTGCAACACATGACCATCTATATATGGAAGATATATTTCAGCCTTATTATTATCTACTGTGCCACTGAAGCAAACATTTATTTTGTTAGGTACATAGAATATTTTCTGTTATATTCTAATGATTTTAATTCTTTTATAATAATATGGCCCTCTATAGAGTGCGTAAGATCGATTTCGGCCATTTTCCCATTTTTACTCACCCCCCTCCGCCTGGGCCCCCACCATATGTACGACTTCATACACTTGGTCTTAACACCCCCCCCCCCCCACGCTTACTCCCATCCCCATCCGTCTCTCCACCCTCGACGGCTCTTGTACAAGCCTAATCCCATTAAATGGTTAAAGACCATGACGGGGTCTTGATGTGTCAACAAGTGGCGTTTTTGCATGGGCTATTGACTGTTTCACGAGATCCTGTAGCAAAAAATTGAACCAAAGTTTTTTTTTTAAAAAGCATTACCATAATTGGAAAGCATAATTAGTATGTACGTATCCGACCCCCCAACCTCCACACGCACCCCACCATGGACGCTTTTCGTATGCAGGGGACCCCTCTCCCCTCCCCCATTTTCGAGTACGAACACTTTATAGACAATTCTTAAGCTGTTCTACGCCATATCTGAAAAAAAAAGTTTTTTAACACTTTATAATTTATAAAGTTTGACCACATTTAACCATAATTAAATCATTCGCATAAAGTAGAGGGTCCATCTCAGTTGTTTGTTGTTGTTTTTTTTTAATAACTTCCACGCCTGAAAGTATACAATTATTTTTAAAGGTTGGAGGGGAGGATTAGGGTTTCACCATCAAGAATAACAACAACAACGTTTAAAAAGTTTTTTCTGAATGAAATTAGTACTGGGGATCAGAGGGGGAGAACAGAAAAAAAAAAAGAGGAAGAAGAAGAAAAAGATGAAGAAAAAATGGAGCAGCAGCAATATTGTAGAATTTGTAATGATTGAAATGGCTGCTGGCTGCTGTCTGACTCGATGTAATCCCATTACTATCTTTTTGGGTTTTTTTTTTTTCACAACCACCAGCCTACTAGACATTATATCTTCCACAACCAATAGACTACCAGACGTTTTATCTTCCACAACCAATAGACTACCGGACGTTTTATCTTCCACAACCAATAGACTACCGGACGTTTTATCTTCCACAACCAATAGACTACCGGACGTTTTATCTTCCACAACCAATAGACTACCGGACGTTTTATCTTCCACAACCAATAGACTACCGGACGTTTTATCTTCCACAACCAATAGACTACCAGACGTTTTATCTTCCACAGACAATAGACCACTGGACGTGTCAATCTTTTGTTTTTATTCTCTTGTCTTTCCAACATCTGTTGTGCGTCATTCCAGGGCAATCTCCAGCCGTACGTTTATAGCACGCGTTAATCAAGTGCATGGTTAAAAATATTTAATGTATGTTATTGAGAGAGTAATGATAAGATAAAACAATGTTCAACGAGGGATACACTGAAACCATCCATCAAAACGTTCACTACAGAGTGATAGCGCAGCGAAATATGTCATGTTTGGTGATTAAGCCTTTTCTAGTGACTTGAACGTATTTCTACACAGATAAGAATTGATTTTCATTCAGGGACAAGATAGTTAAAATTAAACGCAGAAATTTTTTGTCTGTTTAATAACGGATATAGGTCTCTGGCGACCTTAATTCTTGTTTGTTTCAACTCCACTTTTTGCACAATGAGAAATTCCAGGTTAAACGTCGGTGGTTTTAGTATTAGGATAATGAATTAGAGTAAATCGGAATCATGAAATAGCTTGTTAAGCGCCACAACGCTATTTAAACAAGTGTCAAAATGCGCATTTGTTATGCCTCTTCCACATACTGAAAGATCTACAGGTTATTCAGAAAATGGAGATAGAACGAACAGGAACTAAGGCTGCGCTCCAATAGCATGGTTTTGAGCCTCCTGCACATAATACAGAAACTCAACCGTCTCTACATCTGTTATAATGAAGAACCACGCATGACCACTACGTCTGGATTATAAGATTCTAGAAACAAACAAAATCTTGAAGTTTAGGAGATTAATACATCGCCACCTTACTTCCTTTTTCTTCTGTCTCCATTCCTTGAAAACTGGGGATCTTTTCGTAGCCAGAGTATAAAACACTTCTTTAACATGCGTTGTGGCACTTATCAAACTGTTTCACATTTCTAAGTTATTGTAGCTCCTTATCATAATAACTAAAGCCGCGAACGTTTCACGTTGAATTTCTCAGTTGTGCAAAAAGTGGAGTTGGAACAAATAAGAACTAAGCTCGCGATATCTAAGAATAATCTGCGCTGCATTTTTAAGCCCAAAAATTATGCAACCGACCCAGAATTGTTTCAAGAGTTATTTTCAAACTCAGATTATCACTTCTCCCCTCCTCCGCCCTCCCTCCCCCCCCCCTTTCCCCACACACACACACAAACATGTGCAAGAAATGTAAAGCTACCGCCCACATGTTTTGAGCGAACAGTTTTAAAAAATAAAAGTCGTTTTCCGTGCCAATGCCCCCACTGCTGTTTTTTAAAAGTTTTCTCTCAGAATTATTGTCTCAGAATGATTTAATTCTTTTTTTTTTTAAATGGGAGGGGGGGGACTGCAACACGACTACAACGCATCAAAGTTGCACAAGTGCGCATGACCATACAGCCACTGCTCAAGGACAAAGCCAGTTTTGTAATAATTATTTCGGAAGCGCATATCCGTGCAACGTGTTGTACGGATATGGACAGTGCATATCCGTACAACGCACAATTCAATGAAGTAGAACACACACCGGAATACTATGTTACTGACCTTGTTAATTTGCATAGTTTTTAAAAATAATCGGCTCAGTAGCAAAACTGCTTTGTTTTTCACATTATGGCGATCAATTAAACGCGAAGGGCGATGTAAGATAAGTCATAAAGACAGAGGCGTGATCAAAGATAACACGGAGAAGACTGGTATATTTGAGTTATCATAGGGAACAACAGTTTTCTCACAGGTTCGAGATCTGCGGAGATCGAAAGGGTCATTGGGAAATATAGCGAGACAGGTAAGGCTTCCTCCCAGGGAATGTTCAATGCCCAGTTATAATTTTAGGGACGGACACAAACGTATCGGCTATTCGTTTCCGAGTGTCAGGTCTTTTTTCTTGATAATAGTCTTTTACTCGTGAATCAAAATATGGCCCAAAAAAAAAAAGTTGTATGTTTCAAAGCCTCGCGTAACTTTTTTTTTTTTTTTGGGCCACATTTTGACTTTTTTTCAAGCCTTGTTGCATACCACAGCTTTTCTGTGTTTTTCTTTTTTACAATCTTTTGTTGGTGGCATTACGCTGTCACATTCAGCGAGTAATAAACTCGAAAGGTCGTCATTGGCTGTAAAAATATTACCATGTATTCACGCATTTTTCTTCGCTGATCTTGTTATTAAAGAGAACAGAATTCGCAACAGGTGCGGAAATAAGTTCAGCGCTGAGCACCCCTATGACACGATTGCGGCAGAGGCGGATCCACTATGAAACTAACGACGCTTGGCCGTCTACTGCCCAGTGTGCCTGGGCACTATAGAGTTAAGCTTCACTTCCCCTAATCCCGGAGCGGCCGCGAAGAAACTTTTTTTAATGAGTAAATTTTGGATGTTGCCCTATTATTGCTCCATGCGAAGGGCTCCATGACAGTTCAAACTTCAGAGTCTCAAATAATATATGTCCGCCACTGGAGTACTGTGTCCAGAATTTATACTGAACTCACGTAGATACCGATACTATTCAACTGCACGACACAGCAGTAACTATTATCACATACTCAATAATGCATGAACCTGTAAAATACATCTAAAATGTGAGCACCTTTATCTCTTACTACTGCCGAACTGCTTTTGTAATGGGTCACAGTGAAATACCGTGACACGGTCATAACCTTCCAGATGACATTTGGATAGTGCCTACTTTTGATTCGATGTCAGAACTTATTTATATTTATTAATAGGCACAGCAAGTACGGTCTAAAAACGTCATTATATTTACACAAAGCTGTAGTTTAGTGGTAAAAGTAATTTTTAAAAAAGTTAAATGCTTTCCAATGATGTGTGGAGTTCTGGTACGGTAGCTCTTCATTCACGCCTAGGTGTCCAAAGTTAACCGTGCGCAAGCGTTCCCTGGCGCGAGAATAATGGACCCTTGTAGGTGTGGTAATATTTTATTCACATAACCAGTTGATAACAGAAGCACATCGCCGCGTTAGATAATCGGACTGGGTCAAGTCTATATCTCTGGCTTGCAACGGTAATTGGTCCGCACAATCACGCTGAAGTCTAGTGAAAATGATGAACTTGTGTGCTCTGAAGGACCTAGTGTTTTCGACAGCAGAAAATCGTGCACATTATCTATAAGGTAACAAATCAGCACTTGTGTAAGAAACCTGTTGTTTCTTCTTCAGTGATGTGAAAATTGTGGCAAAGAAAAAGTTACCGGGACATTCACATGGAAAAGTGTGCACAATAAAAAGAAAAGAAGAGGTAATTTTCTAGAAAAAATTGTATTGATTATGCTTAGAGCTCTTTACCATAGCGTGACAGCAAATTAACAGTACAAAGTGAATCAGTTGTGAAGATACTTTGAATTTATTCGTCCTTGAAGAACTAACGGAAACACTGACAGTTTTCACGTAAAGGAAAGGAAGTTTCCCTCTGTAGTAAACAACAAGTGTCTCTGAAGGTAAGATGTGTCACAGAATCTTGAAATGTAAAGCTGGGTTTTCATGTGTACCGAAACGAAAACGGCAATGGAAACGTCCAGAATATAGAAAGAATGAGTGTTTCCACGTGTACGAAAACGATGTATCAGCACACATGAGAACATTCTTTCTATTTCACTACTTGAAGGTTTTTTTGACGTTGTCCGTTGCCACTTTTGTACACATGGAAAGCCAGCTTATATGTGATTTTAATAAAGCGAGAGCAATCAGATTCTAAAAATATGTACTTATTTTGGCTTCAGTCTTCCGGTTGCATTCTTGTCGTAAAGCCGGGTCCAATTAGGCCACACGAATGTGTAAGGAAGACAGAAAACTAAACATATTGTGCTATTATGTGCTACGTCTGTGATGAAATCCAAAACACATAATAAAAAGTTAATTATTGTCATTTAATATACTATGATGCAAATGAAGTTTGAGCACAAACATAGCATTGACTTCTTCAAGTGTGAGTCTTATTATGGATCAATTTTCCTGCTACTCTTAAGCTTCTGCTATTCCAGGCTACATCATGAGTTGTTGTTTCTTTCCCCGAGCTCATTATATTTTTTTTATTATGGGTATCCATTACCGATTGAGTTCAATTTGTTCAGTGTGGTTCAGATTTAGACAATACTGTCAGTACTATGACATCCTGTTAGTGGCCTTTTTCGTATTTTGACTGTTTTATCTGCCGTATAAAATACAGGGAAGGAATGCAAATGCTTGTCAGCTTTCTACTTGTCCATGGTGTATACAGAACCTAGGGGCGAGCTCTTCTCGCTTTTCCAAAGAAGCATCCATTGTTGGTTCAGATGCCACAACAATAGTGTCGCTAGGTCTCTAAACTGCAGAGGGCCCCTCTAAAGTGGCTGTTTATGTTAGTTCTGTTCTTGTCCTAAGCAACCACTAACTGAATGAAAGAGGTACACTGCAGCTGTAACTTACAGAAAGAGGACGGGGTAAATAACGAATAGATGATTCGAAGAGAGTAAAATCTTCTTAATGAATTTGCCGGTAAAAAAAAAAAAGGGGGGGGGTGGGGGGGGGGGTGTAAATTTGATCCTGTTACATATTGAGTTATCTTTTCTTATTTTTTCTTTCTTTTGGGGGGGGGGGGGGTGGCAGGGCATGAAGAAAATAACAAAAATAAATATATCATGAGTTAATTTCCGTCATGTCGCAGTTTTGTCAATTTATTTTTCTGATATCTTCCTTCTTTGTCTTGCCTGCACTAAAATTGTTGTCGCATTATCAACATTGTGATTTTCGACAATTATTCTCGTCAGTCATTGAAACCAGTTGTCCTCCTTTACTTCATTCTCCAACTTGCATTTTATTTCTTTATAAAATGTTCACCCCCCCCCCCCTCCCCCGCTTAATCAATTTTGGACGTCTTGGAGGGTTTTGCGGCCGCAATATTTGCTTTTGCAGCAGTTGGCAAATCGCGGCAACAAAATTTGAGAACATTAGCAAAATTTGGTCAAATTCAAGTTCGGTAACTCATAATAAAAAAAATTACAAAAAGAGCGATTCAAAATGACGAATAGATCTAGACCCCACTGGAACTAGAAATTTCAATCTGCACATTTGCACTCGCTTTAAATTAATGGTCCATGCGACATATTTTTCCCAAAAAGGTATCGATAATGACATCGATATTTTTCAAGAAAATCATCGATATCTCGATATATCGAATATATCAATTAAAATATCAATAACTTTTCTGGATAGAGGACACAATGACAAAAGATATGTACTACTGAGTCATTGCTGATGTCGTTTTGTATTTATATATTTATTCCATGTGTTTATTTTTAGTTATTTATTAGATGAGGCAGCCGGTCTCAGCCTCCTTCCCCCTTCGTTCCTCCCATGCTCTATCTCCCGCTCTATTTCCTTGCCTCTATGCCCCCCCACCTCCTCCCTTCTCCGCCCCCTCTTTCTCCCTCCAGTTTCTTTATTCCTTACCTCTCCTTTCCAGCTCCTTTCCCTCTTTCCTACCCCCCCTCTCTCTCTCTCTCTTTCTCTCTCTCTCTCTCTCTCTTTCTCACTCTTCCTCCCCCTCTCTCTCCTTCACTCGCCCCCCCATCATCTCTCTTTTTCTGTGATACTTTCTATTAAACCAGATCATATCACTGAAATATTGACACCTGCCTTTAGTGTTGTAGCCATCTCGCCATGAAACATATTCATTGCATCATCACCACGTAATTAAATTTAAATTTGTCCCCGTCGCCATTCTCCTCATAGGATAACGTTTTATTGTGTCATGAATACCTCCCTTTTTTGTGGTCACCAGAGAAGGCTACAACAATATAGGCAGGTGTCGATGTCATAATGTCTCAATAATATGGTCTGGTTTAATAGGAAGATCTGTGGATTGATTATAATTATTTTCGGGGGGTGCATGGTAAACTATCGCAACTCAATGTTTTGTCTTTTTTTTTGGTAAATTGAGTTACATGGCATGTTGCAAGCTCTTGACCAGCCGCAGGATAATTATGTTACGAGTTGGAGGTTGAATTCTGAAAACTGAGGGTTGGATTTTGCATGTACACGTAGTAGGTGTAAGAGGAGGAGGGGATGGGGGGGGGGGATGGGGAAGTGCTGCTCTGGTGTTCTGTACACGACATGACACCAACAGAAATAGCAGGACTTTTCAAAATTTAACAGATGAACAAGGCAAATAGTGCTAATACATATACTGAGCTCAAATGTGATTGGATCTGACAAAATCGGGCTTAAGGTGAAAGACCAGATTCCTGAGAAAACCCCCCAAAAGGCGAAACATTTTCTATAGAAACTGAGATTTCCTTCTAAAATGAAAGACCAGCCATTTTTCTGCATTCGGTTAAAATATTTTGCTTGAAATCATCCTAGAAATATTTCATTTTGATTTTTTGAAGAGATATAGAAATTCCACCGTTAGCCTGGTTTTGTCAGATCCACCCATAAATTAATGTCAACTGAAATGAAACGTGTTGCATGTAGTTGGCCGTTTATAAGACTGGTTTCATAGTGTTATGGTTTCTGCACGGAGTACTGTGTGAGGTGATTTTCTTATCTTTCTACAGCAAAAACTATAACATGAACTGCTTGGAATGTAATAAAAATTATTTTTTTTTAAATGAAACACTACAAGAAAAACACAAAATATTTAGGTGAAAATTGTGTTTTTCTCATTTTGTCGCAGATCTGGGTGCACCGTTTAGCAACTGACACATTACTTATTGTCACTGCACCTTAGTGAAAATCATGTTAACAGTACTGTATCGTATTTCCTTATTTTTGCTTCATTACTCTAGAAATTTGTTCAGTAAAGACTACGAGTCAATTGAAAATTTCATGACTTAGATATCGGCTGAAGAGTCATCTTTTTCATAGTTAGGTGTTCATGTTTATTTTTTTTTCTTTGGTAATGACATAAATGTCCTAGTGTGTGAGTTGGTATATGACTGATAATAATGGGAAGCCCATTTTTGTTGAATATTAGAAATTCTTTGTAATGGTACTTTTTTTTTATTGACGCGTGCCATTTGGCAATTTATTATTTTTTTTGCCAAATTCCCTGGCAAACGTCCACAATTTTTATGGCAAAATTTAGCCTTAAATATGGGAAAAACCTCCGGTGACAGTTCTCTGTTTTCTGTCCGTCTTGTCCATGCCTTTCCACCTGGCTGCACAATATCATGAAAGCAGGCAATGGCGAAATAACCTCAGTATAATTTACCTTTAAATAAATATTTTTTTTCCTACCGTGGCAAAAATATGCAGGAGTAGAGGAACAATAAGGACGGTGCAATTGATCAAAACTTGCAGCAGCCGTTTCTATCGATCCCTCCATCCATCCATCCATCCATCCATTCATCCATCTACCCATCCCTCTGTCCATCTATCTATGTGCCTGTCGGCCCCTCCAACCTTCCATCTTCCCTCCCTCTCTCTTTCTCTCTCTGTATCCCTACTTTCCTCTCTCTTTCCATTCATCCCTTTATCCATCCATCCATCTATTCACTCGCCCATCCGTCCATCCATTTACTCACTCATCCATCCATCCATTCATCCATCCATTCACTCACCCATCCATCCATTCACTCATTCATCCATCCATCCATCTATCCATCCATCCATCCATCCATTGACTCATCTATCTGTCCAACTACCTATATGCCTGTAAGTCCGTCCATTCTTCCACCTCTCTCTCTCTCTCTCTCTCTCTCTCTCTCTTTCTCTCTCTCTCTCTCTCTGTATCCCTCCTTTCCTCTTTCCTCCCATTCGTCCTTCCATCCATCCATCCATCCATTCATCCATCCATCCATTCATCCATCCATCCATCCATCCATCCATCCATCCATCCTTTTTCAAGGATACTTGTAGTCCTGAAACCAGCCCTTCACAATACACCTATATGAATCCAAACTTAACTACGACAAAAATTGCCTTCATGAACGACTTCCTGCCCTTGTCATGAGTGCTGAGCTGAAAACAGAATGATTACAAAACCAGCCAGCATTATTATCTGCCTTATCAGAGATTGTCCAGTGATTATCTTTAAGGGCACATTGAGGGCATTTTCATATGGACACAATAATATACGATAATTTCAATTCAAGCTGCACTAATGACAGCAAAACTCAGACACTCGCCTCAAGCAAGAAAGACATAACTAGGTATTTAAGGCTGTTAGGTGGGTTCAAAATTATTGGTATAAAATTGCCACCGTACATAATAGTTAGATTATGTATGCTTTAGAGCAATTATTTCGAGGGTGATGTAATTTAGTGGAGTACTTATCTGTTCAAAACGGTTCATGTCATGGGGATTTGATGGAAACAACTCAGCAATCCGTGGCTTTTGTTCTATACCGGTGGATATCGGGGTCACAAATCACATTTCGCCCCTTTCTATGCCATTCCACATTTCTTTTCCTTTCCATGCCATTCACATTTCTTGCCTTTCCATTTCATTCCACATTTCTTTTCCTTTCCATCCCATTCCACATTTCTTTTCCTTTCCATCCCATTCCACATTTCTTTTCCTTTCCATCCCATTCCACATTTCTTTCCTTTCCATCCCATTCCACATTTCTTGCCTTTCCATTCCATTCCACATTTCTCCAACTTCCATTCCAGGCCACATTTTTTCCATTTCCATCCCGTTCCACCTTTCTTCCCTTTCCATCCCATTCCAACTTTTTCCAGTTTCCATCCCATTCCACATTTCTCCCCTTTCCGTCCCAGACAACATTTCTCCAACTTCCATTCCAGGCCACATTTTTTCCATTTCCATCCCATTCCACCTTTCTTCCCTTTCCATCCCATTCCAACTTTTTCCAGTTTCCATCCCATTCCACATTTCTCCCCTTTCCATCCCAGACAACATTTCTCCAACTTCCATTCCAGGCCACGTTTTTTCCATTTCCATCCCATTCCACATTTCTCCCCTTTACACCCCATTCCAACGTTCTTCACTTTCCATCCCATTCCATATTTCTTCCTTTTCTATCCCATTCCATATTTTTTCTCTTTTGATCCCATTTCAGCCTTCTTCCCGTTCCATCCCATTCCGCCTTTCTTCCCTTTTCATCCCAGTCCACATTCCCCCCATTTCCACCCCATTTCACTTCTCCCCTTTCCATTCCATTACATTCCACCTTTCTTCCATTTCCATCCCATTTACATTTCTCCCATTTCCATCCCATTCACATTTCTCCCATTTCCATCCCATTTACATTTCTCCCATTTCCATCCCATTTCACCTTTTTTCCCTTTTCATCCCATTCCACATTTCTCTCCTTTCCATCCCATTCTTCCTCTCTTCCCTTTCCTCCCCATTCCTTCTTTCTGCCCGATCCATCCCATTCCACCTTTCTGTCCTTTCCATCCCATTCCACCTGTCCTTTCCATCCCATTCCACCTTTCTGTCCTTTCCATCCCATTCCACCTTTCTGTCCTTTCCATCCCAGGCCACATTTCTCATCTATCCATCCCATTACATTCCAGAGAGACAGACAGACAGACAGACAGAAAGACATTCAGACAGACAGACAAACAGACCGATAGACAGACAGACAGAGACGGGCGGAATGGGAGACAGACAGACAGAGTGAGAAAAAGACTGAGAGAGACAGAGAGAGAGAGAGAGAGATAGAGAGAGAGAGAGAGGGATGTCAGGTGTTTATCTGATTTACCTCTCCCTCGTAAACATAATAGTTACCACATCGCTTATCATGAGTGAAATGATTGGTTTCCAGTAACTTTTTTATATGTATAAATGTATTTTCCCCCTAATCTCTTATCAAAACACAACATGCAAATGTGTAAATAAGTTATGTAAAACCGCAGCCAGCTGTGACTGGGAGGAGAACCTGTTTTGTTGCTGTTTTTTAATATAGAAGGCGACACGTCCTAAACACGCATACACACACGCAAACAAAATGTGAACAATCTACAGCGCCGGAAAATAGTTCTCCAAAATAAATAATGCAAAAAAAAAAAAACACCTCCCTTTTAATAATCCCATTTTTCAGCTGCCATGGCATAAATGTTAGTTGAGCAGCTGTCGACGCAGTAGACTCAATCTTGTAAGTTCTCTTGGCAAATCAGACCACAAAAGGAGTATTTTTGCTTCACCGACAGGGTTTTTTTTTTTTCGAAAGGGCGTTTTTACTAAGCTTCTTGAGGATGTAGGTGTGCCGTGGAATGTGACCCTTGCCGTGTGCGTTGACATTTATTCGGACGAACTATGGTTTGGATTTGTGGAGTTATTATTTGAAAGAGAAAATCATGGAAAAAAAAAAGAAACCATTTGCAAGCAAGGCCGGATTTAGCTGAAGAGGCCCTAGGCTATTTTAGCTGTGAGGCCCCACCCAATCTCCCATCTTCACGCTTAGAGGAAAGATGGAAGTGTCTGAAATAATTTGAGTAACGCCAATGCTGATGATAGGTGTTTAAAATTCCGCATTTCGCAGTTCCTTCTCAAAAGGACATAAGCAAGGAACATAACAAAAGATTTGTTCAGAAACTACAGCGCATTGTAACATTGTAAGTAAGAAAAGCCTAAGCGTGTCACAAAATAGTATGCAGACTGGTCTGTGGCGGCGAGGCCTCCCTAGATTTTGAGGCCTTAGGCTTCAGCCTACCTAGCCTAATGGTAAATCCGGCATTGCTTGCCACAAGAGCTGTTACTAGCCAGCATCACTTCGCCAGTCCGACGTAGATTTCCGTATTATTGGTGGAATTACCGCAGGGGTCGGGTTCCTTACATCAAAATAATATCGGTGCAGTGCGTAACCAGCGGATTTACGTAGGAACGATCTCATTCCTATGTGCAAACTCAACGTCAATCCTAAGCGCCAGATATCCATAGGGTCGCTGGCTGGGTTGTTAGGGGGCAGTTATATTTCACACTGTAAGCTGTAGCTGACCAATGAACACAACTCCGTTCGGCTTTGTGAGTAGACTACGGTCCCCCATACTAACAACAGCATTTTCATTAGGCCACCTGCAGTGACCAAATTTTGCATGCAGGTTTCAAATACGCTGGATGATGCACCAAAGTTTGGACTTTTTCTTATTGGTTTTGTTTTCAGTTGTTGTTTTTTTTTTTTAGTTTGCTTTGTGTCGCTGTCTGCTCGCCTCCCATCCTTTTTTTTTTTTTTTTTACAAGCACGTGACCCGTAACGTCAACACCTCTCGCCGGTTGATTTAAACTATTCGGCGTGCTCGCGGCTAAAATTACAATACAGGAATACCCTGCTTCTTGCTTTGGGAATTATTTCGGTTTACCGGGAGAAATGTGAAGAAGGTAGAAAATGATACGAGATACAGCGGTTGGGGTGTCCACCCTGCTTGTATTTCATATATTTAAAAGGCAGCTGTTGATTATCAAACAGTAAATCCTGCCAGGACAGACCTCATTTCGACACAATGATTGAAAACCAAAGAATCAGGGAGAGAGAAAGAGACAAGATTGAGAACATATAGTTCAAACAAAATTTGGAATTTATCTAAGTGGAAGTCTTATTTTCTTGTCTTTTTATTCACGTGTAGATCAGGATCTGAAGCAGCGACCACTTGACCTGAAAGATGGAGGCTGGTATCACAAACTGGATAGACTTTCTGGTGATTGGGCTCTACTTCGCGATTGTGATCACTGTTGGTTTGATGGTAAGTGGCCAAAGAGATTTGTAAGAAAAAAAAATAGTTGTTTTTTGTTTACTTGTTTGTGTTTTTTGTTGTTGTTGTTTTGTGGGGTTTTTTTTTTTTTTTGGGGGGGGGAGGGTAAATGGAAGAATATCATCACGTGAACAAATATTAAGGAACTAATTTGAACAATTCACTCATGAGATAGTAAAATTTCTTACATAAAATCTTCAAGCTTCTTATCATTGACAGTTTCAATTTCTTTTTTTTTCATTTTGTCAATTCTGGAAGCTGTTCTGCTCCAAATCTGGCCGTAACCAAGTAGCATGTTAAGTTCATTAAAAAGATGTGGCTTGAAAAAAAAAATTACAGTGTCATTATTAAACCAGCTGCTGTTTTATTAAGTAGCTTGTTCAAGCGGTCGGGATTAATAATAGTTATTTTGGAAATACCTTCACAGGTTATTTTTCTTGCAAGAGTTAGGCTAAAGGACCATTCTGAAGCTGGTTCAGCAACATAACCTCCGAGGATGTCTACTGATGTCCATAAATGCCCTTGATTTGACTTTTACCGTTCTAAAAACACGATAGTTGCTAGTGTTTTGATTAAAAACACATGTGAAATAATTTGTCTTCTCCCCCTATCACTTCCTCACGAAAATATTAGAAAACTGTAAATAGTAAAAAACCATGTTGGAGCTTTAAGAAAAGGAAAAGAGATCATGCATCACCTCTGCTGCAGAGTTTGCGCTGGCTTCGAGTAGAAAACCGAATAATGTATACTCTGTGTCACAAATGAGTGTACAAAAATGCACAAATTAACTGATCTTTTGACACCAGATTTACTCTCACGATATCCTAAAAAGTTTAAAAGTCCAAAGATGTCACTGAAGACCATGGGTGAACTTTTTTTTTTTTTGTCTTTTCGAGAGCCCCCAGATTTGGAATTCTCTGCCTCTGCCTTTGGGAGAGCTTGAAAATTGTATGACTGTAAAATATCAGCTGAAGAATCATCTCTTCACACTGTGAATGTCCAGCTAGTTTGCTTTCTTTTTTTTGAAATATTGTGTGTGTGTGATTTGGGATAGATATGATATGAATATTGTCAAGCGCTTAGAGCCTGGTTGTTAACGGAGTCGAGTGCTGTATAATACTGTGTATTAGTATTGTTCTTATTATTATTAACAAACTTCATGCATGTAGACAGAGTGGTCGGCTCGGGTGTTCAGTCTAGAAATTTGGAAATCCTCCCGCAATTTGGTGCAGTTCCTGACAAACATCCCATCATGTTATTTTTACGTACACTTCTGAACTTTACACAATAATTATAATTATTATGTCCATCAAAAAAATGTTCAGTTTCCTTTAAAACACTGACGTAATTCTTACAAGTGAAAGATCTTCCAGTTGGTTGCTTGTTTTGAGAATTTCTCCATTTCATCACGTGACTAAATGGAGACAGATCGCGACCTTAGTTCTTGTTTTCTGAAAAACTGGAGATCTTTTAGTATGTAGAAGGGGTATAACAAATGCACACTTTGACACTTGTTTAAAACGCATTGTGGCATTTATCAAGCTGTTTTACAGTTCCTAACCCCTCATCATAATACTAAAGCCACAGAAGTTTGACGTCGAATTTCTCAGTTACGCAAAAAGTGGAGTTGGAACACAAAAGAGCTACGGTCGCGAGATATAGTTCCACTGACACCAGTGCTCAATGTTTGGAATACTTTTTCTCTATTAACTGTATTTCATTCTCTGGGTCTGACAGACCCCAGACACTCACTCTTTTTATCATAACATCCTACAACAGAATGTATAATGAGGTTAAAGTAGAAATATTTCAAATACATACATTTCAGCACATTAAACGATACAACAAACTTAAAGAATGAAGAAAAAACTCAATTGTTTCTGTAAAATTCATACAATAGAATGTATATTACGTGAAACTTCAACTATGGATCAACCCGCCTAGTTTGAAAAAAATAAGTGCCACACGGTTTCATTTGGGGGAAATATCGTCGGCAAATATATTATATAATGTGTCCTTAACGCTGACTGGAGCCCCTATATTAAACAGTGACATGGTTTTGTGTCTTTACTTTAGGAGGTTTGCTGCTCTTGTCATGATTTACACCTCACTTTCTTGTTAATGTTTTTGTGTGTTTTTGATATAAGAATTTTATTTTTAAATTTTGCCCGGGCAGCGACCTTGTTAGGCCTGCTCTTGTCGATTTCCAACTGCCAAGGTATCTTTAACGTGCGCATCGTGCACACGGGACCTCCGAGTTTTCCGTCCTTATCCGAGAAGGCTAGGTGCTCCATCCTATCTACTATAGGATCAAGGACAGGAATATTCCCCAAAAATTCCATCTTAGCTGCATCGACCGGGAATCGAACCTGGTACCTTTGGCATGAGAGGCGAGCACCTTGCCTCTAGACCAATGGTTACCAATCTTTTCTATTCCTCGCACCCCCAGAAAACTTCTGATATCTTCTCGTACCCCGTACAAAAGTATTACCTGGTTTGAAGATGAAGGAAGCGAATATATACCCAATTTGAGAAAGAAATTTATTTAAGCTCATTTTTGAATGACATGAAAATCAAGAATAAGAACAAACTGATATGACAAATTCAGATACGAACAAACAGAAACTTTGAATTTAATGACTTTTAGGTTCCTACTTCTTGTTTATGATTTTGTCAAAACGTGGCACTTTTCTGCTGATGTCCATCCGCAGGTCAGCTAGACCAAGCTATCCCATACACAGTAACATTTTTGGACGCCCCAGCTGCGAAGCAAAGTAGCAAGGGGAGATCTTATATCTTTTGGCATAGGGGTTGAATATTTATCATACTAGTTATTTTCAGTTCGTTTACAAATTCACAATGCAGGCTTGTCGGAATAACTTTCTTTTGTTTCTTTGCTTTTGTTTTAGGGCGCCCTTAAATAGTGACATTTTGGACCCAGTAAAACAACCACAAACACACAAAAGTGGTTCTACTGATCAGCCCACTATTGTGAATGAACAAACTTAAAATAGTACGACAATTTTGTAGCCCTTATGCCAAAGTATAGAGTTCCAACCCTGCTACATTATACAGCTGGGACTATAGCATGCTTATTGCTTAATCTTGGCTGTTGTTAGCGGACCGCAGACCAAATACAAAGCCGAATAGAGTAATTACAGAGTTGTGCTTACTGCCCAGGTATAGATTAGTATGTAAACTACTACGGTCTCCTAACAACAGTCCTTATTTTTTATTTCATTGTCCGCACTTGTTGCAGTTTTTTTATGCTCATCAACATCTTACTACAATGGAGTCAGAGGGTGAAAATGGAAGCACCTAAAACTGCGCGACTATGTGGCCAAAAACTACGAAACTTGGTATACTGCTTCAAGCTTTGAAGATGAGTTACGTGGACACCTCTATTTTGGACAAAATTCGGTCCTTAATATTATCTATTCACTATTCTTTTTTTTTTTTTTTTGACCACAAAATAAGAGACTCATTTTCGTCGAGTAGAATCGAAAAGGGTGACTGGAAATTTCGTTATGGCTACGTGATCACCGTTCTACGAACGGCATTTGAGATAATATTATTAAGGAAGGGAGATCTCCAATGTAATCATGAAAGGCTTTTGTTTACTGCTGAGCCTTAAATTCTACAAAATATCATATTACTCACTGACAGACGTATAGGCGCACATGGGCATATTTAGGAGGCCTTGAAGTCCGGTATATTTGTAATACTTTCACTGATATTGAGCCAAAACTGATTTGAAGAAAATGTGCTGACATTTTGAACCGGAAAAAAAGATGCATTAAAAAGTATGACCGGAAATTTCGTTCTGAGCCTCAGTTTACATATTGGTCATCGAAACTCAACTTTAAAAATGACACCTGGGACGTTCCATGTAATATGCTACCTAAGAGCCATTTTGCAAAATATGTCTGGGAACAAAATTAATGGTTGTATTGTAAATGGCAGTAATTAAATTGACATTTTTTGGCTAGCATTATATTCCTTGCGTGATCATGTGAACTAGTAACGATGTTGGAAAAGAGCACATGTTTACAACCTCCCATCAGTTACCAAGATTGTGTCCCATCATTTACTTAAACTAATTGCCCCATTGTGCTTAAAAACAAAAATTGATTATTTATGCTATTTCTGTAAGTTCAAATGTTGTTGTTTTTTTAATGTAAAAAAAAACATTGTTCACTAATCCTGTTGGTTTGGTTTCACAAATTTTGGAGTTTTTATTTTGCTATGTAAAAAGCGTGGTGTTTTTTCTGTCCCATCAGTTAGCAACTAAAGTGAAGGCAATTGAACGGACTCATCTTAATTTTTATTATTTAAAACACATTTTTTATCATTTCTGTACAATTTTTCTGGAGGATTGATCAATCCATTTTGAAATAAACGAATTGTAATTTATTTAGTGGCCTTTTCTTTCTTAAAAAGTATTGTCCGACCGTTCAGACAGTTACCGTGGAATGTCCCATCTGAGTATTCCAAGAGACAGCCGGCCAACCAGTAATGATAATGGCATTTTCAACGTGGCGTCGGCCAATGTTCAAGCAGCGGTAGTCAAAATGATGGCTTAGTCAGTGGGAAACTAAAAAGGCCGAAGTGGGTGCTAAAGGAGTCATTCATTAAGTATGCACTCTCGATGTTGCAGTTTTCTTAACTCCCCTACCCCCTTATCCCCCTTATATGCTTTTCAAAAGTTTATCTTCAACCACCCCTCTCCCCACTTCTACAAGCGTACCGCCATTAAAATGTTGGATGGCCATGGTAAATATTATTTAAATGGCATCCATAATAATAATAATTGAGATCATTTATATAGCGCCTAATCCAAACAAGTTGGCTCTAGGCGCTTTACAGGAAGTCTTGTTCTCTCGTCTCTCTCTCTCTCTTCTTCTTTCTCTTCCGATCTCTCTCACTCTATCTCTCTCTCCCTCTCTCAGAGCAAATTGTAACGCAGCCTATTGGGCGCAGTTCACAACTCACAACAGTCCACACTCACAATTGGATTGTAAAGTATTATAATAATATTTGAATATATATTAATATAATATTTAATAATGAATAATAAATGTTTGTTAGAGGTGTTGGGAGTGGGTGATAGGGATACATTTTAATCTATTAATTTTAATTTTGCCTGGGCAGCGGCCTGTTTCGGCCTGCTCTAGCACAGACTACTTTGACAGTTTCAGTAGAAACATCCTGTATTTGATTTTTACACAATCCTATAACCTATTTTGGTGACAGAAAAACAAGAAACCTAAGGCACCGAAAGGCGTACATGATGCTTCACAGAGCTCCCGCTCCCTCCACGTAGACTTTTTGTACTCTGATGGCATACCCTCCCCACCCCCTCCCCCCTGGAGTGTACATACTTTATCAATGATTACAAAACTGATATCAAATTGAGCTAATTTTTTCCACCCAATTTTCCATTCACTGATAATTATGCTTTGATCATACTCAGATTGTGCAGTGCACAAAATCAGATACTCTTTAACACCAGTTTATATCCTTGGGCGACAGTTGTTGTTTGTTTGTTTTTTTTTCATTCCTATTGAAACCGCATAGCAACAACAACCATGCAATTAATTTATATTCGAAAGGTTTCAAAGGTGATAATTTTCTCAAGGGAGAGCACAAGAACAACGAACATAAATAAAATCAAGGTTTAAAAAGTTCATTTCCCTGATTCCCAACACACAAGACACAATTATCAAAATAGAATTGAAAAAAATATAATCGCAAAGGCATTGCCCTTGTTATGCATGAGCAGATAAGTTGTGAGGTAAAGGCTGTGTTTAAAATAGGTTGTATATAAAATTTTACTAAGTGCCTTGTGTCACAGACGGCCTTATGGTCGACAATATCCGCGTAAATAGAGCAACAGACCGTCTGACGGTTGACAATAATTGAGGGAATATGTTACGTTTTATTTTAGAGCATGTCATTAAAATTGTGTGTTTTTAATTAATGCCACATGTCCCAGAACCATTTAGCTACAGACTATTTGATGGTTGACAATAACTACTAAATAAAGTACATTTAAAAAAAAAGAAATTGCCGGATGTCATTTGTGTTTTCCATTAATACTACGTATCCCAGAACTATTTAGATATGGAGTGTTTGAGTGTTTGACGGGTTGACAATAACTACGTCATAGTCACTTGCCAAGCGGCACTCGCGGATCTGGGACAAAATGAGTAAAAAAAAAGCTTACTTAAACTTAATAGTAATGTTTTACATTTATCTTGTGAATAATGTAGTGGTTTTTAGTACCGGTACTTTGAAAGTATTTCATGTTATTTCCGTACACGAACCATGACACCTTGAAAGGCTTACAAATGGCTAACCACTTTGCAAAATGGTTCCCTTTAGTTGATAGTTATAATTTACTTATAAATTAGGTTTATTTGCTATGTTCATCGATTAAATTATGAAAATTCCCGCTATTTCTGTAAGACTTGCAACACTTTTGGTGCTATGTCGTGTACAGAACAAAAGAGCAACTCCCCGCCCCCCCCCCTTTCCTTCTCCTATATCTTCATAAGAGCCTTGGTTTTAGTGGAAACGCCATACTTACGTAGCTATGGCTTTCCCCCGTCTTCGCTTGTCTTATATTGTCTGTGGGTAACACCAAGTAGTGGTCTGTATAACCCACAGAAAGTGTTCCGTGAATGAGTATGACGCCATAATTATTTTTTGGGGGTGAACAACGACCCGTTGTCCTTTCCTACAATCGAAAACAATGCTGATTTGAATAATGTTCACAATCGTAACAGATTATAGGCCAACAGTACCCACTCACAACATGAACAACAATGCACAAACATCGTGACGACAACAATACGCTAGATCTACATCATACCATGTACGGAACGCTAAATCTAGATCTAGACTCGTTCCATACACGACATGACACTCCCATTGTTGGTCGCATGATAATCTATTTTATTTAAAACAGATCAGTAATATTGACACTCATCTGTATTAACGACACCTTGAAGAGTAATTGATTTTGATAACAGGTCTTCATGCCTGGTTCATGCTGTTTCGGACGAATAGGTTTGTACTTTTATTATTTCAACACTGTTTTCGTTTCGTAAATCCTCTTTAACGGGCATTTGGTTTTGGCACATGAAACATGAAACAAATAAACATATAGTCCTCAAACTTTTACACACGCCTATCAAACGACAGACTCGTCGTTCCAGCGTTGAGTGACATCACACGTCTTCCTTTCGCTTCAAGATGACAAACCGTGCCGTACGGCAAAAGATGACACGAAAATGGACCAACCGAAACAAAATGATCTAGAGCATTCTAGAGTCGCACTTTGCTTTAGAAACTCTGAAATAGTAAAGGAAAGGCCTTAAAACATGCAAAACTACTTGATGCTTCCATTCATTTAAGATTTC
This sequence comes from Onchidella celtica, assembly GCA_963931925.1. NCBI lineage: Eukaryota > Metazoa > Mollusca > Gastropoda > Systellommatophora > Onchidiidae > Onchidella > Onchidella celtica. The sequence continues at coordinate 11,409,559 of OZ007577.1, forward strand.
AAAGTGTTCATTCTTTCGACCTCATACCGTTCACACCAAGGTTCATGTTTGGAATGCATTTTGAAGTCATCCAATTTATTTTAGTTTAGTGTAGGTTATTGGAGTCCCCTATTTCCATCTTGAGTAAGCTTATCCATTTCTCTGGATCAGCACACATTCAGTTTTGCTGTATGGTTACCCAGTATTCCAGTACATGCCATTGTTAGTAACCACTATAAAATGCAGAGAAATAAGCATACATTCGAACATTTTTTTCTCATTATTTTTTTAAAATTATGCTTCGGTTTCTTTTTTCAAATTGCCTCTGCAGATATTTTGTCCATGTATGAGCACATGAAAAATTAAATTTTGTTGAAATTATATATGGTTTTTTTTTGAAGGTATTTCACCAGACCTACTGAAAGTTGGGCACTGGTTTGGCAACAGACCAATTTTGTATATCTTGGTTTTATTCTATGCATGTCAATTGTTTTTGACCCGTGTCATGGTGACACAGAAACTAACGTCATTGATCAGACACACAGAAGATAAGATCAGCAGGAGAGAAATGTAGTCTATGCTAACTACAGTTTCAATATCCACAGCATTCCCTTCTCACTCGCCCAATCCTATATGAAACACACTCCAAAAGAAAGCCCAGGCTCGCCCCCCCCCCCCAGTGGCATGCAGAAAGGGGGAGGGGGCAGAGGTGGCGATTGCCCCGGGCATCATCTATTTCAGAGCGTGGGGGGCATCTAATCCTAGATCCTATATTGAGTCTCGGGGCATACAATCAGGGAGTTGGTCCCGGGCATGATGGGGCATCGCCAAACCCCTGCACGCCACACAAACACACACACGCGTACACATAGATACATGTATACATACATTTACAGTGGAACTTGGTTATAACGAGAGGTCATGTTCCAACAAAAATGTCTCGTTTTACCAAAGGTCTCGCTATCCCAGGAAAGCGTACAAGAGGCAAGGCAAGGGATTAAAATACCCCACTATGAGCAGGACATGCTAACAACGGAGGTAACCATGAAAAATGATGGAGTATTTTGATGGTTACCTCCCTTGTTGGCATGTCCGGTTCACCAACGTACATACATGAATATCAAACTGACGCCAGATCTCGGCATTGGTATCGGTACTGGTTTGTTGTTGTTGGTGTTGTTGTTTTTCGTCTTTTTGTGCGGCGGTAGCCATCTTTCGATCAAATTACGAGAGTCAGATTCAAAAGTTAGAGCCAGATGAGTACGTTTGTTGCTGGTGGTTTATTGTGCTGTATCATTCAACGCATGGGAACAGACTGACCACATGTTTGTGACACAGGGAGTGTAGGCATGTGGTCATGAAGACCGGTATAAACAAAGAGCATACGCCGAGCGGCTATCAATTACGATCAAAGACCGTGCTACATGTAATAATTATACCACATCACAGGTAGTGACCAGAGATTGCATGTGTCTGACGAGGTTACACGGTTATTGTAGTCATGGCCTGCCCCACAGTGTGTCTCAGTGAGTGATGAGTCATCACTTTAGGCTAGCTGCGTGTAGTGTGCTGTCACAGCACGTGGTCAGTAAGGAGAGAACGCATACTAGGTCTAAGCAAGAGATGGCCAGGTCAGGCCACAATCCGCAAGGCGGGCGTGTAGTAAGAAACAAAGAACAATTACATTTCTGTTGTTATTGTCTGACTGGACTGACCGTCAACACGTTGTTCTGTGCTCGCCCCCACCATTTGCCGTACGCACTCGAAATTAATGCTATTATTACTTCTCCCTCAGTGTTCTTCATGTATGAAGGAATAATATACCAGTCTGGTCAAATTTGATGAAAATAATGTTGATTCAGGAGCAAAAGAATACTACACTTCAAAACAAAACAGAGAAAGATACAGAAGATCGCTTTGGTTCGGTGCCGTATTCACATCTTTCACCTTTCACCTAGATGTTGTCCATCCACTGCAGGATGTAGCGCCCTCCGATAATGATGTCCATTCTTTTCTGTCTGATGTTTTCCTCATCCATGATGTTCCTCCTACCTCTCTGTCGTCTTGTCATCTCCTTCCCGGTTGTCCTCTTGTTCTTCTTCCTGCCCTTGGTTGCCATTCAGTGCAGCGTATTGTCCATCTATTATCATACATCGTTCCCACATGTCAAAGCCAATTTCACTTCGTTTATTTCAAGTAATTTTCATGTCACTGACTTGTGATGTATATATGAAATAATGCGCTTTAGATGTATGTACACTGTATGTGCTTTAAACGCTCTATGAACGTGGATTCCCCTCAATAAAGTGATTTTTATCTTGTGTCATGTTATCTTATCTTTTTTTCCAGTCCATGTGTCGCAAGGATCGTGAGAGTGTTCAAGGTTACTTTCTGGCAGGGCGTTCCATGACCTGGTTACCTGTGAGTCATTTGACATGTCAAGAGCCTGTTGTGAAATACGTACGCTTGGAGAGGTTTTTGGTGGTGTTGGTGGTTAGGGCAGGGGGGGGGGTCGTCCCAAAGGTATGAAATGCAACCCGTTGTTGTTGTTGTTGTTGTTGTTGTTGTTGTTGTTTTTGGGGGGGGGGGGAGGGGTAGATCTTTATTTTATGAAGTTCGCTGCCCTTGGCATTTACACCTCACTTTTCTGGTTTTTATTTTCTTTGTTCTTGTTGCTCTGTTTTTTTGTGGTAGGGATTAGTTTTTTAGAATTTTGCCCGGGCAGCGGCCTTGTTCGGCATGCTCTTCTCAACTTTTAACTGCCAAGGCATTTTTAAAGTGCGCAACCTGCACACGGGCCCTCCGAATTTTCCGTCCTTATCCCAAAAAAATACGTGCTCGATCCTACTCTTTGGCATGAGACCAATATTTTCCCCGGGTTGGGGGGGAGGTGGGGACTGTACATAATCCTTTCAGTTACGGTACTGGGGAAAGTGCCAACTCTCTTAAATTATGGTAATGAAATGGAAAAGTTTAGATAAATTTACATTTGATAGTTGCAGGACTACAAGCAAAAATGCAGATCAAGTTCCTAATAAAAAAAAGCAACTAAATTAATTAAAAGCCAATGCAAAATGCCACTAAAAGGTTTGGAACTCACAAGAGCATTCACCATTCTAATGGCCATGCAGTTATAATAGGAGAAGGGCGGTGGGACGAGCCAAGCGTATGAAAACCCGTAATGGAAAAGGAATGGGAGGGGGTGAAGATTGGCAAAACGGAGCCTTTGCGTACTTTATGATTGGCTCCTCTTGTTACTTAGCCGTTGTTTACGGACAGAATGATTTATGAGAACACCAGACGCTTGGATGCTGACTGGCTGGTTCATTAATTACCTCTTTATTTGGTTGTTTTTTTGTTTTTTTTTAGGGGGGGGGCAGTTTTAATTTTTACTATTTGAAGCTGACCCGCCAGGAGGTAATTAGTCTTTCAGTTGGTTACTTCACTGGTTGTTCAATGTATATATATGGCCTTTAGCGTCTTTACAGACGGTCTTAGCAGCTAGAATATTCACTTTCACTTTGACTGACAGCTTCTCTCGTGGCTTATTCTACCAATGTTTGACCCGAGAGTGCGATGGCAGTGATTGCAGGTCAGTCTTTTGGGTTCACTTTGGCGAGTGTTTTCATTCCGCCTCTGTCGTTTTGTCAGGTATGTTTCTTTTGCCTTGATGTCTATTGCGAGCGTGCCACTGCGCAATTTTTGTCTCCATCTGCTTCGATCACTTGCAAGGTTCTCCCATTCATTGGGGTCGATGTTGAATGCTTTCATCGTGACCTTGCAAGTGTCTTTGAATCGCAGATGTGGCCTACCTCTGGGTCGGTTGCCAGTAGCAAGTTCCCCGTAGAGAATTTGTCTGGGGATGCGATCATTTTCCATACGGTGGAGATGTCCAAGCCACCGCAGTCTTTTTTTGCCTAGGAGAGCCTGAGTTGATGGAATGTTGGCTCGGCTCAGAACTTCGATATTTGAGATCCTGTCTTGCCACTTGATCTTGAGAATTTTGCGTAGGCAGCGCAGATGGAAGGAGTTGAGGGATCTTTCATGTTTGGAGTAGGTGGTCCATGTCTCTGAGCCATACAGCAGGGTGCTTAGGACGCAAGTTTGGTACACGAGTACCTTTGTTTTGATGGTCAGCTTGCTATTGTTCCACACCCTTTTTGAGAGTTTGCCAAAAGCTGTGGCCGCCTTTCCTATTCTGGCATTTATTTCAGTTGTTATGTCTGTGCTACCACTGATGGTTGAGCCTAGGTAGCAGAATTTTCCCACTTGCTCCAGAGGAGAGCCATTCAGCATGATTGGGTTGGGGTTTCTCAAGCCTTGTGTCAAAACTACAGTTTTTGAGACACTGATCTTTAGCATGAATTTGTCACAGGCTTTGGCAAGGCTATTGATGAGAGCCTGGAGCGTGGTTTCATCGTGGGCCACGATTGCAGCATCATCTGCGAAGAGGAGCTCTTGTAACATAATATGCTCTGTACGAGATTTTGCTTTTAGTCTGGCAACATTAAAAATGGAGCCGTCCACTCTGGTGTTAATAAGTACTCCACCTGAACATTGACCAAAGGCATTCTTGAGTAGGGCTGCAAAATATATACCAAATAAGGTAGGAGCAAGAACACATCCCTGCTTCACACCGCTGTTTACAGCAAATGAATTGGATGTGCAGCCCTCAAAGTTGACACATGCCCTCATGTCAGTGTGGAAGGATGCAATAAGTTTTAGCAATGTTGGTGGACAGCCTATGGATTTAAGGACTGCATACAGGCCAGATCGGCTTACGGTGTCGAAAGCCTTTGTTAGGTCCACAAAGCATGTTATAAGCGGCCTGTTTTGTTCTTTACATTTTTCTTGGATTTGCCGAAGTGCAAATATCATGTCAATAGTTGATCGTTTGCTTCGAAAGCCACATTGTGTTTCTGGTAAGACTTTTTCCGCCAGTTGTTGAAGGCGGCAGAGGATGACGCGAGCAAAAGCCTTTCCAGTAATGCTGAGGAGGGATATGCCTCGATAGTTGTTGCAGTCGCCTTTGTCTCCTTTGTTCTTGTAAAGTGTGACAATTTTGGCGTCTCTCATATCATGTGGTATCACGCCTTCTTTCCAACACTGCAGTAACAGATTATACAGGTGTGGTAATAGTGGGCCTTTTAGGTCTTTTAATACCTCTGCAGGAATGTTGTCACTTCCTGTGGCTTTTCCAGCAGACAGGTGGTCGATTGCATTGGAAAGCTCGACTAAGGAAGGTTCAGCGTCAAGTTCGGCCATTATTGGCAGTTTTTGGAGGTGTTCCTCAAAATCTGGTGGAATATTTTTCTCAGTTGAATACAACAGAGAGTAATGCTCTACCCACCTATTCAGTTGTTCATTTTTATCTGTGATGGGTTCACCATTTACAGACTTAAGTGGGGCGCTTTTGGTGATGATTGGCCCAAGAGCTACTTTCATCTGACTAAAGGCGGTTTTCATATCTCCCTTTTCATTTGCCTCTTGTATGCTGTTACACAAGTCTGTCCATTATTTGTTGGCGCAACGTCTTACCTCCAGCTGAAGTTTAGCTTTTGCATTTTTCAAACAAGTTTTTGTACTCTGATTGCAATTTTTGTTATACTCATTGAAAGCAGATTTCTTTTGCTCAATGAGAGGTAGGAGAATTTCGCTGTTCTGGGCTACCCAGTCGTTGTTTGAAACTTTATGCTGTCCAAAAGACTTGATGGCACAGTCATGAATTTTTGAACTGAGAGTGTTCCATGTTTCATCTACCGAGTCACATTGGGTGACATTATTCATGCTTTCAGCAAATAACTTTTCAAATGACTTTCTATTTGATTCATCTCTGATTGCTGTTACATTGATCTTAGGGATTGAAGGGGCTTTTGATCTGTATATTTTCTTGGCCGAAATTTTGATTTTGCTGACTACCAGTGCATGGTCGGTGTCACAGTCAGCACTGTGGAGGGAACGAGTTATTTTTATACAGCCCAAACTCTTCCTCCTTGAGAGAATAAGATCTAATTGATGCCAATGGCCAGACCTGGGATGGCGCCATGATGTTCTTTGGCATCTCTTAAGGTCAAAGTACGTGTTTGTAACACATAATGAGTTTACGGAGCATAGCTCCAGAAGGCGCTGCCCGTTTTCGTTGATGTTGCCAATGCCGAAGTGCCCAATGCACTTTGGCCATGCGGAGTGATCTGCTCCCACTCGAACGTTAAAGTCACCCAGAATTAGCAGGCCTTCGGTGAGAGGGATGTTGTGGAGAGTCCTCTGCAATGCCTCGTAGAAAATGTCTTTGGTTTCGTCAGAGGAGGTAAGTGTTGGGGCATAGACACAGATAATGTTGGTAAAACCAGACCGGGTGTTCAGTCTGAGTGTCATGATGCGTTCTGACACTCCAATTGGAGTTGCGATCGAATTGATAAGGGAGTTTTTTACGGCGAAGCCCACGCCGTGGATTCTCGGCTGTTCGCTGCTAAGGCCCTGCCAGAAGAAGGTGTAGTTTTCTTCTTTGACTGACCTGGAGTCGGGAAGTCGAGTTTCTTGAAGGGCAGCGATGTCGATGTTTAGTAGCTGAAGTTCTCGATCAATAATTTGGGATTTGCTGATGGAGTCAATATTAGTGAGATCTTGCTGTTGCAAGCCTGGGCGCATTGTTCTGACGTTCCAGGTACCAAGTTTTAGTATTTTTCTGTTTTTGCCAGGTGCACACTTTACGTCAGCTTTTTGACTTTTGGTCTAGCTCCAACCACCTTATGAAGCAGGCTGACGTGGCGGAACAACACCCAACTGCCTGGGGGCTGCCCAGGTTACGGCGGGCGGTAGTTGATCAATGCAGCTGAAAAGCCGCTCCCACCGACAGAGGGGACCCCTGGCGCTCATCCGTACGCCAAATGGATTGAGCTTATCACCGGTAACTGCCACCTCCCGTGTTGTGCCCATCCGTAACGGATGGCTGGAGTGTCCTCTCCAAATCGGAAATGGGTGGGCTTATAGAGGAGAGACAGACGCTTGCCAAGCCCGAGCAAACGCCTCCTCGTTTTGCTGCCTTGCCTGGGCTATTTTTAAGAGATGGTGCTTTGCCCAGAGGCACCACCCCTCTCTCTGCCATTCTAGTTAAACCCAAGGGAGAGACCAGGTCAATACATTTGGAACTAGTCCGGCTGCAGGAGATGCTGGAAGCCAGTTTGATGCAGTTCTCCCTGACAACCACCTTCGGGTCTCCACTCCTGATTTTCTGTCTGGGTTTACTCCCATAGCCTTTGCTATCATAGCAACACACAAGGCAGTGTGGTATTTGTATTCAGGGTTACCTTCCCCTAGTCTTCCTCTCTCCCGAGATGACCCACAAGACAGTGGGGGTGACAGTAGCAGGCTGTATTGTGTACTGTCATACAATAGCAGAAAACTCTGGCCTGACATATATACTGATACTTAGTACTGTACTATAATATAGGAAATTATGGTTGGTTTTTTTAGCATTTACCCTCTGACATTTTTTGTCTGAAAGAAGGATTGAAGTTCTGAAACCTTGTTTTTCTTTTCTTTCATTTCTAAAGGGGGCATTAAACTAAGCCCGGAACGGCGCGGTCAGCTGCTGGCAGACAAGAAGTGCACACCGTAATTTCCTATATTTTCTTAGTGCACCCGGGAAGGCCCTATCGTACGAAGCCTGGTCAGACACAGTGAGCTTCTGCCACTATTTCTTGGGTTGCATTTTGATGACAGCAACTGGTTGTGATGTTTCGGGCTTAGCATGATACCAGAGAATATAGGTGTATAGAGAGATCTCACTTCCGCCAAATCGCGAAACTAGGTCCCTGCGGCAAACAAGAAAATGAAGAATTGAAAGACACCGTCTTCATTACAGATAGTGTGCGTATCTGTTTACTGATTGGGCTGATTGAAACTATGTACAGCCGCTTGTAAGCTCTTACACCACTTGGAAATGCACAACCGAGTATTGTTTACCGCAGCGACCTATTTTCCTCTCCGTGCTAACAATGGTTTCGCGGAGCCTCCCGTGTCTCCCAGTGTAAATGGACCAATAGTGAAACCTCTCTATACATCTATACTCTCTGAGGATACCTCCCTAATTCTTTTGGAATTTTGTTGTAAAGTTTTTATTATTATTATTATTCGTTTCTAACGTGGAGCAATGCGACTGACAACTTGTTGTTGTTGCTTTTCTGTTGCAACATCTTAAATTTCGTGTAGGCTGAGTCTGTTTCATTCTTGTTACCGTTGTTATTGTTGGAAAGTTAGCAGTCATTTTGTTGCTCTTGGCTTGTTGGAAATTTTATTTGATTATCAGACGTTCTGTTTGTTTATTTGTTTGTTTGCTTGCTCGAGCATGGTTATTTGATTTTTTCTGGGGGGGGGGGGGGAGCGGTCCTTTGGTCGATTGCTTGGTTTGTTGATAGACTGAATGCCTGATTAACAGACACTCGATTGGAAAAGATAAACAATATTCATACTTAATGATTCTTAATGTCTTTGGCGTTTTCACGTCCAAGTATCCATTAGCTGCGACTTTAGTTCTTGGTTGCTCCACCTCCACTATTTGCACAACTGAGAAATTCGAAGTTAAACGTTTGTGGCTTTAACACTATGATAACGACTTAGAAGAAATCGGAACTGTGAAACAGCTTGATAAGTGCCACAACGCACTGTCAAAGTGTACATTTGTTAAGCCTCTTCTACATAATTATATACTAAAAGATCTCCAGTTTTGTTTTGTTTTTTTTCTTTCTCCAGAAAATGGAGATAAGACAGACAATGACTACGGTCTTGGCGTGAAATTGCCACACAAAGTAACATTAATCATTTAATGAAGGTTGTTATAAAAATGACGTGGTTCTAAACATATTTATAAGTACTAGAACCACACAGCAAACATCAGCTTCATTGTCTAGACCGGCGCGAGATTGTTGTTTTCCGGGCACTGAAATAACTAGGCTATTATTGTATTGTTTTGTTTCTCTTATGTCGCCTAAAATGGTGATACTTTCAAAATTTGGAGAAGCGCGGGCTCTGTGACGTCAAGTGAAACGAACCAACTGAAGGTGGACAAAGCTCAGGTCATTCATATTAACATGTCTATACCCATACACTATACCTACACTCCTATAATAACATGCTATATAGTAACAGGACTATCACGTCGAGATCTGTTTGTATGTAAAAGAAGTATAACACATGCATTCTTTGACACTTGTTTAAACTGCGTTGTGGCACTTTTCAAGCTGTTTTAATGTAAGTCCTTATCATTAAACTAAAGCCGCCAACATTTCAGGTCGAATTTCTCAGTGGTGCCAACAGTGAAGTTGGGACAGACAAGAACTAAGATCACGACATTAGCAACTAATGATACTTTGGAAGGAAAATGACCAAAAGACATTAAGAATCATTCAATATGAATATTATTAATTTATCTTTTACCATGATTATAATGGTTTGGGAGTTATTGTGTGTGTGTGTTGGTGGGGGGGGGGTGGGTTTTTTGATTTGTTGGTCATTTGGCCGTTTGCTTTTTGACAAAATCTCATGTCTACCTAACTCAATTCACTATCTTTCATGTCTAGATCGGGGCCTCTTTGTTTGCCAGTAACATAGGCAGTGAGCACTTTGTGGGTTTGGCTGGAAGCGGCGCTGCCTCAGGAATTGGCGTGGTCTCATTCGAATGGGGTGTAAGTTACTGCACGAGAATGGGACAAAATATTATAAAACCCACAAAACTGGTGTTGGTTTTTGTTTTATTTTTCTTCTTATTTTCCTAGCAAAAGGTATTTAACCGAGAAATCGGATATTTGTTGTCTTCCCTTTTCCTTTGCCTTTTATTACGTCTTTCTGGTATTATTTCTTACGCAAGGCATTGGTACATACAATGATTTATTTTTGCTAGTGTTTTACTTCAAAGTACGACAAGCTTGGGGGTGTATTGTTCTAATGCAGTGTTTCTCAAGGTGAGGCAATGGGACTTAAGGTTTTTTCATAGAAATCTTAATTTCACATTTAACTGTATAGATAAACTGTTCTTTGTTTTTTTGTCGAGTTGGTGGTTTCCTTGTTTGGCTCGAATTAAAACATCGAACTTACTTGATGCACACTTTTTTGGTTATGCGCAACATATTTATATATAGACTGTCTACTAACTTTGCCCACTCATGGTTGGGCCAGGGTTGGATTAACCGCTAAGGAAAATTAGCACATACCTAGGGCATCAACGGAAAGATGGGCACCACAGATATTTTTCTATGTCGGCTTTACCATGGACCATATGGTGCAAAACTCCAAATAGTGCAGGGTCTACAAAAAGCCTCCACCCCCTCCCCACCCCACCACACACACGCACAAACATACAATAATTGAAAAAAATATTATTTACGTCCGTATAAGAATCGATTTTTCTTTATTTTTAATGTATCAAACAGTTTCATTTGGAAAACATTTTTTATTATTTTATGTTTTTTGTTTTGTTTTTTTATATTTTGAATTATACAAACAGTATAAAGGGGCACCAAAATCTCTTAAGTGCTCAGGGCCTCTAAATGTCTTAATCCGGCCCTATGTGGGCCAGGCTCAGGTTTTTGGTAGATTGAAGTGGTGCATGGGGGAAAAAAAAAGGTTGAGAAACATAGGTCTAGTATGTCTGAAATGGGCGAATTACGACAAAATAATGAGGAATGAAATACAGTGATTCATCTCCCATTTCCCACCCTCTTTTTCCGTCTATCAACTAACATACAGACTCGATGTTGGCATTTTCTGACAGTTAAAACAGTGGCAAAATATCAGTGTACCGGGAAAAAAAGGAGACAGTTAATAATGTAAGGCTATCAGAAGTCTCTGTGCTGAGAAAAGCGAAAGGGAGAAGAAAAACAAGTGATGAAGATGGAGATCGCATCCAAGCTTCTGCTTAACCCTATTAACCAGGAAAAATTGGGCATTCGCCCTTAAGACCAAATGCTTTTTTTGTTGTTGTTTTTTTCAGGATCAATGGCAGAATTATTAATTGTCTTTGAGTACAAATGGTGGAAACTGAATAACTCATTTATGAGTTCGAAAGCCTTGTCCCCATGTCTCAAGCAGCATTGGTGATCTATGGAAATTTAATATTCAATGAAACATAATTATTTTCTTTTCCCAGGCAGTCCTGCTGCTAATGCTCCTAGGATGGGTATTTTTACCTATCTATCTCACAGCTGGGGTAAGTTGTATAATAATATGTGGGTGAATCTGACAAAACAGGGCTGAAGGTGACGTTTTTATACTTCTCAAAAAAAAAAAGATTTTAAGTACATCAATCAAATATTTTAACTGCCTGCAGAAAAATGGATAATCTTTCTTGTCATAACTACATAATAAGCAAATCTCAATTTCCATCGAAAATATGTCCACATTTGGGGGGGGGGGGGGGTGGGGAGATCTCAGGAATTTGATCGTACAGTGGGCGTGCGAGAGCCATCAGCCCAGAGATGTGAAAAGGTTGATATTGCTTTGCTCATACTGGAAATGTATCACTGGTTAAGTTTTGTAAATTAGATGTCCTTTTTGCTATTTAGAGCGCCAATTTGCTGTGTTCCTTTTCCTCTTTGGGCATTTAAAGAAGTGGCATGCTCTGTTTCAGACTTTTGTACAAGAAGCCTTGGGTGTCCACCTACCCGTCCATCCATCCATTCATCTATCCATCCATCCTTTCATCCATGCATCCTTCCATCCATCTATTAATCCATCCATCCATCATCCACAGGTTTTCACAATGCCGGAGTATCTAGGGAGACGTTTTGGTGGAACCCGAATGAGAATTTATCTTAGCCTGGTAGCATTGGCGCTATACGTGGCAACCAAAGTTTCGGTCAGTAAGACCCCCCCCCCCACCCCCCCGCACCAATTTTTTTTTTCCTATTTGTTGTGAGTTCAAACATCTATTGGTGTTACAGGTACGTTTGATTACTGAAAGATCACTGCAGATGATAAAGAATTGTGAGCTTTTCAAATACTATAAAAGCTATTAGGAAGGTATTATTTCATTTTTCTATTTTTAGTAGTCAGGGAGTACAGATCGAGTTTCTATAACCATGCAGTGGTATGCACGTGTATAGCAAATTAATTCGGTTCATTGTTGAACTTGTTGTCTAATCAGTAAACATTTTCAGGTAGACATGTATGCCGGGGTCTTCTTTATTCAGCTGGCTACGGGCTGGGACATGTACCTGTCAATGATACCACTTCTGGCTGTGACAGCTTTGTACACTATTGCCGGTAAGACGTGTGTCCCAAACACAGCTTTTCAGTTTCTAGTGTCATCTGTCATGTCTCAAACTTACTGAATAAAATTCCGATTTTCTTCAATCGAACCAAAATGGTAACGAACTGGTCTAACTTTAGAATACAAATTTTATCAAAGCAGCAAGAATTTTTTAAGTTCTAAAGGCTTTAAAATAGATGATGTCGCATGCATGACTTCAATTGTCTGCGTAAAAGTAAATACGATTTTGGCACTTTATTGACACAACCTAATAAAAAAAAACGTTGAAAACTCTTTAAGATACAATTAAAACGGGTAATAGGAACTAACGATAATAATGATACAGGGATCAACAGTATTTTGAGTATGTTGTTGAAAGTACAACTTTTTTTTTCTCTCAACAACAGATTTACATCCTCGGCCTTTTAGTGGTGAATCGTTCGTATGCCACGTTTTTTCTGCTTATACTTATGTCGGTAGAAAGCGGTTATTCTCGTTTTCGCCAGACGTTATGCTGGATTGGTGGAATAATTGGAGACTGACATTGAGCTCATAACTAAAACGAATAACAATCACAAAGACATGTGCCCAATGCTGTGTTACAGATGACTTGTCCCTGTCTCTGACTCTAACCCTGGTCCTGAAATATTTTAGCAACGAAAGATCTTCGGTTTCTGGGCTCCGCTGCTTATGGCATTTGGAGCGAATGGCCACCAAAGATGACTCCCGCATAAATCCAGAGATAGCACATACAACAAGATGAGACAGCTAGCGCGTTTAGCATGCACAGATTTCGCACTGCCACAAGCGGCAAATACGCGGTAGTCATGGACAATGCAGTATTTTACAAAACCAATACACATGTGTAAGGCAAACATTGAATTTCGTTCACTGTTGCGCCATCGCTGTAGGCCTTGATTGAAATCACTTATTTTGTGATTACAACTTCAATCGCTGTAGGAAAACCTTTTTTGTTTTTGTTTTTAGTGACAGTAGCACTGACACAAATGGGCATTATTAATTTATCATTATATATTAAGCAGTCTTTTCATGCGATGCGCCCTAGGCCCCGCTCCCGATCAGCCAGCGCACTAACTGTGTGCATGTTCTTTTTAGAAGTGCAAAGAAGGGAGTGTCTCATCTTCTTGTATCTGGCACCATTGGTAAAATTGCAAGGAATTTGATATTGAGCAAACGCTCCGATCCCGGCTTTTGTATACACTTTATACATTTATTGTTCTGCATGCCTTAATATTACAGGTAAATCTGTCTGTTCTGAAATTTGAATGTGGCACATTATTCTCATAGGTGGTTTGGCTGCTGTGGTTCTCACTGATACACTACAGACGTTGGTGATGTTGATTGGCGCTATCGTGTTGGCAGTAATGGGTAAGGTACATCAATAATCTCAGTTGTTGTTGTTTTTTTCCCCTCCACTCAAATCACTATTTTGTTTTATACTCGTTAACGCTCTAGAATCCAAAATACTATAAATAAGACAGTTTTCGGGCACAGAAATATGACTTTTTAACAAAGGAGATCTTGCACAGCCACCAACAAATATCACTGTGAAATTTCTACCGACGATATTTGAATTTGCAGGATCAGCATGACCCTGAAGCTGTAGTTAAAATGCATTTCAGGCGTATTGCAAAGTGTATTACTCTTCTACCCCGGGAACAAGAGGGTTAATTCGCGTATCTATCAGATTACGGTACGAAGGATGGTACTTTGCATATTGGGTTAAGATCTGAAATCGTGAGAATGATCTTAATTTTTCTATCCATCTTTACACTAACAACTAGATTAACTATTCTGTGACGCGTTGGGCCACCATTTCTGTTTTTGGCTTGGACCCCAGCGCATCGTTTCTGAAGGAGGCCAGATTCTACAAATTGATTTCATACATTTTTATCATATAAACTAAATTCATATTACACATCAAGAGACATACTTTACAATGCCGGCCTGTTCCCCATTAGATTTTAATTTCACTTTTATTTGATCTCGTTTATAAGAATCCGAAAGCTGAAAACTTACCCACAGTAACATGTCCAAAAAACAGTGAAAGACCCAGGGTGGCTGTTATCGTGTCGGGGCGCCGTTAAACCAGAACTCAAACTGAAAGTCTAAGTTTCCATGTCTTTGTTATTTCCACCTCCCAGCAACTTAACACCGGCCTATGACGTCATCTGTCGGTCGTAACACACGTCCTCTCTTTAGACGCAGCGTACCCTTCAAATGGTATTATGGAATTATACTAGCATCAGAATAATTAACAACACCCCCCCCCCCCACCGGGTTTGCCCGCTGATACACCTAATTCCACCCCCTCTCATTCTCTCCTGCTTCTTAACTTGGACAGTGGACGCATACCTCTCAACAAAATCGGAGAGATGAAATATTAATTGTACTTAATAGACTCCGTTTGGGTCCTACCCCCCTCACGAACAGTTTTTTACTTAAAGGGGAAGTCATGCAACTGCCAAACAATCCATATTTTAACTGGATGTGTAGACTTCATGCATATCCAAAGGAGACACTGTGCCCGCGGATCCATGAAATAATTATTTTCTGACGTGGACCCACAATGCATGCTATCATTTCTGATAGAGGTTAAGATCTACAACTTGAGTTAATAGCTTTTATACTCGTTTACAATTTTTTTTTCCAGATCTATACTAAACAATATTTTATAATTTTACCAATGTGTTGAAATTGCACGAATGCATTTATTTCAGTGTTATACTTGACAGCTCTGAATAGGAAACTTAAATAAAGAAAATGTACCCAATTAGACCGCGAAGGGCGCAAAGTGGCCATTATCTTGCCGGCGTGCCAGAAAACCCAAAACTCAAACGAGCCCTCACCATTTCAAGTCTCCAAATCGAAAAAAAAAGAACCTTCCGCAGGTCGGAAGGAAGACACATATAAAATTTCACACAAATTCGAGCCATATGAGCGGCGCTAGGCCCTGTTCAAAATCCTACGAGTACTTTTAATCGTAGATGATATTCATCGAACACTCTCTGATGTAGTGCACGGACACTTTTATTTTTTGTGTCTGACTTCTGAAAATGATGCCACAGTGAACTATGACCTGGCAAGCTGATGCCATTTTGAACTTGAACTTGAAGCTTGTGAGTCATACAATTTTAAAATAAATAGTTTCCGACCCAGTTAGTGTATGGATTATTTTATGGCACCGCTTCAAACCGAAATGAACTTGTCCAAAATGTTTGATTGATATAGATGCACACATGGCTGCGCATATGAGAGTAAAGAGAAAAAGGTGAACAGGCCGGGAATTATGAAAGTCGTAGGGAACGTTCACTCTAATCTTTCAAAACTATTGAGCGGAACTATTGATAGTTTGAGGAAAAAATATTCTAAATTCAAAGCCAGCGCGTGACATTCAAGCCTTTTGTGCAACATTCGGATGTGCACGGCACGAATACAGGAGCTGCGTAGCGGCGCACCCTAGGGGGAACATTGGTGCTAGGTATAGTGCCCGTTCGCAGAACGTCGGTCACGCAGATGCATTTCCGAATCATACTTTTTCCATTCTACTCGACAAAAAAATGCGTCTCATTTTGCGGCTTGGAAAAGAAAAGAAAATAAGAAATCATAAATTAATGAATTTCAAGATTGAGCTTCACCAAAATGGGTGTGTCCAAGTAACCTATCGTCAAAACTTGGAGCAGTACACAAAGTTTCATGATTTTTGATGAAGCCGTCTTCTAGTTCCAAATGCCCTCATGTTCATCCTCTCGAACTCTGTTACTGAATGACGAGCCGACCCAGGCAAGATAAATCTTGCAAATTTTCCTTGTACCAAGCTCAGCTAGATCGATACCTCCTTAATAACAGCACTTGGATTCGATGCAAAGACTAACAGATCGTTTTGTTATACCACAGTTCCTTGCAGAATACATTTATTGTTTTATGATAGAATTGATTTTCGGCCAACAATGTCTAAAGAGAAAGAAACTTGAAACTAAACTTGCGATCACACTTTTCGATTCTACTCAAGGGAAAGGTGTAAAATTCATCCAGGTCTATGCATATCATCGTGTAATTAGATCTAGATCTAGGCACCGCTTCATTAGATCTAACTCGATAGACTCAAGATCCAATTTTGAAACTGTGCACATTATTGTTTCTGTTAGAATCATAGAAGGAGATCTCTTATAAAGAGCTGGACAAGGATATTGACCTCTAGGTTCCCCAATTAGGTCTAGTTTCGAATATGATTGCAATTTTGAGTCAGCTCATAAAGTGAAGAGTTATGGCTTGAAATTCAGGACCCGGATTATGGCTAGATTCCGACTAAAGTATGCGAGTAAGCATTTGTGAAACACTAGAATGATTTCCTCATTACTTTTCTAAATCAGTTTGGATAATAAAAAAAAATTAAGCTCAGATAGTTTTACTGACGAATTCATGAAATGTTACTGCAGAACTCCAGCGGCACTGCGGGTTCGCCATAGAAATCTATGCACAGCTGTTCGTGTTTACCACAGCGACCTCATGTTAGCGGCGCTGACCCAGTTTCGCGTTTTGGCGGAAGTGAAACCTATCTATAAATCTATTAGTGCTGGGCCGATACCATAATTTTGGTATGGATGCAATACCTAGTACTAGTACTATGAACCATGCATCTACACACGAAACGAATATTAAATGCAACAGACGCTTGATTTAAAGTTGTAACTAACATTCTTATTGATCGATGCAAGCACAAAAGATTGAGCATTGCTTATATTATTTTGAATCAAATAAAAAAAAATAAAAAAAAACAATTTGAAAAAAAAAAAAGAAAAAGAAGAAGAGAGGAAAGGGGGAGTCGGGGAGGGGGTGGGAGGGGGGGGGAGCAAGTAGAGACTAGGATGGCGAAATGTAAAATGATTGTCAGTAGGAAAACATTATTATGGCATTGTCACAAAGAAGTAGGCCTACTTACAGGTAAACTTATACATTCACAATAAATCATCAAGTAAGGTAAATGCTTGAAAGGAAAGTGAAAGCGATAAGCAACTTTTAACCGGATGTTATGACTGGGTAATTACTTATATTGACTATTAAGAGTAATCTCCCTTAGGCCTATTGATAAACAATTTGCCTCTTTGGATTTCATTTTTAAAAAATAACATTTTCCAAATGTATCGATCCTTTCGAAAAAGTATCGATTCGATTCTGATAATAAGAAGTACTAAGGTATCGAGTCCCCGGTATCGATACCTGCCACCACTAAAATCTATACGCTCTGTTCTTAGTTGTTTTTTGTTTGTTTGTTTTTTTGCAGCATTCATTGAAGTCGGGGGTTTCAATGCGCTGTTCATAAAATACATGAACTCCGTTGCGGACCCATGGACAGCGTCTGATGTAGTGGCCATCAACGATAGTCTGATTACTAGCCTGTCCAGCAATATCACGACAACAGTCCAGAGTCCCACCACCACCCTCAGCAGTTTCTATCGTGTCGACAACGAAACGTATTTCCTGAGCTCCAACACCACTTGTGGCAGACCCCGATCGGACGCTTTTCACATGTTCCGTGATCCTGTCAACTCTGATCTTCCATGGCCTGGTGTCATCTTCCGGGCTACATTCGCTTCATTGTGGAACTGGTGTGCAGATCAGGTGAATAGTGTGGGTGCTAGTGAGGTATCATACTAAGCCCGGTCAGACACAGTCAGATGCTGGCAAACAAGAAGTGCACACAATTTTCTTAGTAAATCCGGGAGGACCCTGTCATGACCTGTGAGACATAGTCAGTTTCTGCCATTATTTCTTTGGTGTACATTTTGCTGGCAACATCTGACTGTATCTGGCCGGGCTTAATTAATATGAGATCTCCCTCAGGGGATTACTTGCTTTGCAAGACAAAAGAATGTCCAAGGATTTTATAAATGACAAAAGCGTGTCTTTAGGAGAGGTCATAGGTGTAAGTTGTAGCAGGCATGCCGGGGTCCGATCTCTCGTTTTATCACCCCCACGGTAGTTCAGGAAAATGAAGGTGGATTGTTTGCTTTGCAAGTCAATGTTCAAGAAGAGAATAAAGACACATCTTTTACAGATATCGCAGATGTGCTTTGCTACAGGTCTGTTTGGGTCCGATCACTCGTTTTGTAGCCCACACGGTAGGGTAATTCAGGAGGATGAGAGTGAATTACTCGCTTGGCAAGACCAAATTGTGTCCAAGAATTACATTCAGACAAAAAAAAAACCAACACTATTGTTAGTAAGATAGATTATAACAGAAGCTTGCACCGTTCAAGTCTCTTAGGATCTGGCCACTTGTTTTGTCGTCTTCACAGTTAGTTCGGTCTTGCTACAGAGCTCAGCCAGCATACATGTCACTGTGATCTACTCCCGAATGCATCCCAAATGTTTCATCTCTTTTCGTCACGTTATTTAAAATTACTTCAGACTCTTCAGCTATCAGCTGTCGTGCGCTTTCTTCAATATCATCAATGTTACTGGGACTCTCGACCTTTAGAATAATTATACAATGACAGCCAGACGCGTCAGTGTGGCGACATAAGTTGAGACATAATATTAATATAGTTCTGCTCCATTTCAGAAAATTAAAGCAACTCCTAAAGCTCTCTAGCCTTGCTGCATTTTTACATCATTATTCAAATGAATTCACATGTCAATACCATAGCGACTTTAAACGCGTGCTAATTATGCTGAAATGTCAGGACCAATTCATTATTAACAGAGTGAGGATGGTAAAGTTTCATAAAAAGGCACGCTTTTTGTATATCAAGAATGGAAGTGGATGAAACACACGTCTCGGTGAACCCTTAAATTACAGTGTAAAGTATCTTGCTCTTTTTCCAGTGCACGGAACGTTTTTCCCTTCGAACTGATGGATCTCCTGGTGTAGGCGAATCAATAATTGCATAATCATAGAGCAATAATATTTTAGAGTTGTGCTGCAATAATTTGATCCAGAAAAATGCAATGTAATCCAAGAGCCCCTTCAGGCGGCGCCAGTTTTTGCGGCGCAATTTTAGAGCTGCCGACAGCAAATACTGGGGATAAGTGGAGGCTTTCAGACACAGCCACAACCATAAAAAGTAAAACTTCGGACAGTCAGAGTGCTTGACTTCCATGCTAATGATCTACAAAAAGTAACGCCGCTCGTTTCGATACTGCGAATTGAATTGGAGGTTTCGCAGGCAGCCATAACCACACTGCTACTTCGGACGTGCGATAATGGTCTGTCTGTAGGACTTTTGAACAACAGCCCGCACCACAATACTCCTGTCTTTCCGTGAAGCTTCAGATGGTCTGAACTGCACAAAATTATCATTTATGTTGGTCTTCGTTCTAGGCCTATTTTTCATCTTTATATCACCTTTGCCAAAAGTAGATCACCTTCCACGTCCATGTTCAGACAAAAAAATAAAAGTGGCGTTTAGTCTGGGTCTCAGGCAAACATTAGTGGCACTGCTAACGCGCATTAACAGTGCCCATCTGTAGTTTAGTGCCACTGATGCGGGTTGAAAATTTAGTAGCGTCACTTGCGTCCTTTTATAGTACCACTGAGGTGGTTGGAAATTTAGGAGCGCGATTAGCGCCCTTTTGTAGTACCACTGAGGTGGGTTGGCAGTTTGCCTGGGCCACTAGGGCCCCTTTGTAGTACCACTGAGGTGAGTTGGAAATTCAGAAGCGCCATTAGCGCCCGTTGGCATTGGCACTGACGCGGGCTGGAAATTTAGCAGCGCCACTAGCGCCTATCTATAGTACCATTGCCGAGGCTTGGAAACGTAGCAGCGTCATTAGCGCTGGTTTGTAGTACCACTGATGCGGATTGAAAATTTAACAGCGCCACTTATGTCCGCTTGTAGAGCCACTGACGTGCGTTAGAAATTTAGCAGAGCCACCGACCGGCGAGAGTAGTGCTGCTGACGGTCAACTATCACGCCAAAGAGAAAAAAAAAAACAACAACTCTGGTGAGTCGCCGCATCTGAAGAGGTCCCTAAAATTACTTGTCTCGCTGTACGTTTAAATAAAAAAAGCCAGAGAGGAAGAGGGAAAATAAGTAGAAAGATCAAATGATTAGGTGAGCAGAAAATCCTTCGTCTTCCACCAGGTCTGTGATGTATTCGTTTACTAAGAGCACAGTGGGATCTTTGCGACCGCGGCCACACCGTTTTAGTGAAAACAAAATAATAATAAACAACTGAGTTTAAGTTTGAGTTTGGAGAAAGTATGTCGACCCGATAACGGTCACGTTGTGCTAGGAAGAGGCAAAGATGACAGACAAAACATAACAGAATGGTGTAGGATAGAAGGAAACCGTAGCAAAAGCGCCCGTCAACCACCCGTATAATAAACAAAATCAAAAAGAATATAATGCATTGCCGGCAGTTGACTGGGTCGAAGAAAATAATGTGAAAATTAAAGCAGCATCAAAGGGCCCAAACTTGAACAAAATGTAGGGTAAAGCGGCAACATCATCATCAACAATAACAATGCCAACAGCAGCCATACCGGTGAAAACAACAACACCAACGACAAAGGGAAAACAAACCAGCAAAAACTTCCAGTAAGGGAAAATCCAACATACCAACAGCCCATAATGTACATGTTGTGAAATAAAAGAGAAATAATTATGTGGTTATCTTCCCCTGATAACATCTTTGCCTCTTTTGACCTGGGGCGTTCTACCATATCGCACAACAGTATTGCTGTGATAAACTCTTGGCCAACTTTGATCAGAGGCGCTCTGCCCTCATCAATTCTCAGGATACCTATCATAATTATTACCCTTATCCAATACCTAAATATCACACAGTATGAAACCCTGCCCACATGACACAGCCGCGACCGTGACCGCGCAAAGTCGAGATTCGCCCATGATACAAGAACATAAAAAAGCAGTTTGGTAACATATGGAAGAATGTATTCATAATTAGACAGCCCGGGACCCGTTGGGTTAACGTAATTAATATCTAGGGTGACCAGGCGTTTTGCCGTCCTTATCCTCAACCCCGAATAGTATCGAATCCCTAACCCTGCAATATCCCAGGATGACAGGAGGAGCTCTTTAGCTCCGGACTCACAAAAGACTTTAAAACTCGCACCCCTAGCACAGAAAACTTGGGGCGCTTATGTACTTGTAACAATCTCCTTTGGAGAAAGGTCGTGCAGTTCAAAACATCATTTTATTAAAGAACAAAGACATGTAGCAAGACAAACTTCCTGTTCGTCAAATGCAGAGCACTTTGAAAGGGAAGCAGGATGATGATTGGTGAATGTTCAGCTAACAGTATACTCCACAGACCTAAGTATACACTATTATGTTAAACATTTCGGCATATTAAGCTGAATAAGCTACAGTTTAGTACCTCACAATCGCCGGGGGCCTCGCGAAATTTCAGAGTGCTTTTTCTGGGACGAGGGGCAGTGGCGTAGAGTGGGTTGTCAGTGCCCCCCCCCCTCCCCCAACCCCCCAACGACCCGTGGTCTGTTAGCAAGTGAGATCTTTTAGTATGTGGAAGAGGTATAATAAATACATTGTGACACTTATCAATCTGTTTCACACTTCCGATTTATTCCAACTCCTTATCCTTATCATTATATGAAAGCCGCAAAAGTTCAGCTTCGAATTTCTCAGTTGTGCAAAAAGTGGAGCCGGAAGAAAAATGAGCTAAGGTCGCCGGAATGAGAATTTTAGTGATTTATTGTAGATATAGATTGCAACCTTGTTGTGAAACATTGCAATGTTCTCTGCAAGATGTTCCAGCTCCTTAGTGAAATAAAGATTTTCTCTCCATTTGTCACAGGTGATTGTTCAGCGTGCCCTGGCGGCCAAGAACATGGCTCATGCCCGAGGGGCGACAATCTTGGCCGGTTACCTCAAGTTTACACCCTTGTTCCTCATTATCTTCCCCGGTATGATCAGCCGAGTTCTGTACACAGGTAAATGGGTAGTACATTGCAGAGCAGTGGTCCTCAACGTGGGCGATATCGTCCCCTTTGAAAAGGGGGGGGGGCGATTTTGATAGGGGGGGGGGGGTCGGCGGATATATTATTGTCAATATTTATTTCATGGCTGTTGTTTTAAGTAAGAACTCACCTCAAGCTTTTTTTTTTTTTTTTTTGGCGCTAGGGATACATGCGTATACGTACTATCCCTAACCCTGTCCTTATCCTCAACCCTAAACCTTATCAAATCACCCCCTGCCCCCCACCCTTTCAAACAAAACAAAAAAAAAAAAAAAACAGGACTAAACCAAACAGAAAATCTGATAGCATGATTAATCATAATTTATTGAAGCTGGTGCCAAGGAGAATTTCAGGAGGAGCTAGCTGGCTCTGGAGTCACAAAAGGCTTTAAAATGCGTACCCCTTTCGCAACAAACAAGAAGGACGTAGGTACCCGTAACAACACCCTGCTTTCATGTCGCTCTCACAAAGGGGACAAAAGGTACTTTTCAAGTAGTTATGGGCGATAAAGAGCTGGGTTGGGAAGTAGAGGAGAAAACAAGTAGGCTTAGTACAGGCTGGCCAACGAGTGGCCAGATGTCTAAACAACTTAGAGGCCAACTTTATCGCGATTGGGGGGGGGGGGGGGTGCAAACAACCACAGTTAGAGGCCAATTCTTCATTTTATGGATATTTTATTTTCAAGGACACGCACACCCCATCAATAGGGTGAGATACATACTGTTGAGATATCAGCACCATCATCACCATCATCATCGGCATTTCAGTTTCGAGATGCAATTTACTTGGTCACTTGTTTGCAGCAGGGACTTTGCACTATTAATCTCTAACCTTTAATTACTTTCTTTTGAATTTACAAGGCATTTTAAACAGTAAGTACTAACAGACTGATATAATCTAACAAATAAATCTATATGCAAAAAGAAAGTATGCTTCGACGATTACTAGTGTGTTTATTGAAAACGCTTGACAACTGGCTGACCTGGCATTGCAAGCCACTAGGCCTATGCCTATCATTAGTAAATCAAAGTAGCCGTTAGGAAGACCTTCAACTTTCATTTAGTGTACACTACAAAAGATGAAAAGTTTAATTACAAAGACACTGAATTAGTTAATTACTATTAGCAGAGACAAAGAGGCCAAGAAACGGTGATGGAGGCCAAATTCAAAGGAACTTGAGACCAGGACACCAAATGAAATATTGGAGGCCACAGATTTTCTCAGGGGGCCATTTTTCTGTACTGTGGCCTTCAGGAGGCCCATCAAGTAATCCTGACTGACCAAGCCGCTCTAGTTCAGTTTTTCTCAACCTTTTCGTGTCCCATGCCTCAATGCTCCACTTCAATTTTAAAGAAAACAAACAACGTGCGCCGCGCCATGATCGGACAAAGTTAGTATAGAGCAGGGGTGGCCAAACTTGCTCAATGTAAGAGCCACATACGATAAATTAGAGTTGTTCGAGAGCCACAAAATATGAGCAAAATTTTCACATATGTTTTTGTTGTTACATACACATTTTTTTTTTACAAAACTTGCATTCAAATATAAAGTCATGTATGCAACACTTAGTCAAGTGTAGGCGGTTTTTTAAATCTCAATTTGTATTAGTTTCATTAATTACAAAGTACACATACAAAATGCTTTCAGAATCTTGAATGATGATTGTTTTAACATTACTGAAAGTATTAAATACTGTCATCGAATAGTGCAGCTTCTAAAGAAAACGTGCAAATGTCATAAACAAGTTAATCTTTCGATTAGCTGTGATGAAAAGAGCTGAGCCAACACATTTTTACAAGCCGATTAATATATTGAAAGTCAAAAAGCCGCATGTGGCTCGCGAGCCGCGGTTGGCCACCCCTGATATAGAGTATAGTATTTTTATTTGACAGCGCTCACAGATTCTAAAATTCCGTCATTAAAACTCAACTTCGATATTTTCAGTATATATATTTGTTCCACCTGCCAATGCGGCCTGGACATGTTAAATATGTTTGATAATTTGCAAAATAAAACATATCGTATTGACAGTACTTTTGATCGTGTGTGGACCATTTCAGAAACGTAAGTGGAATGTTGTTCGCTGGGAATTCATCGATAGGTTTCCGTCCACGAGAGAAGCTTCTTGGGGAGCGGGGGAGGTGGGACTGGAGAAGGGTGAGAGGGAGGGCAAAATCAGGTTTATCACCGGTATTGCCCGGTATCACTTTTTATAATGCTTTCTTTTGTTTCTCCGTCCGCAGAGTGAGCATTTTGCTTCTTCTCTAAAATCTGTGTAACATTTCGGTCAGAGTCGGAGTTGAAATGACCAAGTTCTTGTTAAAATACTATTTTATACAATGTGGCACTATTTGAACTACTTCTGCTATATTCAGTACCGATTTTGCCAGGATTTAAAAATTAAAATTGAAGAAAGATAGAAAGAAAATTCAATACTGAATATGAAAGAACCTCCTCGCTCCACTCGCCGGTCAAACATGTGGTTTAGTCCTTGATTTCCTTACACTTTGTGGAAAGGAAAAACAATATAATCAACACTGAAGAAAGAAAGATATGAAAAACCAATGCCACAATAACTTCCCCAGACCAGATTGCATGTACAAACAAGGCAGCCTGTCTGGAAGCCTGTGGAAATGAGGCTGGTTGCTCAAATTCAGCCTATCCCTACCTCATACTCAAGCTGGCGCCGGTTGGTAAGTTTTTTATTAACATTCTGTTTTCTTATAAAATTACAGTAGACCTAATGGTACTGTATGTCACGAGTCACGTAAAGCACCACCTGATATCCACTGACCGGGTCATAATTATTGTGCATCATCAAAATTAAATGGTGATATCGCTGCATAATTATTCGCCATAAAGACAAATATAGAAATCTAAATGAATAAGGGCACTTCAGGGTGTGTCCGTCCCTAGTGACCTTCAATTGGGTGGGAAAAAAAATAATAATGGACAGATGTTTGTGGAAATAAGTTTTCACTTTATATCAGCCCTTGCTGGGTCAGGACAGGTTTTCCAATAATTTTTCTTTTCAATGTTCATCATTAATACAGGGATGATTAATTTGTTGTTACAATATAATGTGGTTACAGACTGTCGCCCCCGAATACATGCAGGTGGAAACTCCTTTCATGAACATGTATTTCGTTTTACAGGCATAAAAGGCCTTTTGATGGCAGTGATGGTAGCCGCCCTGATGAGCTCTCTCACCTCCATCTTCAACAGCGCTGTTACTGTCTTCACTATGGATCTGTGGAGACGAGCTCGGCCCGATGCGAAGGAAAAGGAGCTTCTTATTGTGGGCAGGTCAGAACAAAGCAAGCTCTTGTCTTCACTGGTGCCTTTGCTACAATACCGCACTGAATTCTGCATTTAAAACAGTGTTTCTCAAAGTGGGGGACACGCACACCCCACCTATGGGGTGCGATATACAGTTGAGATATCATCATCATCATCATCATCATCATCATCATCATCATCGGCATTTCAGTTTCTAGAGACCATGCGTGATGCACCCCCTTGGTCACTCGTTTGCAGCAGGGACTTTGCAGTACCGGCTGTGGCTGTCGAGGCCTATGTGTGGGTGTCAGTCTCTGCCGCATGTGCCACATCTGTGCTGAGCTGAGCAGTCCGTGTCTCTGTATAAAGATATATATACCGCATACTAACTTTGTCCGATCATGTTGGGGGCGCACAACTACTGTTCATGTACTTGTCTGAAAAACTGCATTCTAATCAAGGTTTGTTTATTTATTCATTTTACACGTGGGCAAGATGGGGCGGGCCAGAAGGGCTAAAGTACACTTATATTTGAGAAATCCCGTATTACCAAAACACGATTTGTACTGAGTTACACGTAATGAGTTAAGACGTCTGTAAGCGCGGCATGGAACTCACTGGTGCCGATCTACCACAATATCTGGCGCTGTATTTAACAACAGGAAGGGCGCCACACTAGACGAGGGGTAGTGCAACAGACAGGCGAAAGCAAAGCGACAGCACAAGAAACAGGAACAGAAGCAGCACACTCAGTACCCAGATCTGTACCTGCAGTACCTGCGGAATGGACTACCATGCCAAGATCGGACTGCTGAGCCACACTAGAAACTGCTCTCAACACGACTGGCCAAACCGAGGCGCGACCATTATTTCCCAAGACAGACGGATGCCCATCAATGCCATACATACTAGGCTGATTAACTGATAATTTATTATAGCACTGCAACGGGTTTTCAAAATCACGTTGGCTGTGAGAATATTAATTACTCATTTCGGGTAAAGCAGAGTTAGATCTAGTAACTAAATTGATCATTAGTATAAAATATTTCTGCTGTACCAAAACGCTTTTTGAGAAATGCTGTGAAACAGCTGATTTTAAACGACGTGATTTTTTTTCCTCTTCAGGTTCTTTGTGATAGTCCTGGTCGGGGTGAGCATTGCTTGGATCCCGCTCATTATGCAGTCTCAAGAAGGACAACTGTTCATGTACATTCAGTCTGTCACCGGATACATAGCTCCGCCCATCTCCGCTATCTTCTTAATGGCTGTTCTGATACCTCGTATTAATGAAAAGGTAGACTACATCCAGGGCAGCATTAACGCCAGCTAGTGCCCTAAGCACAGCCCAACCTTGGTGCCCTGAGCACAGCCCAGCCTTGGTGCCCTGAGCACAGCCCAACCTTGGTGCCCTGAGCACAGCCCAACCTTGGTGCCCTTTGTGTTTAGGTCTTTATTTTAGCTGGTTTTGCTGCCCCGTGCATTTGCTTCTCACGTTTCTTGTTTCTTGTGGCTTTTTTACATTTTTATTTCTTGTTCTTCTTTCAGTGTGTTTTTGTGGCAGGGATTAGCTTTCTTTATAATTTTGCACCGACAGCAACCTTGTTCGGCCTGCTCTTTTCGACTTTTAATTGTCAAATGCAGGCCGAACAAGGCCTCTGCCCGGGCAAACTTCTTTTAAAAAAAAAAAACTAATCCCCAGCACCAAAACACACTGGAACAAGAACAATGCCCCCTTTCACCTTTCTGTGGTGCCCCTTATCGCTTGATACGCCAAGTACGTGCTTATTTTGTTTACTGGTAAATCCAGCCCTGAATACGTCATTGCTGTGCAAAAGTTGTCATCAAATCTCATTGAGGTATTCTGCGGTGCAAAGGCAGAGCGACGGATTTGCTCTTTTTGTCTCTTATCAGTAATGTCATTCCGCCTGTTGCGCGGCAATATTTAGCCTGGCTAGTATAAGATTTACGTGATATACCAGCATGCCTCAACCCAAGGATAAAAATACTGTAATATCTATGCAGCAATTATTCAATGAATTTTCGGTGTAAATACACTTTAGAGACATATACTGGGGACGGGGTTAAATGTCCCTTTACCCCAATGATTCAACAGGAAACCGATTCGGAGAACATTTTTTCAGAGGATGCTAGTACACAATATCGATACCCAGCAACACACTCATTTTATTAGTTTGTATCGAGACGATTTTTTTTTTTGTACGTCACGACCATAGTGTTTGTGACAACTCCACTTTTTGCATAGCTGAGAAATTCCTCGTGAAGCGCAAGTGCCACGATGCATTTTAAACAGGTGTCAAAGTGTGCTTTTGTTATACAAACCAAAGGTTCTCCTGTTTTTCAGAAACTGAATTTGAACAAACATGAAGTAAGGTCATGATGAGATAATGGTTATCTTTTTTTTTGTTGTTTTGTTAGATTGTGGTTTTCACTTGCAGAAAGCTTTCTGCCTTCTTCACTCTGTACAATTGTCACTCCCCAAGGAAGGAGTCTGTCTATGAGTCTGACCCAATATATTACCAGCCCTCCTACAGAAGTCACTTTCCTTTGTTTGGGAGGATAACCGATGGATTGTATGGATCGATGATTTATTTTCTCGTTTGCCTAGATAAAAAAACAACAACAACAACAAAAACTAACAACAACAACAAAAAAACAACAACTGGTGTTGGACTCAATCGTGGCAAATAAATTAGCAACTAAATTCCCCCCTTTTCAGAAGTCTTTTGCAAATATGATAGTAGTAACAATCATAGAACATCAACATAAATTTCAAGAGACACTGTTCGACATTCCAAATGAAAATGTTATTTTGAATTGTATGATATCTTCTCTTTGGTTACATCGGGTCGTTATGCTAGTGATTCGTTCAATCATTTTAACTGAAAAGTTTAGAAAAAGCCCAAGTCTGAAATCATAATACATGTAATGATGGACATCACAGGAGATCTTCTGGATTTCTTTTAACCACTTTACTGCCAACGCAGTATATCTATGATGTTTACAGTCCTTGTTTCTTTTGACTGATTATTTTTGGTGATTGCAAAGGGTAAATGGGAACTTTGAAGCAGAATCTATCAAATGTTCAAAAATTCCTAATTATGTATGACCAAATGCACAGCCATGTAGAATAAGTCAGTCATGACAATATCCTGTCGGCATTCAAGGGGTTAATACTTTTCATGTTTCTCCATGCGTGTGATACAACAAACAGGGTGCCTTTGTCGGTGTTATCTGTGGTCAAACTGTGGGCATCATTCGTCTGGTTCTGGACTTTGTCTACCCTTCTCCGGGCTGTGGCCACGAGGATGACCGGCCGTCCATCGTGTCCAAGTTACACTTCACTTACTTCTCTGTCATCGTGTTTGGTGTGACGGCCTGTGTGGCTCTCATTGTCTCCTTGTTGACGGAGCCCCAGGACAAGCGAGATGTGAGATTTATTATCATAATTAATTGCATTTTTTGTATTTGTACACTACTGTTCAACTATAGATTATAACGAAAAAAACCAGGGGCCTCTAACAACGGCAAATAGCCTTAGACTTTAGGTCATAGCATTACAAGGCAACAGCAGTGGTGCTTTACCAAGCTATCATCCCCATCATTACCAGCAAAGGCAGCAGAACAGAAAAGACAAAGCCAAGGCCAGTGAATAATCAAAACAAAAATGGGGAGCAAAAGAGGAATGAAAAATGCAAGAAAGCAATGAAATTATGGCGAATGACAAAATAGTAAAGAAAGAAATGACAGCAAGAAAAGACAACAACATATTCATATAAAAAAAGTAACAAAGAAAGAAAGAAAAACCAAAAAGGAAGAACAATAAAGGGACAGAGACATAGAGGCGGGGTGGGGGGGGGGATAAGTTGAGAGAGAAAGAAAGACGATAAATTTTATTCAATTACGTTTGTGAATACATCTCTTAACAGATAGAAAACCTGACATTCTGGTCACTGCGATCAGAAAAGAAAAGACTCTCTCGCAGCAGGAAAAAAAGTAAGACGACTGGTGAAAGTTTCATAAACACAGCTGGGGGATCTGCAAAGTCTGATTGGAGACACAGGTTAACTGAGTCTAATGAAGAAGGCAAAGATCAGTGGCAAGACGCTCTAAAACGATTCAAGGATACCAGTTTTACAATTACTTCCAACAGACACAGTACTGGAGGTGGGTATAGCTAGTAGCCTTTGTTGATCTATAATTATTAGAAACAGCTAGAGGCGGACCTACATTTTTGGGACCTTGAAGCTTGAGCTGTTATGGCGGCCCTTTGCAACCAGCGTCAATAGGGCAACATTGAAAATTTACTCATTGAAAAAAGTTTCTTCGGGCCCCCACCAGAATTATGGACCCTGGAGCTTAACGTTCATTCGTTTCATAGTAGATCCGCCACTGGAAATAGCTTTCGTACAGCGACACTTCAGATAATTATCATATTATGCAATTTAATTAGAAAATAACCCAAACTTCATGTTACTTTGGTGCCAATTGATGAGGAATTATGAATTTTATATCTGGGGGGATTGGGCAGATGGCCCCATCATGATATCAGCTAAGATACATAGAAATGTGGACCTGAAGTTAATGATCGCTGGCCTCCGTTACTGAGCACAATAAGATATCAGTGAATGCTTACTTTTTGCTTTTTACGGGAATAGGAAGAACATCAGCAACGGCGTATATTTTGCTACATTTTAGTTATTAGATTCTAATGATGATAGTGAAATGAAGCAGTGAGACAGCTGAGACTGAGACAGAAATATCAATATCTTGAGAGAGAGAGAGGGAAAGAGAGAGAGAGAGACAGAGAGATAGAGAGACAGACAGAAAGAGAGATTTGACCAGTGCATTAAAGGCTACTTTGAAAGCACTGGGCAAATTAATGTATTCATAGCGATCATAAGAACTGACTAATATGCATTGTGATTTCACATTGTGGTATTTTCCCTCGAAACTGTTGATGTGACCATTATCAACCACTGAGCTGTAGGGCTGTAGTAATGGAGACACGCATGTTCATGAATTTGAGTTTCGATTAGCAGAACGAAGGGAATATACTATAATGTACTTGTTTCCTATCAGCACTGAGTGCTACACAAACGAAACTTATTTATAAGGCAAGCTCAATATTCCGCTATACTAAATGAAATACCTCATATTTTCAGATAATGTAAGAAATATGCGTGTACAACAAAGTGGAAGACCACATTCCTATGATGAGCTGCAGATTTTGCATAACAAGACCCACCTGTCACAAAACAAAAATACCATAGATGGCATGGAAGATGTTGACCTAGATAAGGACAGCAGCGGCGACCCAGCCATTAAGGTGGAAATTGATGTTGACCACTTGAAAGTGCTGGATAAGTTTGAAAACATCGTTCAGACTTTCAAGTCAACCGTCGACCAACCATGGGCAACTATTTTAAATATTAATGCAATAATTTTACTTCTCGTTCTTGGCTTCTTATGTGGTTTTTTCCATTAAAAAAAAGTATCATTTTAGAACAAAACACCACAGCTTATGTCTATTTATGTTTTTAGAAATCATTTTCTAAGTATCATTTTGTCGTCTTCCGCCACACAGAGCTGAGAGCCACCGCATAAGCACTGTATTCAAACTGAACCACATTTTAAGGCTGAGTCCGATTGGATAGGCTGGATTATTCTTGTTGAGATTTTGGGTTGTCATTGGCCTCAGCTCAAGGATATTGGCCCCCAAAGGCTGGATGACCAATGACTTCCATTTTATTTATATTGCCACTTCCAACCACATAATTTTTCAAAGGAAAGAAACTTAACTAAATCAGATGCCATCATGCTGTTGCAATTCTATCCTTGATGAAGTTCATTGATGACACAATTTTGATGTTCTTGTATCACGCCCTAAGATTTGGTATAGCAACAGATCTTGTAATATAATAGAGACAAAAATATCTTCGCCAAACAGATCTTCAAATTTATGACGTAGTTATACTTGAGCAACAATAATTATATTGCATTCCTTTCGAGACATCTCTCACAGCACGATGCAAATCTATTCTGGGCTCCCATTAACCATATGCACAATTTATAATTATATGTTTTACAACAGTCAAACAAGAGTCACTCGGTACATATTCTTCAAACTTCTGGCCATCTGGAGTGATACATCTCGGAAAGCATTTTTGTTGCAATCACTTTTACCAGGGAGTCAAGGCAAGCAAACTTACAAAATGATCTAAACTGATACTTAGAACTAAAATGATGTTTAGTACTAATGTCATTCATAAAGTGAATGGCTAAAACAGTATTATGTATGCAATTTACTAATTTTCACATGTATCAATATTTTACTTTTTACAAGAAAGAGAACGTGAGAGATCCACGGGGACAGCATCATTATATCAGTGAAAATTGTAAATTTAGTGGACGTCTTTTGGTCTTTGCTTGTCATGCAGCATATATACTCATAAGTGTATCTCTACATACAGCAGCATACAGCAGAACCATTACAATTAGTTTCAAAGTATCATTTACTCCCGGTCCAGATGACACTCTTAATTTATCTTGTTGACTATTTGTTTCTAGATCAAATCATTGTCAAAGAATTCAAGACTATAACCAGAAAGCCATAATTCGCTTAGCAGGCATTAGTATAGGCGATGCAATGCAAATAACTAATAATAATATTGTAGTGGGTTTTGTCTTTCTCTTTCAGAGCGGTCTTTTTAGTCTTCCCCCGGATATAACATAATGTGTCAAAAAACTGTCATTGATTATTTCAGGCTAAATGGATAAATTTACAATTCTGTCACATACATGAATAAAATCATAAAAAGGATGCCACTATTAAAAAAATTACGAATAAGAATATTATTGCCAGGAACAGTAGAGTAAGTAGCTCTTGTTACACTGACAATGACACTAAAAGAATAATCCTGAGCTCTTTGAAGCGTTCAAGTGGCTAAGGGTAATTGAATAAGGCTAGGTTTATAATGAGGTAACTTCACAAAACGACAGATGGCTCATTGAATGAGGTCCGCTTTGTCTCGGGTTTGGTGAGGCATTTGGATTATAGTGTTACAAGGGACTTGCGCACTAGTGCCTCGCTTTTTAATTTCAATTCAGTTCAAGTCCGAGACAAAACCGTTACAAAACAGACATGGTTCAGTGCATATTATTTCAATAGGAGCGATGACAATATTGAAAAGATATGCTCATTTTTGCCACTGATATCAGTTCTTTATATCACATTACTATCTTTTATTTATGCTTTCATTGTTTCTTATAATTATATAACATAATACTTATTTGTGAGTGGATCCCCCGGAATCAGGCTTAACGTGAAAGTCCAAATTCCTGAGAAAATCCCTCCAAAGGGGGAAACGCTTTCCATGGAAACTGAGATTTGCTTATAAAGAAAATGAAAGGTTAGCCATTCTTCTGCATTCACTTGAAATATTTTGCTTGAAATTGTTTTACAAACATTTTATTTTGATTTTTAAAGAGGTATAAAACTTTCGCCTTGTGCCCGATTTCGCCAGATCCAATCGGATAAAGCCTAATAAGTATTTCTTATATCATTGTAAGTATTTCTTACAATGATATATATTTTCAAAATGTTTCAAATATGCC
The DNA here is from genome assembly GCA_963931925.1 of Onchidella celtica. Taxonomy (NCBI): domain Eukaryota; kingdom Metazoa; phylum Mollusca; class Gastropoda; order Systellommatophora; family Onchidiidae; genus Onchidella; species Onchidella celtica. The sequence continues at coordinate 11,442,663 of OZ007577.1, forward strand.
TGTGTCGTTGGTGGATGTAGGCTACTGGAGTTTTGTTAGCGTCAAGCGTTTATCTCAGATGGTGACATTAAAATGCATTGTGATAGACCGTGTTTCAAATGCCATGTAATGTAAATATCAACACTGCGGGCAAATGAAAAGAATAATACACAACTTGTATCTCGACACGAGGTGTTCTTGTGAGTTCTTTTGTTGTTGTTTTTTTTTTTTTGCTGTTGTTGTTGTTGTTGTTTTTGTTTTTTTTGGGCGTGATCGGGATTGTTAAGAATACTATGGACAGCGAGGATAACAAATGAAGAAGTCATGAGAGAAGCACAACACACTAGACAATTAATGACAAAGATACGCAAAAGGCAAGCAAAATTCATTGGACACATCATGAGAAAAAATCAACTGGAGAATTTGGTGACAACAGGAAGGCTTGATGGAAGAAGAGGCAGGGGAAGACAGAGGGAAAAAATGCTGGACAGCCTGAAAGAATGGATGAACATCAGAAAACCATCGGAAATGCTGAAATAGACAAGCTACAGAGAGGGTTGGAGGTCCATGATCGCCCACGCCAGTCGGCAAGGCACCTGAGAGAGAGAGAGAGAGAGAGAGAGAGAGAGAGAGAGAGAGAGAGAGAGAGAGAGAGAGAGAGAGAGAGAGAGAGAGATCGGGATTGTCCAAATAACCGATAGAACAAGATGGATCTACTTTTTTGCGTTGACAATTATTTGGCTCCAAAATTATCAGTTCAGCCTTAATATTGCACTGACGTTGTAATGTTTTGCTTTAGTCTCTTCCATTTCTGACAGTACCAAGTTCATGAAGTAACTTTCATTTGATGGGAGGGTGATGTATCATACTAAGCCTGGAACGTCACAGACAGTTGCTGTCATCAGCAAAATGTACATCCAAGAAAGAAGGGCAGAAGCTGACTGTCTGACCCGGCGTAGTATGTTAGGATCTTCCCGGATTTACTAAGACAATATAAGAATTTATGGTGTGCTTTTCTTGCCTCCCAGCATCTGACTGTGCCATACCTGACTTAGTATGATACCCCCTCTATCTGTTTTCTTTACACGCAGGACGTCCACCACTAAAATATTAATCATGAAAATATATCCTCAAATTCTTCGCCAAGTTTAGACATCAGCTTTAATACATAGAATACTATTCACTGTTTTCTTCAGACGATAACTATATGGTTTCTATCGCGTAATCTTCTTTTTAAAAAGAATCCTGATGTTAATTCTTCTTATGGCTGCCATTATCCACCAACATTATTGACAGATACTACCCAGGTTTATCCGCCAATATTGTTGTTGAAAAAAAAACAACTGGATTTATTCCCTATTGTTCTAGATCTAGTTGGATTTTTTTTTAAAAATTTAACAGATTGATTCCCAATATAAAATACTTTCATCAAATTAAAAAAAAAAAAAATACCCTCCTGGGAATCGAACCATGGCCATTCGTCTAACAGGCAAAGAATGTAACCAGTATGCTACTGCAAGCCCTGCACAACTGTGAAGAAATTTTCCAAAATGAACGTCACTAAATCAAAGATCAGCGGATTCATAACCACTCCGATTTCCGAAGTATTATTTGTGCAGTCGGAGGGTTTCTGATCATGGGAAAGAACTCAGCTTTACTGAAACGTATGTCCAGTTATACAGAGTGACGTCCCATCTCTCTCGCGACTCCAAATATCTAGTTATCTGGTTTCGTTTCTGTTCTATTAGATTTCCTGTGTTGTATTATTTTAAGCAGTGCAGTTTAAGAATTGCATACATTGACTCCAATAACACAAATGTTGATACCCTGCATGGATTAAAAGTGTGACGAACACCATGTTTTGAATGTTATATCATATGTGTGTATTTTGACAACAAGAGAGGAATACATACAATATGACCAGTTTTAAAAATTACAGAACACATTTGGTGTTTTCATGAGACACTGAGAATATTTATTTTTGCAGCATGCTGAAGACTTATGAAAATGTGAAAAAACATCAAACAAATGTCCAGAGACATCAAAAATGATACTTGATAATATCAACTTGAACGTTTAACCCACAGTGCTGATGGCACTGGCAGTGTTTTGGGAATTTACATAATGATTAAAATATTCACCAGTAACCAAAAAGACGTACCCTATTGTAAGAAAAAAATCCTTACAAACTACATGTATAGGTATCTGTTTATTCATACTTCTAAACTGGAATTCAAAGAAACAATATGTCATCACATATATATGTATTTGATTTTTCATTCAACTAAACAGAAAAAATGGATTTCCTGGTACCTTTCATACACATAACACTACAGTAATCAATCTTGATGAATACAACAGTGTCAACTGTGGGAAACAGAAGGAAGCAAGCCTAAAGGGTCTCTCACTGGAAGTGTTTTTTTTTTTTTTTTTTGTGGCAACCGCCATTAACCACTGAATTCGCTTGTGACAGTGAAGAAGTCTATGCTTGTAAAAGCAACATTTGCTTAGATTGGAAAACCTTTAGGTAATATTCATGTTAACATTAAAAAGAACAACAACAACAGCATGAATTTCAACCCCTATGACCCAGCATGTTTATCATGTGACAGCATCTGGCCAAACCTGCAGCTATCACTTGTAATTATTTCAACAAATTTGTTTCACTCTTTAAGATCAAAGAGAAAAGAAGGCTATCTTGTAGACTGAAAATCAGTGTGCAGAGATATGTTCTTCGATTATGCACCAAGTCTCAGTGTGAAGTCAACAGTTTCTGAGTTGATATGCCAGTTTTCATACTATGTGTCACGAGCAGAGTTAGGGTCTTGGGGAGCATTCGACTGCACGAGAAGCAGCTAACTCACACTCGGACACAACCACACAAGAAAAGTATTAAACAACTAGAGTATCTATATATGTCAGGCCGGTCAGGCCATGTTTTACATAAATATTAATAACAAAACAAAAGACAATAGAGGTATATTCAAAGCAATAAATTCTAATTACTAACTTAATCTATGATATTCATGTAATTATGGTTCCTTATCGGATGTACTGCAATCAATAGCAAATAGGTATATTATACGAAACTAGATATCACTTTAAAGTGACAGTTGAGTCGCCACTGGCCAGTCGCCAGGCAAACTCTCCCTAAATCATATGGGCTTGAATGTTAGGAGAGCCCAGTACGTTCCAAGCCTACAGAAGCACACTTCGGCTTGTAGGTAATTACGCAGTTGCAAAAAACTATTTATATATATGCACAATCATTATTCAATTCATCAACAATGTGCCATATTACTTCAATCATACTATGGAAATAATTCTATAACACAGGCCACTCGTCGTCGAGTGCCAGCTGGGGTTTCCTTAGACTTCCTATGAGGCTGTGGTTCTCTCTCTCTCTGATCTTCTATTATGCTTGAACAAATAAGATATATTACCATCGGTCACGCCTATTGGTAGGCGCGAACATCAAAATAGCGCAGCGTGGGCTTTCAAAGGTCAGCCCACTCAGACCTTTCTTTCTAGAGCTCAGTCAGTCCGTTAGCAAGGACTTCTAGTCTTCAAATCACAGTTCAGGTACTGGCCAACCGGAGATACTTCACGACACGATGCTTCTGCTCGTCTGTATTCAATAAATCTGAACGTTACACGATGTTTTATACTATCTAACTATCCAGCAGTGCTAGTCCGCTGGCCCAATTAGTTCAGCTATCTCATTGGCCGAAACCTCCCACCATTTTAATTGTAATAATACGTCTGCACTATTCTACCAGCCAGTTAACGTGCAAAAACTTGTCTAGTCATACTTAACAATGTCAACTATCCCCACCTTGTTTCACCCCTACTCCATTACTTATTAATCACGAACATTAAAACCGACAAGCGTGAATCTAACAGTTTAACTTTACATTTATTTACTCACCAACTATAATTCGCGAGGGCCGTTCAAGGCCACCAGCCAATTTCTCATGGCCCTGGTAAAACAACAACAACTCACTCTCTGCGTGAGTTTTAACAACATCCCCTATGACCCAGCATGTTTATCATGTGACAGCATCTGGTCAAACCTGCAGCTATGACTTGTAATTATTTCAAACAAATTTGTTTCACTCTTTAAGATCAAAGAGAAAAGAAGGCTATCTTGTAGACTGAAAATCAGTGTGCAGAGATATGTTCTTCGATTATGCACCAAGTCTCGCCTAAAGGGTCTCTCACTGGAAGTGTTTTTTGTTTTTTATTGTGGCAACCGTCATTAACCACTGAATTCGCTTGTGACAGTGAAGAAGTCTATGCTTGTAAAAGCAACATTTGCTTAGATTGGAAAACCTTTAGGTAATATTCATGTTAACATTAAAAAGAACAACAACAACAGCATGAATTTCAACCCCTATGACCCAGCATGTTTATCATGTGACAGCATCTGGCCAAACCTGCAGCTATCACTTGTAATTATTTCAACAAATTTGTTTCACTCTTTAAGATCAAAGAGAAAAGAAAGCTATCTTGTAGACTGAAAATCAGTGTGCAGAGATATGTTCTTCGATTATGCACCAAGTCTCAGTGTGAAGTCAACAGTTTCTGAGTTGATATGCCAGTTTTCATACTATGTAACAGTGAACTACAGTCTCTCTTTATTTCTTTTGCTGCAGAAATGCAGCACTTTTCCTTTTGTACTTTCCCAAATGTGAAACAGGTGAAATTAAATTCTAAAATTCATATGGACAAAACCGTCATCTATTGTCAACATTATAAACATAATGTTAAACCATGCCCTCTAAGCATCCTCCTTAGAAAAATCTCCAAGTGTTATGTAAGAAACAATTGATACAAAATCAATTGATATTTATGTAAAATCAAAAATGTGTAATAGCAGCTGACTCCGGTTCTGTTACAACTGCAAGATAACATGGATGGCATTGTAAAAATTGAGCCTACAACTATGGACATTATATGCAGTGTTTTTAAAATACTGTTTGGAACAGGGCTGAAGCCCGGATAATGATTAGTTGGAAAAAGTTTAATATTAACACATACAATACAGAAAAAACAAGAAACAAAAAAACTCTCATAATCAGAAAAAAGACTAAATGCTGCAGGTAGGAGCTTCAAAACACTTATTACTGCAAAAACTTGAATCATCAAATCTTCTATCTTACAGCAAAAGAATTTTTATGTTTTACTTTTCCTTGGATTCTATTTTCCATCCTTCTTATCATGAAAAGTTTTGACTATTTCAACTTTCTTACCCATTCTGACCTTGAGATAAGCTAAACTGTTGGAGCTCTTTGCACTAGGACAATTCTAAACCTTCAATGTGCTTGATGTTATTACTTGATTATTCTGCATAATTTAGGCAAAACATGAACACTTAATATCTTTCAAGCTTTTATATCTCATTTTTCAAGGCTGAAGTCAGCTTTGATGAAACTGGGCTCCCATTTACGGAGTAAAGGCAGACACTGTATCCAAACATCAGGTGACTGAATGAATTCTGAGCTTGCACTGGTTTAAAACCATCAGGTATATCTACATGTGTATGTAGGAATACATCTTTGGTCAGCACTTCTTTTGACTCAGTGTTAGGTCTTTCCCCCCCCCCCCCCCCCGCCCCCCCAGCCTCTACACATAATGCACTACTTTCTATTTATTTCAGGATTTCTTCACATACATTCATGTATGCATACCTACAGACAAGAATGGCAGAAGAGATTAACCAGCAACAACAGGAAGGCAGCAGAACACTGTATTTTTTCATTAAATGTCCATTACCCAATACTTGCAATAACATAAAAGAGTGATGTTTTAAATTTCAACATACATAATACAGCTTTTGAAATTAGATGCACATAGCACAACAACCCTTACATTCTGGTTTTGCTGCTGTGTGCATGAGCACAACATTGGTGTTTCTGCACACAAATTCTAACAAAAGAGTCCATTTCTCTCTCAGTATGATATGAAATTAAACATATCAAATGTACTGAATGAATTGATTTTTGATATTGGATCTAACAAAAACATGCATGCATCCACTGCCAGCCGTGGCTAATTTCAGCTTTGCACCAATGCAAGCAATCAAAAAATGGGAAGAAATCAAAAGCAAACAATAAATATGTCATAAATGAATATGTTTCATGCTGACAGGTATTGCTATGATTTCTTATTTCAAAAACTGAAAACTGAAAGCCAAGGCTATTGAACCAAACTTAATAAACTTAAATCTAAGATTAACCATCAAGTTATTGTATTTATCAGTCAAAATTGCTTTGCAAAGTCATGAAATCATACATCATGATGATGATATGGCAGATTAGTGCTGTGCAATCTTAAAGGAATGATTATTATATGAAGTACAGATACAAGAGCATTCTTAACTTTCTTCACAATCGTACACAATAATTTAAGAGCAAACTTTCTCCCACAAGCTGTTTTCAAAGTATGGTACAATAACAAAATTTACTGCATGTTATGCAATATACCACAGGCATTAAATCAATATCATATTTATGTCTTCACTGGAAATAAGTAACAACGGTTGAATATTGTGGAGCAAATTTAATTAACACTACATGAGCATGTACAATGGGATAACTACCGTTTGCAATAATATGCATTTGATTGTGAAAAAAAAAAGGGGGGGCGGGGGGTGGACACAAAAAAACGAGAAATGTGTGACATAATTGCGAAAAGCTAAAATTCCAGCCTAAATATGAGCATTTTTCTAATCAATTATAGAACTGAACCACTTCACAATATTGCATGTAGAATGTAGTCTTTTCACAATTGAAAACTTCCATAAGCTTCACAGAAACTAACTGAATAGGCAAAACAAAGGGACCCAGTGCTCATCAGAAATTATTTGGAAACATTTAATTCACATTTAAAAGTTGATCATGATATGATTTCAGGTAATGGCAAGCTAACACATTTTGATTATAGACACTATACTGGACATTTGGTGACATATGAATACATGGAATGATTCAACATAATCATGGTGGCTTGGCAATAGGCAAACATGTAATTATATTCATCCACTGGATCACTTCGCACGTAAGTAGTAACTTTATCAGGCAGCCATTCAAATATTCATGCCTTACATCCACTTACAGTGTTTGCAGTTAGACATTATAATAATTTTAATCTGAGATTCAATCAACAATTCAAGTCATAAATCGTAATGGATTGAGGCTGCATGTAGGGTCTAAAAGTACTACGTGTAATGATCCCTATTTTTAGCAGTTTGAGATAACCCCTAGAAAATATGATTTTTTGACTGAATATTATAATAAATAAATATAAACATAAAGCCAAATGCAGCTGAATTATATACACAGTCATTATTTGTCCTTTGGGTTCAGTAACTTTACACCAGTCAGATCTCAATTTTACTCACAGGAATGATATTCTGATATAGGTCCACCTGCTGCAACACTGCTTGGCCATCATTTTGATGTAGGGAATCTACCCCTATAGTAACCTACCATTTTACATCATGCGCCATTCCTGCATTTCTCTGATTTAGAAATGCACCGTGGGGAAGTTTGGGCAGCCTAGTGAGTATGAATCTTTGTTTTAACATTGCTTTACATAGTAAAAATGCACAAGCCAAAGTATTGGAAGTAGGCAAAGTGCTAGTGTGTCCCACATTTGCCACAACCAATTGATACCTTTTGTCGCGATGTGGGTTAGATGGGGATAATTCGACTGACACTCTTTCGAGGTCCGCTCCCACAATCGACGAACACACAAAAAAAATACTTGCACTCTAAAAACTAAATAAATCAATTGCTTTGATTTTTTAGCAGAACTGTAGGGCAGTTTAATTACAGGAATTAATGTAACAAATATAATTATAAATATAAATATCAATTCAAAGGCAACTGAATCTAACTAATGAAACTACAGCTTTCTATAAAGACTAACTTATTCACTCTAACTACTTGCAGGCCATATGAGTTAGATGCCAAATAGAATCCGCGCACGTGGCGACGGATATAACAGTTTAAATTCTATTAATTCAATGAGACATGTTATGATATGGACATTTCCTCTAGACACGCCATGGAGAATGCTTGTACAACCATGCGTTGTCTGGCGGTAGCTCTGAAACTGTCTTCAAAAGTAAGTAGAACGGTTCACTTTCATCATTACAAATTAGTATGGACTCTCACCATGCGGCCCTCACTGGGAGTGAGAGCGCTGGATGTAAAAGCTGTGGGTTCATATCAAACCAAGTAGCTTGGGCTCTGGAGCTTTAAAACATCACGCTCCTCACAATATGGACTGCTCAACTGCGTCTCTATGTCTCTCATCTGGCTGAGGACTATCGCCGTCCACTTCGTAAATGGATTGTCTACATGTGGCATCTATCTAAGCTCTGCACGGGTTTAAATACTAAAGCTATGTCTCGACCTTCCGTCCAGATTCATACATTTGATTGGTGCAGTCGCTTCAGCTCAGCCTGCAATATTAATTTATGCTTGTCATGGCCTTGCGCCAAAATCAAGGTCAATTTTACCTAGACAATTTAAAATGCGAAACATTAACTACTAAAATCTTCAACCCCCGTGCTTTCTACTCTTATGCACGAATTTCCGAACGCCAACTAAGCGTCTAAATAAATTACCTTTACTCGCCCCTTATCTATGTTAATCAAAATCACGGGGTCGAGAACTGCTCTGTCATTCCTAGCTATACATTTATTCTGTCTCGCCCCTCCTTCTCTCCATCTATCAGAAAAAAGGTGTTTCAAAACAAACTGTTCACGAGAACAGCTCAAGGACAAATTACGCTGGTTATAATCAACAAGATCGTAAAAATTAACTCACTGACGTCGTGACCTAGCACGGCATTTATGATCCTAATGTGATCATGACACCTTTGCTGGAACTATTTCCTCATCACTCTGAGAAAATGAATTTCGATGATATACAGAGACCTAAAACTTAATGTATGTGGTGAGTAAAAAATGCCCACAGCTATAAAGAACCCAGTATGAGAAACTTAGCTTGTTCATCTATGTGCACTTGAAAGTTAAATGTAATGCTTTAGATACATGATTAAATCTATGCAGGTTGTGTAGTGAAAACTTCAGTATGTGAAATGCTATTACACATCTGCTAAGAAGTACCAGTAAGACAAGTAGATAAAAATATTTTATCTTCTCTGCTGCCAAGAAATTGTGCTCATGAGATAAGAAAATTTATAATGCTTCCATTCCTGGATATTTCTTGAAAATCAGTTACTTATTGTCTAATGCTGAAGTAGGCCTAAAATCATACTCATAACAGATTCAAATGTGCATAACATGGATTAAAACACAGACTCTGTTGTGTCTGATTCGGTGTATTTTACATAATCTAGAAGGGAGGAAATCGAATGGGCACATTATTCCCAGTTACAAGCTAAACATTCAGTAAATTTTGGTGATATGAATGGATAAATTGGTAACAAACAGCCGACTCTGCAGGTATTTCTTTTGATGATTAAGTGCAATGTTTGAGCTCACAATGCAAACATTCAGTAAATTGTGCTGACTTTGAGTAGAAAGAAAACAAACAACTCTGCAGGAGTTTAAATGGAAGAGCCAAGTATACTGTAAATTACTAATTTTGAAAACAAACATTTGGTATAAAGATTGCACCTGATGTACCTTTGATTGAATCTACATGCTCTACAGTATCATCCATGAAAAATTAACTTGTAACTTCTTGATAATGTAATACTGTACTAGTTCTGTGTTTTGATATGATCTAGTTGGTATACCAGCAGTTATGAAATATCCACTCTTCTGTCAATGCCTCAAAAAGGTCGGCCATCTTTATGCACTACCTCTTTCTTCAACAGCGCACTCTGTTACAGCACAGACTAGAAGCCAGATAAAATTACATGTCAAAATCTCATGAAAAAATCAAATGACTGTTTGTTTAAAACACAATATTGCTTTTTGAAAAGTTTAAAATGACATATATCTAGAACAGAGTTATGGCAACAATTGGTGAAAAAGTGTAATGCATGTATTGGGAAGCTTTTAAAATTGTACAGGTAAAACATTTTTGCAAGAGGTCTCTGGGCAATGTCACACATGAAATCAGTGATGACCTTTAACCTGCCATTCAGCAAAATATAATAGGAAGCTCTAAGTTGTTAATCATGATTATGTTACATTGAAAATCCAAAAATCACTTCTGACAACTCAATTTTGTTTAATAACAAGCAGGGGGAGAAAACAAGAAAAATCTGGAAACAAAAAAAAAACAACAAACGACTGATATGTACTTTGTTTAACATAACACCTTTGACACTCTGAAACAAGATGGAAGTCTGCTGGTATCATGTATGGCACAAAATATGACAGTTTTGATCCAACGTATGGTGTATTGCTCAAGGAAGAACTAATTTGCGCAATATGGTTTTGCTGCTACCAAAGACCTTATGGCGCACTACCCAAAGAATACCTAAATTGTTCAACATGGTTTTACCACTACCAAAGACCTTATAATGGCCCAAGGAATAACTAAATTGCTCAATACAGTTTTGCCACTACTAAAGACTAAATGGGCCAAGGATGCACTAAATTTCTCAATGCTTTTTTTGCTGCTACAAAAAACCTTATAATGGCCCAAGGAATAAATAAATTGCTCAATACTGATTTTTCTTGCAAACAAATGAAAGACCAGTGAAAATTTGAAATTGGTGATATCAAGAATGTATAAATAGACATAACTCCACTGTGGTGGAAGGTTAAAAAGCCTACATTGGTACAATCTTCCTTCTATTTTCTTTTTTGGTTACAAACAATCTTTGTCTGTCTTAGCGAATGCAAACTGGGGAAAATGCCCTGTTTTGAGTTGAAAAAAATGCCATGTCACAAAAGGGTTAAATCCTGTGTAAAATGTGACACATCTAGTCAAACTGGCACTGATGTTGGACTAAAAGTTAAAGATATGAATAGTATTATTTTTTTTAATGGCACTTTAAGGCTCCCTTAGAAACGTTTCACTTGATACCACCATGAAGGTGACACAATTTATCAGGACAGAGATATGCACATCATTGCAAACATGATTAGGATAGTCAGAAAGAGCTGTTTTGAAAATTGGTTTAAAACGTTTTGATTGCTGTTTGATTGGTTTCCCACACTATTCCAGGAAACAGGCATTTTCAATAAAGTGGCAGGCATGAAAGTAGAAAACTTTTAATGAAGTATATATTCTGCTCTTTAAGAATGGCAGGTTTTGTTAACAATGCTTGTAGGGTATGACAGTGATGTTTCATATAAATTATGGTAATGGAACAACAGACAGTATATTTTGCAGTTGGTGCTGCGTTTGGCAATGTGACAAATTTACTGGATTTAAAATTTCCCCTGCTCTACTGCAGTGTTACATTACAATTGTAAGAAAATTATTACAATTGAAAGAAAAAACTGGATCAGTTTGTGGATCAATCTAACAAAACCAGGTCAGACGGGACATTTTTATACCTCTTTAAAAGATCAAAATAATATATATATTTCTGAGACAATTTCAAGCAAAATGTTTTAACTGAATCTAGAAAAATAGAAAATCTCAGAAGATTTTCCCATTTCGAATGGCTTTTCTCAGAAATTTGGTTTTTTATCTTGAGTCCAAAATCGTCACATCCACTCACATCTATTTGAGATAGACTGATACAATACAAATTAAAAATACCCTTGCTGTCATCATAATACAATGGCAGGGGGTGTATCAGCCAGCGTTCTTGAGTGTTTGTTATAATCCACTACCGACTGCCATAGGACATAAAAGCTCATACCGGTGGCCTCATGCACAATTTAAACAGTTAACATTACAAGGGGCAGGAAAAAAGTGATTAAAATGTAAAGAAAAAAAACTACTCAAATTTGGTATTTTGTTGTTTGTTTGTTTGTATTTTGTTGTTTTTTTTTTGTTAGATATTTTTTGCACATGATGTAGAAGGAGATTCTCTCCTGCTTCCATCCAAAAATAAAAGCATTAAAAAAAAATCGACATTTTGAGTTAGAGGTCATTAAAATTATTATCCCTTAAAAACACTTTAAAACATTTGTTCTTGGGAAATAATTCAATATTTGTGTTTTTCCCTTCAAAGCAACAGGATCACCAGGGAAACAGGGGGAGTAACTTCAAACATCTTTGGGACTGAAACATGTATCAGTTGTCCACCAGGAATGAACACTGTTGTAGACACAGGACATGGGCTCTGTTTTGTGCATCAGGTTGCATAGATCACACAACGGCAAGGCCCCATTACCTTCCACCTCATATTCCCACGACCACTGAAAGTACTTGATGTAGGCCTCCTGAGGACAACAAAAAATATTAAATGAGCAATTTTATTATTATGAAGTTATATATAATATCCACTAGAACATGGCCACCATAAACATCATTACGGGCCCCCTGGGCAGATTCTTTTGCAATGAATGAAATTTTCTTCCCATTTCAAAAACGAAGTGCTTATTCACAAACGTCTGCGAATAAGATCAGGATCTTATTCGCAGACGGGGGTTTCTTGGTTTTGTGATGTCTGCTATGGATGAGTTCGTCCAGCCTATCCGGGTCTGCGATAGCGCATTGACTATAACATCTGCGGTTATCAGTCAGCGACTATAGGTTTAATCCCACGTCGGAGCTTTTTTTTCTTTGAACCTAGTAAAGAATTTCGCAAAACCGATGTCGTGGGAAAACTGACCATTACTAGTACGCTCCAGATCACTTCTTTTGTTTATTCCTGTTCATTGAACGGGACAGTTGCTAATTAGAAATAAAAATGTAAATCAAGTGTTAAACATGTAAATGATTTCTTTTAGTCAGTCTGAACTGAAAATTTCATCTCTCTTTACGGTAACTTAGATCTATCCTGTATTTACTGAAAATATATTTATGGCCATTGGCATCAATTAGATCTTATTCTCTCAAGGAGGAAGAGTTTGGGCTGTATAAAAATAACTCGTTCCCTCCACAGTGCTGACTGTGACACCGACCATGCACTGGTAGTCAGCAAAATCAAAATTTCGGCCAAGAAAATATACAGATCAAAAGCCCCTTCAATCCCTAAGATCAATGTAACAGCAATCAGAGATGAATCAAATAGAAAGTCATTTGAAAAGTTATTTGCTGAAAGCATGGATGATGTCACCCAATGTGACTCGGTAGATGAAACATGGAACACTCTCAGTTCAAAAATTCATGACTGTGCCATCAAGTCTTTTGGACAGCATAAAGTTTCAAACAACGACTGGGTAGCCCAGAACAGCGAAATTCTCCTACCTCTCATTGAGCAAAAGAAATCTGCTTTCAATGAGTATAACAAAAATTGCAATCAGAGTACAAAAACTTGTTTGAAAAATGCAAAAGCTAAACTTCAGCTGGAGGTAAGACGTTGCGCCAACAAATAATGGACAGACTTGTGTAACAGCATACAAGAGGCAAATGAAAAGGTAGATATGAAAACCGCCTTTAGTCAGATGAAAGTAGCCCTTGGGCCAATCATCACCAAAAGCGCCCCACTTAAGTCTGTAAATGATGAACCCATCACAGATAAAAATGAACAACTGAATAGGTGGGTACAGCATTACTCTCTGTTGTATTCAACTGAGAAAAATATTCCACCAGATTTTGAGGAACACCTCCAAAAACTGCCAATAATGGCCGAACTTGACGCTGAACCTTCCTTAGTCGAGCTTTCCAATGCAATCGACCACCTGTCTGCTGGAAAAGCCACAGGAAGTGACAACATTCCTGCAGAGGTATTAAAAGACCTAAAAGGCCCACTATTACCACACCTGTATAATCTGTTACTGCAGTGTTGGAAAGAAGGCGTGATACCACATGATATGAGAGACGCCAAAATTGTCACACTTTACAAGAACAAAGGAGACAAAGGCGACTGCAACAACTATCGAGGCATATCCCTCCTCAGCCTTACTGGAAAGGCTTTTGCTCGCGTCATCCTCTGCCGCCTTCAACAACTGGCGGAAAAAGTCTTACCAGAAACACAATGTGGCTTTCGAAGCAAACGATCAACTATTGACATGATATTTGCACTTCGGCAAATCCAAGAAAAATGTAAAGAACAAAACAGGCCGCTTATAACATGCTTTGTGGACCTAACAAAGGCTTTCGACACCGTAAGCCGATCTGGCCTGTATGCAGTCCTTAAATCCATAGGCTGTCCACCAACATTGCTAAAACTTATTGCATCCTTCCACACTGACATGAGGGCATGTGTCAACTTTGAGGGCTGCACATCCAATTCATTTGCTGTAAACAGCGGTGTGAAGCAGGGATGTGTTCTTGCTCCTACCTTATTTGGTATATATTTTGCAGCCCTACTCAAGAATGCCTTTGGTCAATGTTCAGGTGGAGTACTTATTAACACCAGAGTGGACGGCTCCATTTTTAATGTTGCCAGACTAAAAGCAAAATCTCGTACAGAGCATATTATGTTACAAGAGCTCCTCTTCGCAGATGATGCTGCAATCGTGGCCCACGATGAAACCACGCTCCAGGCTCTCATCAATAGCCTTGCCAAAGCCTGTGACAAATTCATGCTAAAGATCAGTGTCTCAAAAACTGTAGTTTTGACACAAGGCTTGAGAAACTCCAACCCAATCATGCTGAATGGCTCTCCTCTGGAGCAAGTGGGAAAATTCTGCTACCTAGGCTCAACCATCAGTGGTAGCACAGACATAACAACTGAAATAAATGCCAGAATAGGAAAGGCGGCCACAGCTTTTGGCAAACTCTCAAAAAGGGTGTGGAACAATAGCAAGCTGACCATCAAAACAAAGGTACTCGTGTACCAAACTTGCGTCCTAAGCACCCTGCTGTATGGCTCAGAGACATGGACCACCTACTCCAAACATGAAAGATCCCTCAACTCCTTCCACCTGCGCTGCCTAGGCAAAATTCTCAAGATCAAGTGGCAAGACAGGATCTCAAATATCGAAGTTCTGAGCCGAGCCAACATTCCATCAACTCAGGCTCTCCTAGGCAAAAAAAAAAAAAGACTGCGGTGGCTTGGACATCTCCACCGTATGGAAAATGATCGCATCCCCAGACAAATTCTCTACGGGGAACTTGCTACTGGCAACCGACCCAGAGGTAGGCCACATCTGCGATTCAAAGACACTTGCAAGGTCACGATGAAAGCATTCAACATCGACCCCAATGAATGGGAGAACCTTGCAAGTGATCGAAGCAGATGGAGACAAAAATTGCGCAGTGGCACGCTCGCAATAGACTTCAAGGCAAAAGAAACATACCTGACAAAACGACAGAGGCGGAATGAAAACACTCGCCAAAGTGAACCCAAAAGACTGACCTGCAATCACTGCCATCGCACTCTCGGGTCAAACATTGGTAGAATAAGCCACGAGAGAAGCTGTCAGTCAAAGTGAAAGTGAATATTCTAGCTGCTAAGACCGTCTGTAAAGACGCTAAAGGCCATATATATATTTATGGGAGTCTTCTGCTTTAGCTATTTGTCATGTTTTGTTTTACTGCTTGTTTGTTTGCATGGAAGTTTAGTTCATTTTTATTTGCTTTGCCTGATTTTCTCTGTGATTTCCCTCCTGACAAAACGGGCTAATATTATAATTATAACAACAACAAAAAAAAATTCCTTTTCACATTTTTATCTTCTAGAACAAGGCAACGATGATCACCGAGGGGGGGGGGGGGGGGGCAGCACCCCCCTCCCCAAAAAAAAGAAAAATGTAGCAGAAAAAAAACATTGTCGGCTCTTGCGGAGTTTCGAACACCTCCCTTACCGACTCGGCAGGCGAGTTTACTTTAGCATGCCACCGGGGAACCTGAGTAAAAGCCTTACTATGCAGGGTGTCTCTAAAGCTACCGAGGTCACAATAACTGATAAGTATCGCATAAAAAAAAGACAATCTTGTGTATCATTACTGTAAGAAACACCCTGCGTTACGGTACTCCGAATCGAGCCATCTTACCGGGTGAAGAGCCTAATTATTCAACAAAACAAGCCAGAATTGTCATCTAAAGGAACTCTTCCTAAATAGCAGACGTCCTCAAATTAGCGTAGCCTTGCAAAAATCAACGTACATGTGCTTGCATGGGGTCCCCTTAGCCCTTGACCCTCGGCAACTGTCCACTGTGCTTTAAGGTGGCTCTACACCAGAGCATTACACAGACTTAGGACTTATTAACGCCTGACACTAATTAACTGACACACCCTGTAGAGATGTTATTTCATGCCTTAGATCAACATCAGAGTCTACATGGTAGCTAAAAAGTCGCACCCAGAAAGCTTAAATTGTCTTAACTTGCCGACCTGCGTAAGATAAATCTTGCAAAGTGTCCATATACTAAGCCCAACGTATATCTAGGTCTAGACTACATTAAAAGGGTATTTGGATTCGATGCAATGATGAATAGGACTTATGGGTGACGCCACAATTTCACGTAGAAATGCACAGATGTGATAACGTTGATTTTCGACCACCAATGTCAAAAGAGAGGTCAAGGATTTTTTCTTGTCACGCTTTTCGG
Source organism: Onchidella celtica (assembly GCA_963931925.1). Taxonomy (NCBI): domain Eukaryota; kingdom Metazoa; phylum Mollusca; class Gastropoda; order Systellommatophora; family Onchidiidae; genus Onchidella; species Onchidella celtica. The sequence continues at coordinate 11,459,195 of OZ007577.1, forward strand.
TTCAATGCGATGAAAATGCGGCGCTGTTTTTGCGGCTCAAAAATTTTAGTATAAATAATATTAAAAACTGATTTTTATTCAAAATGAATGTGTCCACGTAACTCTTCGTCAAAAATTGATGCAGTACACCAAGTTTCGTCTTTTTTAATGGCATAATCGCGAAGTTTTAGCTGCTTAAAGGTTCAACCTCTTGCTCAATTATAATAAGATATTAGTGCCAATGCCATTGTTTTGAGAAATGAGTTTCCCAGCCATCAACTTTGCAGAAATTTGATCGGTAGGACTGACGTCAAGTATGCACATAGAAACGGCATTGTTCCGTTGGTTATGACATGGCGCCAAGGTCAGTTTGATGTAGCCCCCCCCCCTCCCCTCCAACATGCACACACAGTAATCCTATCCTCTCACGGAAATCTGCAGGGGAGTAGCGCAGGGTGCTGGCTGGGGAGTTGGTTTGGTTTTGTTTTTGTTTTTTTCGACACTTGAAATTAAGTGTTACTGATGGGAATCTCTAGACAAGACACGTAGATAATGCTCGCTGAAAATCCGAGACATCCAGTTCTGCATTAACTTCCTCCAAAATTAGCACCTTATTAAGACAATTAGGCTTTCTTGGTGAGAAATGTTAGCAGTGGTAAAAATGGTGATGACAAAGTAATAGTGATATGATGACGAAAACAATGGTCTTAATGATGTTGACAGCTCTATGGTGATGAAGATACAGACGGTGGTGATCATAGAGATGTTCCCTCTGAAGATAATCCGTTTTGGATCATAGATATTAGAGCTGATGATGATACTGACTGACATGATGATAATGACGAAGAGTAGGTGGGTCAAAATTATGTCTTATCTCCTCACTGACTGCTTAAATATCCCGGTTAAGTAGAGGACCCTCTTTAAAAAGACACAGAATGAAACAGACAACCTTTTTCTCTTTTCCTGTCTACACTTTCTTTCCTCTGTTCACCACTTAGCTGGAAGCAATAAATATGATAGTCAAAATGAAATTATTACACAGGTCAACTAATTTGTATTTTATATGAGATGCGGGTTTTCTGTTTTCTTCCTTTATTTTTTTTTTTTTTAATGAGATGATGACAGGTGGCCACATTGATGTGATAATGAAACAGACATCATTTCCACAACAATATCGGGCTCATGTTAAAATGCCTCACCTCATCATTTGCCAAAGCCTTTAGATGTTCAGCCAGGCTCTTAGGTGATGGAAAATCAGCTGTATCAATCACACTATTTGCTGGGAATATATCGTGGTAACTCGCTCCTCCTCGAACCACTGGAATTATACTTCTTAATTTTAGCATATTTAGCAACTTCTCTGTCACATAATCCACACACAGAGAATTTTCAAACGAAAGGTAAAACTTATAATCATCAGTCAAAATACTCAAGCACTTCACCCGATCTGCACATTTTAAAGTACCACAACCACCATATATATCTACTGGAATGTATTTTGAAAGCTCTGCCACATATTTTTCCCTCAAACTTTGCGTTTCACAGTGACTCACAAACCACGCGATCATTTTTGTTTTCTTGGCAAATAGACCACGCCATCGGGCGATGTCCTTGTCTCTGGTCTCTTGTGGCACTGGGGTTGGTCTCTTCACTGGCCGGACGTAGCCATGCCAGACTTCTGAATCATGACGGTATCCCATCGTCCAATTAAATAGTCTATGCCAGGCTGGATCTCCAAACTGAGCATTTGAATATGGCGGAGCTTCTACTGCAAAAAATATCCAGTTCTGCCCTTGGCGTTTGACTGGCGGACCAGTGGGCCATCTGACGTGGGAATAGAATACCACTGTATCAGCCTCCTGCATTCGACTGACGTTCGTCGTTAGTTCACATTTGTGCTCACAGGACGAGAAGGCACTGAATCCCGAGGCTTTTTGAAGTTCATAGTATGAAGGAAATTTGTTAAAAAGTACCAACTTGGGTTTGTCTGGTTTCGTCACCTCCTCTTGTGTACTGGCCGCTTGGGTTTTTCTACGTGTACAGATGAGTGCTGAAAGATAAGAAAACCTTGATTAGTCGTCTTCATAAAAAGTATTATCTGAAACATAAGACAATTAATACTTAACTAATAGCACCATGACTTTTTTCAGATCTTGCCTCAGATGTTGTTCCAAATGAACGAATTTTGGTTCTCATGCTCAAATTCGTCCATTGTATGATGTACAAGGTGAATGCGCCCACCAGCTGTATGACGAAAAGGGTAATAGGTACAACAGCCCTACGACGAAGACTACTACACAACTTTGCTGTATGAAGCAGAGGGGAATCGCCCAAATCACTGTTCCAAGAAATTTCATGTGGAAGACGTTGCATCATTTCAATCATCGATTTCTCTCATGTTTAAACCCGCTTTAAATGTTTTTGATTTGTTTCTATGCTTCGGTATGTCGGTTATGTGTTTCCTGCTTTAATCACAATTTAACACATTATGGCATCGTGAGGCATTTTCTTTAGTAAGTAAAGAGGTGTTGGAATCTTGTTATAACAGGCTTTTGAGTTTAGTTTTAACGAGCTTCCAACACCTGGCAGCCATATTCGCCTCTTCGACATGGGTTGGATTCGGTCAAGACTATTGTCGAATTGGTCTTCGTTGATGTTGACATTATTTTTACCTCAAATTTGGCAAAGCTAATCTCGAGACCAATTCGAGCACGCGCTGGGGGCGATACATTGGAAGTCAAGATCCACGACATCTGAAGCATAGCCGAGATAGGCGTCGTGTAGGTAACGTACCAAACATTGAAAGGAGGGGAGACAGAAGGCACAAAGGTGGTCGATGGTCTTGTTTTGTTTTGTTATTAATCTAAATTTACATCACAATTCATTTATGGTTAAAAGAACTACTCAACTAGCCGACCCGCGCAAGAAAAATCTTGCCAATTCACATGTATCAAGCCCAAATCTAGGCTACATTAAAACGGCATTTGGATTCAATGCAATGACTAATAAAACTTACTGTAACACCACAATTTCATGTAGAAATACACACATAATTTTTATGTGATTTTCGACCATCAATGTTAAAAGAGAGGTCAAGGACGCCATTTCCGGTCACACTTTTCGGTTCTATGCGATGAAAATGCATCTCCGTTTTTGCGGCTCAAAATTTTTTAATATAAATAATAGTAAAGGCTGATATTTGTTCAAAATGAATGTGTCCACGTAACTCTACGTCAAAGATTGATGCAGTATACCAAGTTTAATAATTATTGATGGCGTAGTCGCGAGGTTTTAGATGTTTACAGGTTCACCCTCTAGCTCAATTATAGTAAGATAATAAGCACCGAACAAAATGGTTTTGATGTGCTCATGGTCAGATTGATTTTTCACAACTTGTAAGCCGACTGATCACAGAAGTCATCCTTCCCCATCCCACTATCCAGCAAAATAATGATCATTTCTTATTAATTGGGTTTTTCCCACTTCGGTCACCCGATTGTTCGGTTTCTTTCTGTTTCCCTTTAACTACCTTTCCGTTATTTTTCACCTGTGACTGGATTGACTATCTTTTATTTAATGCTATACCCCCCCCCCCCAGTCCAGATTATACCCCCTACTTTTTTTTTAGAAATAAGTCAAGACCACAGTTTATTTCAGCCTGTTCTTTATCACTGTCATCGGATACATTTAATACATACATGAACATATTTTTGACATCCATAAATCATAATACAATTTAGAGGAAATAATAATAATTTATTTCAGCCTTAGTTTAAATTGATGTACATACATACATTCTTGAGTCCTGTTAATCACGATACCTTTTAGAGGAAACAAACATGCATTAAACTGCATTGATATACAAAAGGGTTGAGTATCCATTCAAACTGATATGTTTAGACTTCAGCATTAATTTCACTCGTGTCTGTTGATATTATTGTTAGTATTATTATTATTATTCCGGTTTTGATTATTTTGATAATTGGTTGGCCATAAATAAAACATGCATTGTATATTTTTTTTACAATGATGCAGAGAGAAAAGGCCGGAAAAGAACACATATAGAAAACAAAATAAAAACAAAACAAGAACCCAACTGACAGATGGTGCAATTTCATCATCCAACAGGCATTAAATACTTCACATAAAACTAAATAGGCACTACATTTTTTCGCCTGATGAACTCCACTTGTCCAGATCCACTTGAAACGTTACAGAATGCTAACCAGTAATATATAATAATAACAATAAGAACACCAAATCATCTTATTTACTCTTGAAAATAAAGAGAAATTTCATTATCAGAATCATTATCGTAATCATCTTAGAATAACATAAAAATCAGAGGGAATATAAAAATGAGCTACACGTCATTCTAGAATCTAAAAGCAACAATGTGAGTGTACCAACTATATGTATAAATTACTGTTAAATCTTTTCAACTATTCAAGTAGAACTGGACAGAAAGCTTTAGTAAAGTAGCTTTGATAGTCCTGTAAAGTGACAGATTAAAACCACTGAGACAACAGTGCCTTGTAGAAAGTAATTGCTGTATGTTACAGCAAAAATTCGATGAATCATTCCTTGTTAGTAAATTCTTTGATAGTTTATTTGTAGAAAGGTATACATATCATGTATCTCATGGTTGAAGGCACTGGATTAGTTTGCAGGGCATTTGAAGGATTGCAGTTAATGTGCATGTCATTTGCGGGTGAAATAAAATTTAAAAAATTTAATGTTGTATCCTTGAATATTTTGCCCGAATATGGGAGTATAATCTGGACTGGAGGAATATAGTTTGGCCTAGCGCAAAGTATATCCCGGATATAAACTGGCCTACCCCAGAATATACCTGGGGTACAAAATAGACTAAGCCACTTTAACCCCAGTGTAGTAGGCCGGATATATATACATGTATATCAAAAAAGGAAAGACCACAGTTTATTTCAATCATAGTTTACTTCGTTTTTTTTATCACTGTCATCAGGCATCATAGTAATGCATACATACATACATTCTCGTCTTCCTTAAATCATAATACAATTCAGAGGAAAAAAAACATGCATTAATATGTATTGATATACTATGGGTTGAATATCCATTCAAACTGATATGATTCAACTTTAATCCTCATTTTACTCACGTTCCTTGTTATGTTGCAGTTGTTTTTGTAGTTGGTTGCCCATGAGTAAACTTTGCACTGTATCGTTTATTTGGCACTGACATACACTTAGTCGCAATGGATGAAATAATTACAGACTCATGAAAATGAAGTCATTTTACATACGTTTCATGTGCAAATACACAGTTGTTAAATCCCTTGGCAAGGGATGTGATAAGCTTGGGAAGGTAAAGACGGACAAGGTCTTTTTTTATTTTTTATGTCACTCAAGAGACATACGAGTTGTACCCTTATTCACTATAACACAAATCGTCATGTTCAATCTTTCAACTGCCTTGCAAACTAATCCAGTGTTTTAAACCATAAAGTACATGAAATGTATACATTTCTACAAATAAGCCATCAAAGAATAATATTCACTAACAAGAAATTCTGTTAACACCACATGATCCATCGAATTTTGCCTTAACAAGCTATAGATCTAGTTACTTTTTACAATGCACTACTTTTGTCTCAGTCGACATACTGTGTCGGTCAACGCAACTGTCACGGCTATTTCACTAAAACTTTCTGTCCAGTTCTACGGTACTTGAATAGTTGAAAAGCCTTAACACATATTTTATATTTAGTTGATACACACATCTTGCTGCTTATAGATTCTAGAATGGTTTGTAGGCCTACAATAACGTTTTTACACTCCCTCTTATATCTTTGTATTAGTCCAACATGATGATTCTGATATTGATATTTCTCTTTATTTTCAAGAGTAAATTCCTCAGGCCACAACTCAGAATTCAGTAGTTGACCATTCTGCGAAATAAGAGACTTCAATTGGGTCCGATACCCAGGCAAGTCCTTATAGACAGCTTTGAATTTATTTACTTGTTTATATACACAAAAACCATCAATCATGAAAATGTTAAGCAGGATACATTTTGGTCTATATAGACAAAAAGCATAAATTATAAAAATATTAAAAAGGCCTCGTTTGGACCATAATTTTAGTCAAAAAACATAAATCATGAAAATATTATGCAAACCACGTTTCGACTAGAGCCAAGACCATAAGCCAGAGTGCAAATTCAAGCACATTTGAAAGTGTGAACGTTGGCGGGGAAAAAAGCATTGTTATTTTGCTTACAAAAGCATGGCGGCGATACGTTACTATGCGACTTATATACCTGGGTTGTATGCTGAAGCAGTGGTTTCTTGAACAGGGCCACTCAAAGACACGTTCAACATCGCCATGGGTGTGACATGAACTAGTGAAACGGAAATGGTAATGACAGTAAGGATGTAAGATATTCAAGTCTTCATCAGACAAAACATGGCAAAAACAAAAAGTCGTAAGTAGCAAAGCCGCACTTAACAAACAATACAGAAACGGTACGATATAAAGTTTTACTACATCGTTTCTGTATTGTTACATACACCTTTTTTTTTTGCTGTTTGCCATATTTTGACTTTTCCTTCAAGCCTTGCTGCGGCCCCACAGATTTTCTGTGGTTTTATTAATATTTCATCGGTCTACATCTGAAAGAGAAATAGACAGTCAAGTGATGTGCACGCTTTTGTATTCAAAGGTCATATAACATGACTAATCTCTCTATTTTTTTTTTTATCCCTTACTGAACGCTACGGTTGATGAGTAATTGGATGTCGGCTAAGTGCTCTATCATCCCTTGATGGCAAAACAGGACAAAACCCTTACAAAATACATCCTTTCTACGTACAATATTTTCTGAAAAGAAATAAGTGGAGACCATACTTAATTCTTTGAGTGGTAGATGAAGCTATTAAAAGAAACACAAAACAAACAGAAGTGGGGGGGAGGGGGTGGAATAACAATTAGCTCATGGCTGATAATTTTATATATTAATTTATTTATTTATTTATTTATTCAATATTTACGACATTTAATGACGTGTGAAATACAGAATAATATATTTCAGCTGCTCAAACTGAACTGTAAATGCCTGTCAGCTGATGATAAAAAGACCTAATCGGTTCAAGAACAGCCGTCAACTCAGAATTCAGTAGTTGACAATTCTGGGATATAAAAGAATTCAATTGGGTCCGATACCCAGGCAAGTCCTTATAGACAGCTTTGAATTTATTTACTTGTTTATCTACAAACGTATTTCTTTTTTTTCTTTTTTTTTTTGCTATATTTATCTCGTTTATCTTTTTCTATAAATTGTTTTCCAGTCTGTATTATTTTCTTTTTTCTATCTATTTATTCACTTTAAATTCCTTTACTTATTTACATGTAAACATCTATATATTTTTTATTTTGTTCTTTGAATCGTGTACTTGTCTATTCAGTTAAGTTATCTGTAACCACCGAGTCATACACTGAATGAATACATTCCAAATCATATTCCAGTCTGAGCAAAAAAAAAAAAAAAAAACAATTAACACGTTGTCAAATTTTTAATAACATGTGGTAATAAACGAAGAGATTGGACTGTGTATGATATAATAATAATAATACTTAGCATTTTTAGTAGCGCTACATCCCATTAGCAACCAGGCTCTAAGATCCAATTATATGAGTTACATAATTATATATCAGTACAGGAAGAATACAACACGATATTGGACAGTCCCTGAAAGCAGAACAACCTTAACAATCAATACATTTATATAATAATGTGTCAATGATCAAACCCCAGGCCTTTAATGAAGTAGGGAGTCAATAAAAAACACAAGGGGCAAAAAATACTTGCAATATATTTAAAGCATAATAATAAAAATGCAACTCATTATTGTCCGTGATAAAGAAACAAACAAAATGTTGAGATATTTTTCTAAAAACAAGGAGCTAGACCCGATCAGAAGGCTTTAGACGAAGGACTTCAAAAAATATTCACAAGAGAGCAGGGACGCCATAATTCAACAACGATCAATAATACCCTTCATTTGCCGCGGCGTTCATTACGTACTGCCCCCCCCCCCCCCCCGCCAAATACACACAAACACACACACACACACACCCCACCCCCGGCCCGCGGTACCACGGTTCACAACATTTCACGCTTCAGCTCCCTCCTCATATCATACATCTATCTACGAAATGTGAGCTATGAAAATGTTTTGTTGTGTTTTTTAACCCTTTGACTACTGGCGTGGTGACAGCCAAATTTTCTCACATCCGGTTATGAAGATCCACTTATTTGAATTACTTTAAATAGTGAATATTATGAACCCAAATCAGGATACTGACCTGCATTTAGAAGCTAATGGTGGATATCCAAACTCTGTAACTCTTAGGGCAGTAAAGAGTTAACAACAATGTTATTTCTGTGTTTAAAGTGTTAAAAACCAAATAATGGTTCCCACTGTGAACTTCAAATGCTGTTAACTGTGCAGTCCTGAAGTGCTACTTTCATTTATTACTATAGTGCTGTGATGTGCATTGCATACGTTCGGTATGTGAAAGGGGGTAAGCACAATGAGTCATATTGCTGCAAAACACCATGGTCTGTGTCCTTGTAAAGTTTGTTTGACAATACACCAGCGACAGAAAGCGTTTACAACAGTGGTACTAAACCATTTTCAAGCCATCGCCCCTTAGGGTCCAATTGTTCTGTAACCCCCCCCCCCCCACCACCATCCCAAGTCCCCATTCCCCAGATCCCCAGCAAGCCCCAACAGCTGCATTTCACATACAGACAGACTATACTCAAAGTATGACGTTAAGTTTTTCAAAGCCGCTATGATTTTTCATCATAAAACAGAAAACATTCATTTTCAAAGTAGTAAGCCAAAAAAAAATAAAAAATTGCAAGTTTTTTTCTTTCACAAAACCCATCTACGGGTGTTGTTGAAAAAGTCAGAGGCTGTTTTCCTGTATTTGCCCCATGGGCCCAGGATCGTCCTCCATTTCATGTTTTAGCACCCCCCTCCCCTCCCCCCCCCCCCACCCCCATTAACGTCTTTGTTCATCACTTTCGCCCCAGCGTCTCCATTTTCTTCGTCTTCGTGTCAACTCTCCCCCCCCCCCCGGGCCCCCAATTGAATCAAAACCAATGATTCAGAGCAAGGGTGGAGAAGCAGGGAAGTACTTATACTATTAGTGAGACTAAATGTAAGCAGTGTACAGACAATGACCATGCAAGTATAATTATGAGGATCCATGCAGACATATAAAATGGAGGCTGACTAGGCGACAATGTAATAGTGGGGAGCCCTTTTGAGGACTAAGAAAGCCAAGAAGACCACAGAAACACCAAGAAGCAAACAAGAACAAAGAAACTCAAACCAAGAAAAAGACGGATGCAGAACAGGGCCGTCTTAACGTTATTGTACTGGATTCTTGGGCAGAGCAATTGGCGGCCACCCGCCCCCTACCCAAATACTCAGAAATGTACATGCATGGGGCCCCTGGGCAACTGCCCACTGTGCCCCACACGTTAAGACGGCCCTGGATGCAAATGCCTAGGGCAGAGACCCAAAGGTCTCCAACACAAACAATATAACAGATGACGTTAGTTCAGGCAAAACCAAGCGCCCACCCTCGCTATGGAAAAACAAGGACATGTTGACATAATTATATTCGTGGAAAAATCATGCCACACAAATAAACAAACAATACGCTATATAATGATAATAACAAACTCAGAATATTTCTGATAACAAGAACGATAATTGATAAGGCGGGACAACATCCAGTTTTCGTGTAGGCTCACTCCTTCACTCCCATAATGGCTCCACACAGTAACAGCTGAGGTTGATTGTAGCACGTAAAAGTAGGGGAGAGTTAGTTGATCTAAAGTTCTGCAACCCTTTAGAAAACGAAACTATTACCGCTGCAGAAAAATAAACACGAGATCCAACGATCGAGTAAATAATACTAAAGTTTAATAACTGTATACTGAACAATAAAATATTAGGAAGGCACCAGAGAACACCTAACAACTAAATATCCTATGCCACACGAGGAAACGCAAAGTGCTGGAAACTCACTTACTCACCAACGTTACCACTTACATGGGTATATATATATATAAGCAGAAAATTCCCGAAATTAATCTAACCTCCGCCCTCGCCCAGAACACACAAACTAACCAATCACATATCAATACGTCACCAGGTTACATCACTCAAGGCCAAATCTGGCGTAAACATCTACATCTACGCCTTTATCGAACGTTCAGGAATATACTAATATTTACGAAAAGGGTCAAATCACCCAACAACAACCGAGCCAGGAAAAAAACTACTCACAAGGAAAGGGAGGGTGAGGTCACTCTGGCGAACGTCAACAATAAAATGAAAAAAGAAGTGAACACATGCTCAGTCACCATTATGACAAGCAACGGGGGAGGGAAAGGGGTAGCCCGCAGATGCTAGACACACTTAAAGTATGTTACATTGTTATAATCATATTTTTTTGTTCTGTATGCCACACAATGTCCCTAGACACAGAATACCAAGACGAATCATTCCTTCTTCCACTATATATCCAAATAAATAAATAAAGTGGATACTAGTGTTTTTAGTTCAATTATGAAGGACTGTCGTACGCATTGTTGCAGTGTTGACATGGATGATACGCGCGCAAATCGACGGACGGAATGTGGCGAGTAGATTCGTTTCGGGATCCTGTGTCTCGGCTATACCTTGCACTCAACCTCACTATCTCTCTGTTGTGTGCTTTTAAAAAAACGCATTCAATCTCGGACAAATGACAGTTTACACAGAAGCAAGGTTTACCTGAAGGATCGATCTGCCCGTATTTCCTGGCCAAGTTCGGTCTAAATGATTCCGATACAGACCAGTAAGAGACCATGATCAGGATAAGGACGACTACTGCCCACACCAGGAAGATCATTCGGCCACGCCGCATGTTTCGACACTGGAAAAATACAGAAACATCATTACATCATTACATGAAAGAAAACGGGACCCAAAAATGATGCTTGTGGTAACGAAAAATAAAATAGGCCTAGAATTATTCAAAATATAATTAGATCTATAACATATGCGTGTGTTCGCTATGACTCTTCCTACTGCATCTGTCGCCTTAAAAGTCAAAAGTACTTTGTCAAATTTTAAGACAACGGACATTTTTCTATGTTTTACATTTAACTATGGATCAGCATAATTTTTTTATCATGGAGATAGTTTGAGCCATTGGTGAATGAAAATATAAAACCATTGTTGGTTTAGCCTAATATCACAAATATAAGTTGGCGTCAATAGAGTGCATTTTCAAGCGGAGCCCACAGTAATGCACGAGGATATAGGAGCAAAAATATTTTACCTGGCTTGCAACAAATCCCCAGTTCAGAACACTAGTACAATAATGACACACCCCAAAGCCGAGAACATGTGTATGTGATGTGATGATTCCGTCCTGCCAAGTGTGTAATGACATTCTCTTTTAATGATAGTTGATGTCCTATCCTCTCTCCTTTTAGCATCTGTTAATAATCTCCCTGAATCAGGACACAGTGAACACACTGGGCTTTGTAGGGCCACGATCAGTAATGTACGTCAGAAAGGTGGGACATTTCTTCAAATTGAAAAGAAGGCATTTTAACTAGTTGGCTGTCCAGTCGTCCCAGGAGACAGACTCTCTCTCTCTCTCGCTCTCTCTCTATCTCTCTCTCTCCCTCTCTCTCTCTGTGGGTGTGTGTATGTGCGTCCGCGCGCGCGTGTGTATGTGTATGTGTGAATTAACTGTCGTCACCCTTCACTGTAAAGTAGGCGTACACAACCAGAATAGAATGTTTAGTAGAAAAAACCTGATCACGAGAAATGAAGTTTAAAAAAGAAAAAAAAAACGAAGCCAATCAGTCAGTAGCTTCGATATTAAAAATAAATCAATCATTTACACTCCATCCCGACTTTATCTTGCAATACTGAATAAAACTGTTGTGACGGAAACTAAAAGCGCTCGTTTACAAACAAAATGGCTGTATTGACATTTAAAAAAAAAAAAAGTTTCATTACCTGCCCGGCCAGTTATCGTGCAATTTTAATGACCAACACATGACGATAAACGCTATTTTACATTCGGTTGGGTGATGTTATGATAAAGTGGGTGAGTGTCTGGGTCTACCAGGCCCCGAATGTAAAAATAGGTTTAAGAGTCGTTTGGCAACTACTCACGGGCAGCAAAAGGGAGGACTTCCGAATGCGTTCCATAGCTTTTATAACGTTATTGAACTTTACTCACCGTTATGCATTGTTTGAGACTTTATTACCAACTATCACTTCATATTCACAATAATATTTGTAACATACTTGCCAAGAAAAACAGTATAATCCCAGAAAAAAGTCTGAAGTGGGACAAAATCCGCAAAACAGGTGCCATTTTGAAACTTGCTGGGCAGAGGTCACGGTAACAGAATTTACGAAAAATAATGACCAACACATGACGATAAACGCTATTTTACATTCGGTTGGGTGATGTTATGATAAAGTGGGTGAGTGTCTGGGGCCTACCAGGCCCCGAATGTAAAAATAGGTTTAAGAGTCGTTTGGCAACTACTCACGGGCAGCAAAAGGGAGGACTCCTGAAGCCGTCGTTACTAACTCAGCGCGACAATGGTGGATGTGTGTTTGTGCTGGTTTAACACAACACACTGGATTTTTTTTTTTAGTTGTTGTTGTTATTTCCTCATTTGAAGGTTAGTTATGCACTACTTACGACCAGGCCAACGAGATTCGTAGCCACAGTTGACAGCGTTCATCGTCGAAAGCTGTGCGTGATGAAAGGATGGAAACGGGGAGCTAACGTTTCCTTGCCTACCTATGAATGAATGGATCACTATCTAACTACGACCTCTGTGCACTCAAGCGGAACTATTTAATTCTGTCTGTGAAATTTAAATTGATGAAGCTCTGAATACCAAATATATAAAAAGTACCCAAACACACTGTGAAAGGATGGGTGGATGGGTGTGATGGATGGATGGGTGGGATGGATGGATGGGTGGATGGGTAGATGGATGGATAGATAGATGGATGGATGGATGGGATGGATAGATGGGTGGATGGATAGATGGATGGATGGATGGGATGGATGGATGGGTGGGATGGATGGATGGGTGGATGGGTAGATGGATGGATAGATAGATGGATGGATGGATGGGATGGATAGATGGGTGGATGGGTAAATGGATGGATACATGGATGGATGGATGGATGGGATGGATATATGGGTGGATGGATAGATGGATGGATGGATGGGATGGGTGGATGGATGAATAGATGAAAACGTGGTACGTAAACAAATGCATGGCAAGGGGATGGCACGGCGGTTTCACGGCGGCGTTCGTACAGGTGAATCAGACTAAAGGCTGCTGCAGGTACCAAACGGGTGGCTTGCCACATAATAATTATGCACCATACCAAAACACTACTCTCTGCCCACACCGCCGAGGCATGGGCAGTGAGTAATGTTTCAGTATGATGCATAATCAATAAGTGGCGAGCCACCAGTCTGGTGCCTACACCGGCCTTCAGTCTGTTTTACCCCTTACTTAACGGCTCTGAGACGCGCCCGACCGTTCGGGTCACTCGCAGGGCGAGTTACCTGGGCCGGCTTGCACTAATATCGCCCTTCTGTGATGTTACATAATTATATACCTCGAAAAAGACTGCTTAAGTTTCTTAGTTTTAAGTCAAGTAATAAAAGTGAAGATGTCAAAAGAAACAGCCTTTAATGCTCTTAACACCCATATAATTTTCAATGACACAGTGTAAATAGGTATGCAGTGAGGAATCGCTTGAAATAACAGTTTATGGTTATTCACAAAATATGGTTTTTAAAAAAAATTTATGCATAATGTTAAAAAAACATGACACTTTAAAATTGTCGACGCAAAGCCCAGGGATTGACCGTTAACACACATTTACTTGTAACGCTTGTGGTCTTCAGATGTGCTGTCGGAGTGGATAATCTATACAAAAAAAATGTAAGAAAACCCCTTTGTTCCCTATGGACTCAAAAACTACTGCACGTATTGAACTGAAATTTGGCACACACAATTGTACGATACTGACCAGTGTTCCTATGTACATAGGCATAAAAAAGCTTATGGGATTCGTGAGTTATTCCAATAATGCGATAAGAATGGAACAGTAAATTTGCGAGAGCGTTTGATCCGAATTATACGTTCGTTAACCTATGACCTCTTTCTTTGTTAATCGATTTTTCACTTCCGGCCCCGGAATTCGATTCATAATCACAGTAGTGTCTGTGAGAGCTAGATCTAGCATGCACTGATGCAGCATGCCCCCTAAAAAACGTACTATCGGTAGGCATACAAGTCTCAAATCGCTGTAGTTTTTTTTTATTGGAAATTTATTGTTTCGCCATCATTCAGATCTATTTCGAGTCATGGTTCGCCATTTTAAGGTTTCGTTATCATTACCTGCGATGTGTTCACTATCAAACACACTAACCCGTGCGCAAATCATGCAGTTGTACGGGATGCGCAGGGTGTCAACCCACAAAGGCAGAGCAGTAAGACTTATTTAAAAACAAACAAACAAAAATAAAGTAAACAAATAGGAACAGGCCAGATGAAGCAGGTCCATAATAACCACCCAGAACTGAAACCAATATTCAAACCGATTTATCCCCGGCAGGGCCGGGACCTCAACTAGTTTACTATATAATTATATTATTTATAGATAATGCACCAGCGGGATGGGTACACAGAAATCTTGCCTCTCACTACAGGTTACTTTCCTACAGAAACTCCAATGTAGCAAACACAATCTGAATAGAACACCACTGTTCACACAAAGTCATTGAGATTACTCACGGTGTAATTTCTGCTTGCTACAGGATGTAACAATGCTTACGAAAACAGAGATTATGTTGTAAGTATATCCCCACAAGACACTGTCTTTTCGAATACTAGGCACTATACGTACTGGCGGATTCTTAACTGTTGTAATTTGATTATGTCTCTTCAGTTTTGTTTTTGGCGAAGGAATCAATGATTTCACCTCTGGCTGTAATTGTAACAGATGTGCATTCATACTTTCCTTTAACTTTGCTTATTGATTTCTCACTTCTAACACCCCGGGATGGATTTTTTCTTAATCCCCGAATGAAAATTATTTCCTTCCCTATTCTCTTCCCAAACCAAATCCTCTGTAATAATTATGTGCATAAATGCATAACTTTGCTTATTGATTGCTTATTTCTAACGATCTGGTCTCAGTTGGTTTTTTTTAATCGTCGAATGCAGTTGCTCCCTGCCCTGATCCCTTCCTGAGTCAGATCCTCTGTAACTGATGTGCATTCATTATAACTGCTTCTAACTTGGCTTGCTGATGTTTTACCTTAACGCTGTCTCAATTTTTAAATCCTCACATGAAGTATCTCCCTGCCCTGTTCTCTTCCTGAGCCAAAATTCTCTGGTTTGATAAGTTGGCTAATGCATTCAAAGATAATTAATATATGGAGTTCCGGTGTTAGGGGTGAAACAGACTAATTCTGGTGCAGGCGCCCAACTGGTGACTGGCCGCCTAATTATTATTATGCATCACAGTAAAACACTACTCACTGCCCGTACCGACGCAGTGTTTTCTGAAGAAGAAATAAAAACAGAGGTCTTTTACTTTGCAGCAGCTGAGGTATAACAAAACAAAAAAGCGTCGGTAGGGTGCTGGAACCTGCTTAAGTCCAAAATCAAAATTTTACAGAAGGAAAAATCTGATTGTCTTTAATAGTTTTCATTATTGGGAGCTGAAACTTGGTATCTAGCCCATGTTCTTGACCAATAGTTGTGCCGTGTATTGCATTTTGACGACAACCCTACTGTAATTACGTAACCAGAGGTAAGCAGGTTATAACACGCCGAAGTCGGCTGTTGGAACCTGCCTAAGGGTAGCCACACAAAGGCCACCGAATTCGGCCACCGAGCCACTAGGCGCTTTATGTGAGAAGAATTGCACTTAGAATTGTACTATGCTGGGTGTAAAAATTAATACCGTGCTGGGTGTAAATTAGTACTATGTTGGGTTTACAGTAAGTACTGTGCTGGGTGTAAATTAGTACTACGTTGGGTTTACATTAGTACTGTGCTGGGTGTAAATTTGTACTACGTTGGGTTTACATTAGTACTGTGCTGGATGTAAATTAGTACTACGTTGGGTTTACATTAGTACTGTGCTGGGTGTAAATTAGTACTACGTTGGGTTTACATTAGTACTGTGCTGGATGTAAAAGGTGTACAAAACAGGCCCGAGTACGGATCCCTGGGGTACAACAAATTGCAGTGTAAATGTACTTGAACAGATGATAATGCAGCTGCAACAATCTGGGCCTGATAAGTATTTAAAATGCAGGACTTAAACCAACTGAAAACTGAGCCGGACATGCCAAACGTGACTGACAAGTGCTTCAGCAGGATGTTTATGATCTAGAGCAGTATCTCTTAACGTTTCCCATGCCCCACAGGTGCGCCCCAGCACGATTGGACAAGGTATACAGCATCCCGCTTGCACTGAGCCACAAAGAAAGCATGTAACCCGCTGGGTTCCGCAAGACCATTAAAGTTGTGCACCTGTTAAGTTTGATGTTTTAACCC
Source organism: Onchidella celtica (assembly GCA_963931925.1). Taxonomy (NCBI): domain Eukaryota; kingdom Metazoa; phylum Mollusca; class Gastropoda; order Systellommatophora; family Onchidiidae; genus Onchidella; species Onchidella celtica. The sequence continues at coordinate 11,475,857 of OZ007577.1, forward strand.
GAGCTAAACAAGGAAACCAACAACACGACATAATTAACAAGGAACAGTTTATCTATATTGTCAAGGTAATAAAATACACAATGAAATTAAGATTTCTATGCAAATTCCCTACACGCCCATTCTGAAGTCCCACACCCCACCAAAATACTACCATACTCTACTGGTGGGATGTATAGTGTGCTGATAATAACAATGACATCCCTGCCTCTTTTGTAATAAGTTCTCCCTAGTTTCCCTTCCAAATAAAGGGGGCATGGAAAAGACGAAGCAGGCACGGCCCCGCGATCAGATTTACAGGTTTACTAATTTAGGACTTGTATCCACCTACAGACCCCATCCCTCCTGGTCGGTTCATTCTACCGGTACAGGGAGAGCACAGGCTGATCCTTATTTCCCCTTTGAAAGTGTGTCCAATGAATCCGATCCCTTTCAAGCCTATCAAAAAGAAACTGATCAGACCAGTCTGAAGGAATACGACAGGCTCCATTTTTCCCGGATGATCTGTAGTGTCAAGCTGTGTTTTCATGCGTACGGAAACGGAAGAACCAAAAAACCACCAAGTAGTAAAAAGAGAGAGTGTTTCCATGTGCACGGAAACGGCGTTTCTGTACATACGAAAAAAATATTTCTATTTCACGACGCGATTTGAATGGATTTTGACGTTTCCCTTTCCATTTCCATTTCCCTACACATGAAAACCCAGTTTCAGTCTTCTCCAATAAAGAGCCAACTGCGGCTCAAATTAAAATATTTTTTGTATCAGGCGGTAAAAATAAAAATGTCATTTTCGCGATCAGCGCCTCAAAATGGCATAGCCCACGCGTTTACAAACGTTTTTAATGCATTTTTTTTAAAAACAAGTTGCTGTTTGTTCCTTTATTTGTTTCTTTCCTTTTTAACGATACAAAGCCCGGTCACAGTGACTTACTGACCCATCTATTCCCGATATCTTAAGTTGAGACTAAGTAGTCTGTTGTCGGTTTGTTTTAAACAGTACTTTAACACTCTCTCAGACGGAGCATGCTGGAGGCAGTCAACGAAGCAGGGTATCTCATTGTATGAATGCCACAGATCAAAGCAAAGCAGAAGAGAAAAAAGACTAGCACCCAAACAGACAAAACCAGCGTCATGCTTTGGCTGCACCATCTGTGGAAGGGGCTGTCACCCCCGGATAGGCTTGTCCAGCCATACACGACGCTGCACCAGACTGAAACAAACAGACATCCAGAGCGCAAGCGACTGACGGATGCCAACCAACCAACTTTAACACTGTAAAAGAGTTACATTGACGCTGTTTCATTTCGAATCTTTCTGTATCACAGAGAGTATATCCTTTGGATGGTCATGACAAAGTTTCACCCAAGTTTCGTAGATGATTTTCTAACAGTACGCTTTCCTCAAGATCCGGTCTTTCTCTGTGTTTCTCTGTTGAACCCGCATAGTGCCCTATTGTGGTGATAATGTAGCCAATCCTCACACAGAAAGCTCCATTCAATTTTTATGTCCTTAATCCTGAAGGCAATCGTAGAACTATACTACCTGAGTGCCTTTATGATACTTGATATCATAAAAACCACAGAAAAACTGTGGGGTCGCACAAGAGTAAATTAAACTGCATGCGGGCGAATTAACATTAATTGAACTGTAGACCTTAATAATGATAGAGAGTTCCATTTTTGTCTTTTATAATTGTCGAACAGGGATGTTTTTTTATAACCCGTAGGGTGTTAAAATTATGACGTACTGGTTTTGTTCGCATCTTTTGCATAAACTCTTAAGTGAATCATTAATGTGGTTAGTTGAATTAAATGACATAAAGCACAGTACACGTCTTAAAAATATTCAGTCTAGATGCATAATGGATCCCTTTCTCAATCTAAACACAAAATCATGATTATATCAAATGTCGTGCAGCTCAAATACATGCTGGACAAGTAATGGAATATCAAACTAAAAGAAGTAAACATATCTGTTACGGGATGAAACTACGCGTATTTCCTTTATTTTTCTGTTTGCAGGATAGCAGTTACACGTGGGTCTTATTGATCCTGTCCCAGGGTGAGGGATCCAAGAAAACCACCCAGGGTGAAAAATTCAAAGGTGGCGGTGCATATTCTCACTGGCGTTTTGTAACCTGCCGGGGTGTGAACAATTGGAACTCTTAAATTCTCTCTCTCTCTCTCTTTCTTCCTCTCTCTCTCTCTCTCACTCTTTCTCTCTCTCTCTCTCCCTCTCCTTCTCTCTCTCTTTCTCTCTCTCTCTCACTCTTTCTCTCTCTCTCTCTCTCCTTCTCTCTCTCTTTCTCTCTCTCTCACTCTTTCTCTCTCTCACTCTTTCTCTCCCTCTCCCTCTTCTTCTCTCTCTCTTTCTCTCTCTCTCTCATTCTCTCTCTCTCTCTCTCTTTCTTTCTCTCTCTCTCTCTCTCACCCTTCCTCTCTCTCTCTCTCCTCTCCTTCTCTCTCTCTCTCTCCCTCTCCTTCTCTCTCTCTCTCTCTCTCTTTCTCACTCTCTCTCTCACAGTCTCTCTCTCTCTAACTCTCTCTCTCTCTTTCTCAGTCTCTCTCTCTCTCTCGCTACAAAAAAAAAAACAAATTCTCTTCGTGGTTATCCCCACCTTACTAGGCCCGAAAGAAACGCCATGCCTTACAAAGCTTCGAAATATCTTTCTGCCATACAAGACTAAGTAACTACTTCTTGACTTACAAAGCCTTCAAACATCTTTTTGCCGTACAGAGCTTCGTAATATTTACCTTCTTGACTCACAAAGTCTTCAAATATCTTTTTCCCGACAAGGACTCCGTAATAATTATCTTCATGTCTTACAAAGCCATAAAAAAATTTTTTTGCCGTACAAGACTTCGAAATAACGTCTTGCCAAAAGTAACGTCGTGCCTTAAGGCCCGGCTCACATAGGAAGAAACGCAAAACGAGAAACCCGAAACACGAAACGTCTCATGCGCGCAAACGAAAGTGATAACAATGATTTAACCGGCAAATGTGCACACATAGGAGGTAATGACATGTCAGAAAAGCGAAACGCGTATATTGATGTGAAGAGGCAAAGTGAACATGTTCTCTTTTCGTGTGGCGTTTCTTGTAGTTTCCTGTGCAACTGCAGTGAAGCGCATTATTCTGGTGCTATTGATTCAATAATCCAGGCCTACATCATCTATTTTCTGTCTTTGAAAATTAAAAAAAAAAAGTGTACTTCAAAAATATTATGTTTAAACTGTTGCTGTTTTGTTGCTGCTGTTGCTGTCGTTGTTGTTGCTGTTCTTCTTCTTCTTCTTCTTCTTCTTCTTCTTCTTCTTCTTCTTCCTGCTGTCGTTGTTGTTGCTGTTCTTCTTCTTCTTCTTCTTCTTCTTCCTGCTGTTGTTGTTGTTGTTGATGATGATGATGATGATAAGTTTATTTTAGCGACTTTTTTTTTACTCACCTGAGAGCCAAGACAAGTTTTTCTTAGACTGATATTGGTTCCCGCCAATTACAACCCACAGGTTGTAAACGTGGCAGTACCAGTGACTTGAGTTCGTCATAGGTTTGGTATGACATTCTTAAGTAATTAAAGAACAATGTCTCGTCCTTACACTCCATCAATGAGCAGAATGTTATTTGAAATTCTCCTCTTGTACACCTTAACATAAAATGCTCACGGCTCCAAATGCTGCGTTTTTCTCCCTTTTCTTATCTTTCTCAATAACACTAATGCAACCAATGTATCTGAGGAATCCATTAATTTTTGTCAATTGGCCCACGTGAGAGCATGACTAGGCCTATGTGCTCAGGTGACGTGTGATGTGAGGCATTTCGCGTTTCGGAGTTTCGCGTTTTCAGAGTTCTTAGAATCTGTGGAAAACAGAATGTGCATGCTAAGCTATCGGTAAAGTAAACATCATGTCAAGAAAAAAAAAATGTCGACAGCTTTCTCAGAGTGGCGACTTCGCGCTTGGACGAGTTAACTTTCAGAGCTATGGGCTATTTCACGAGTGAACTGAAATCAAGGATTCTTTTTAAAAAAACCCGTCCAATTAAACCATAACACTTCATAGCAATATATGTCAGAAATGTCTAAATTTCATTAACAATAATACCTCTTCGCCAAAGATAATTAGTGGCGGTTTAATTAAAGAACTGGTCATGAGGCACATTCAAAAAGTCATTATGGTTTTTACTATTAACAGAAGGTTGGCGCTTCTGAAATAATATGGCCTGAAGGACCAGGTTCTTCTGTCATTTTGTGTTCTTTCTTGCCGAGTCATACGCCAGACAAATTGTAATTTACCTGAAACTGTTCTACGTGGTAGATGTCCTTCAGACAGACCTCAATAAAAGTTAATCTCGTACCAATGAACCACTTCAAAATTCAACGAATCCTTCGAGTCCAACTGGCTTTTATACAACACAATGGCCTGTTCACTTGACGCAAACTGGTGTCAGTATAATAAAGTTTATAAGTGTCCGGATCTTATTTATCCGCGCAACTGGTTTTCCCTCTGCCTCATATTAATTGTCTGCCCACATGATCGACGTATGAACAGTGTATTGTGCAGGAGGCGGGGTTAAATACATACGCACACTGGCTGCAGTGCTGTATAACTCTTGTCGCATTGGTTGCTATTTGCAAATACAGACACGTTGGTATAGAGACAAGGTGCTCGCTTCTCATGTTCGAATCCCGGTCGGTGCAGGCATGTAGGAATTTGGGATTTTTCTCATATTTTCCTGTTCCTGAGTCTATGGTGGGTATGATCGAGCGCCTAGTCTTCACGGATAAGGGCGAAAAACTCGGACGGCCCTTGTGCACGTTGCGCACGTTACAGATACCTTGGCAGTTGGAAATCGAGAAGACCAGGCTGAACAGGCCGTTTCCCGGGCAAAATTAAATAAAATTTATCCCTACCACTCCTCTCCCCCTGAAAAAAACACCCACTGTGGCGACGACGTGTCTGCTCCAGTTGTAACTGGGCTGCATTGACATGAAAGCCAATTTTCCATATAGGATTAAAGATAAATACAAAATAAAAAATACATAAAAAGATAAAAATACACCGTATTCCTGTTGTAATGAAAGGGGCTTTATTGGGGGAAAAGGGGGGGGGGGGGTTAACAGTTGCTGTTGGGAATGAGTTCATATTTTCGGGTTAAAATTTGGATTCGACGAGACAGAAAGCAATGTTGTCACATTTTGTAATAACATACACTATATAGTGGAAAAGGAAACCAAAGGGATAAGAAAATAATCATAGCAATAATGTAAAAATTAAAATGGTGGCTCGCTGCAATGAGATTATTCTATTAATTACAGGGGTGGCGAATCCGCGTTTGGCGAGCCATATGCGGTTCTTTTACCTTCAATAATGTGCAGAGTGTAACTCAGTTCGGCTAAAAAGTGGAGATGGAACCGTATCATTTCGGGGGGGGGGGGGGGGGGGCGAAATGTCGAAATATTCAGACAGGTTTTTACTTCTGTGTAGAGCGGTGTGACATTATAACAATTGCAGATCACAACAATTTTGTTTTCACTGTTCACGGTAAATAAACAGCTGTAGGCTAAATGAGGTTTAAGATGTATTGACAAAATCAATTCATTGTATACCAACATACACCGTATGCGGTATTTTACTGTCATGTGCTCTCTCACTGTTTTATACAGTCTTATATTTTTCCAGTTTTGTTCTGTCTTGTGTCCTTTCACTGTCTTACATTGCTCGTGTTCTCTCACTATGTTTTTCCACTGTTTCATACTGCCATGTGTTCTCCCATGTTTTGTCGAGTCTTGTGTTCTCTCACTGTTTTATACTGTCCTGTATTCTCTCATATGTTTTCGATTGTCCAATGTTGTCACTTCACTTTTTTTCACACCGTCTTGTGTTCTCTCACATCTTTTATAGTACTTTGCGTTCTCTCATTGTTTTCGATTGTCTTACCTTTCCTCACTGTTTTCATACCGCCCCGCGTTCTCTCACTATTTTATACCGCCCGGCGACCTCACACTGTATAATGCCCAACCTTCTCTAAATACATAATAGACCATGGGACCAAATTCCTAGCTAGTCTTTAAAGTAAATTTCGTTACGCACCCCCTAGGGAAAATCTAGGTATGGTTTTAATATGTTCCCAGTAACCATCTTTGACTAAAAATCAAATGTTGTCATCAATAACTGTAAGCATTAATAACTCATTTTTAAAAAACCAGATGAAGTTTCCGGCACTACCGGGATAAACCTGTAAACCCACCGTTCCTTCTCTCTCTCTCTCTCTCTCTCTCTCTCTCTCTCTCTCTCTCTCTCTCTCTTTTTGGTCTAGAAAGTTCCCATATTATTCTAGTCTTACTATAGATTTCATGCACACCAGAGCGCGCTCATTTCTGGTAGGGAAATTGGGCACACCGAACTGGACACGTATTAATATATCGTTTCCGGTGCAGTGAGCTAACTACTGGGAGCCAAAACAAAGATCATTGTATTTTACATTTTTACAACTTTTATTTAAAAATACCCGAAACTTGAATCAACACAATCGGTCGATACAAAAGCGATTGGACTGGATTAGTTGACACGTAAGAAAATTAATTTGATAATTTTTGAAACTGTCATTTAGGCTGTAGAGTCGAGCAAAAAAAAGGGGCGAAATTGCACCACAATGAATTACTCCCGCCACTATTTTTTTTTAATAACTAGATGAAGTTCCCGGCATTATCCGGGATAGACCTGTGAACCCACCCTTCCATCTCTCTCTCTCTCTGTCTTTTTTTTGGCCTAGAAAGTTTCCCATATTTTACAGTCTTACTACAGATTTCATGCGCACTAGAGCACTAGGCACTCATTTCTGGTAGGGAAATTGCGTGCACCGAATTGAACTCGTATTACTACATCGTTTCCGGTGCGGTGGGCGCACCACAGGGAGCCAAAACAAAGATCATTATAGTTTAATTTTTTACGACTTTTAATTTGAAAATACTTGAAACTTGAGTCAACATAATCGGTCGATACAAAAGCGATTAGACTGGATTCGTTGAGACTTAGGAAAATTACCTTTATAGTTGTTCAAACTGTCATTTAAGCTCTAGCGTTGAGCAAAAAAAGAGTCAAAATTGCACCACAATGAATTACTCCCGCCACTATTTTTTTTTTTATAATATACTAACCCAATTTTACATGTTCATTTCAAATACCGCGGAGGGTGCACGGAAGTTTTTATTATTTTGATTAGTTTGGCTCTTGAATTTTAGGAAAAATGCATTTCATCGTGCTGCCATTTTCATCCTCCATCTTGCCTCCATTCTGTTATAGTACCGGGCATGTCATAAAAAGTAACCATATCAAGCTTGGTGCGCAGTGTCCTGGCGCGCATGAGTTCTGAAGCAGGACTCCACATTACTACTCTTATTGTAAGAGACAGAGAGACAGAGAGATCTAGATCATGCTTCTTAATGAAAACTCTTGATAATTAACCGTCTGTAGTGTCTAAAGATGACCACAAACCCAATGATCCTCGAAATTTCATCCAACTTTTCTAAGAAAACTGAATTATATTGCTACTTACATCTTTGTTAGTGTACATAGTGCATTCCATCATAGAGGCAGCCATTTTGGATTTCGCGGCGAAAGGCTCAATTCCATTGGTTGATTAGAATAGCATTGTTTAAATGGCTAACTCAATTCGCATCATTAATTATTATTTATTGGCACACTTTACATACAAATTATACAAAAATGTGCAAGACTTGAAATGACAACATTGGTTTTTTGTGAAGGAGAGATGCATAAGGGCTTGCATGCAAAAAATCAGCTTATCCCCTCAGGTGCGTAACGGAATGACAAGCTACAAGTTTGGTCCCATGGCCTATAGGGATGACCTCTGCTCTCTCACACGATTAAAATAAGGTAAAGAATAACTTTTTATTATCCCACGAGAAAAATTCTCTTTCACAGAGCGTTTAACAGCACACACATGGTACACACATCTTGCGCATCAATAAAATCATAAACATTATATTAT